>OZ010737.1:162312708-162555208 GCA_963932295.1 Tipula lateralis
TCCATCCGTTCTATTAACATTTCTTGTCCGATAGTTATATCAGTTTAGAGCCCCCCGATCATCTGCTCCTGTTCAGCTTGTTCGGTTATCATATCGAGTTTTAGACATCCAAGCATTTGCTGTGTTTGTAGCTGCATCTGTTGCATTACAGCCATTAATTGGCCCATGTCGAAACTCCAGATGTTGTTGGAGTAGTTTCTTTAACGACGAAATTCTCTTCTTCCAGTTTGGTCGTTGATTCTGTTGTCGCTTCAACATGTTCGCATTTCAGTTGAATCTGGTGCCCCCAAATTAAATTCATGTTGATCTGGGTCAACATTTTCCTCTAACAAAGCTGTACGGAGTCTCAACTGCAACTCATTTCGGTTGCCCGCAGTTGGTAGATTCTTAGACCCCACTCCTTTTTCAAATCTGCCACTTTTAAGTTCAATAATTTCATTTTCGATATTCACAATCCCACCGCTGTCACCAATTGATACGATTTCACCGAGTGGTTATATAAATTATTTATCCGGTTCGATCACTGGATTGTGAATATTAAACTCGCAAAGATTAATTTTTACAATAAATTTATTTCCCAATAAATTCCACAATTATTTAACAAATAATTATTACTACACTTTTTTTACACAATAATTATCACTACAATAATTTCAACACTTCACTAAATACTTGTAGAACATTCCATTATTTTTCATCTCTACACTTCGCGAATGTTCTTTACGTCGTATTTTGTTCGCTCCGCCTATTTCTTTATTTATTTTTATTCTGTTCGTATGTGTAAACATTTGGTTACAGGGTTACCCCTACTGCTATAATTTATAACTCTTTTTAGTTATCACTGGTGAAATTTGTGATTCGTCACAATATATATATGTGTGTGTATAGGTGGTGAAAGTAATATACAGTCACAAGAACTGAGGAAAGCCTTCGTTCTCGAACCTTTTGTTTCTTGTATATAGTAGTAGTAGACCGAGTCATGAGAACATTGGATTGTCCAATCCAATATATGAAATGAAGTGAGGATTAACAAGAAAATTTTATAGCCTGCACTACGAAAATGTCATATAATAGCTTATATGGAACAGATATAAATAAATCACTAAGGTCAGGCCAACATTCAAAACATTAAATATAGGGATGGACTTTCTTCAGAAACATAGCAAACCTAGAACCAGAGGTAGGAGGTTTGTTACAGCAGGATGAAAAAACTTGGCACTTTATACCTCCACAGTTTGGTGGTGCTGCACCACAGTTTGGTGGTGTATCGAAGGCAGTTTGGTGGTGTATCTGCCTGGAGCTGGTACCAGACAACCATTTGATGTGATTGAGATCGAACAAAGCCAGTTGCTTGATTTTAGAAAAACTGGGAAATCACCTAGAGGAAAACAAGTCTAAATAGAGAGTGTTAAAAGTTTAAAAGGAAAGCTAAAACCACCCAAAGTTATAAATTCTCAACGATATAATTAATCAATATTTTATTATATAAATACTTATTATACTATTTATTACTATTTATTACATAAATATTATACTTTATAAAATAATATTGATTACGTAACTTAAAGTTTGTAAAAAGTTTGATTTGTAGTACAAATATTTTGTATTAGGCTGTATCGGCCACAGCTCATTATTGTATAGTAGATTGTGCCCAGCACTGTGAGTATGTGAAGTTGTTTATGATACACTCCCGAGCAACCAACTCAACCAAGTTTAGCTCCGTTTCACTTTAACCATTGTGTTGTGTAGACGCCCCAATTTTATAATGAATATACGCAACAAGAACGAGCAGAAATAGTGAGAATGTTTATTGAAAATAATCGTTCCATTATTGCCACTCAGCGGAAATTGCGCCAAAAATGTCCTAATCGTCCTGTGCCTCAAAAAACCACAATTTATCGTATGCATGCGAATTTTCGACAGTACGGTACGGCAGCAGACAGACCTAGTTCTGGACGGGTACGGACGTCTCGTTACACATTTCTGCACGCAGTTTAAGGTGAATTTTGAAAGTTTCTTGTTCCTGAAAAGGAAGAGCAAGGACTAGAAGACAAGTGGTTACGACAGCACACCCAGCCCGTTCAACAATTCAATTATCGAATGAGGTTTTCCCACGAAAACTAATTTCGCGAAATGGCGATTTAGCATGGCCAGATTTCCGAATTTAACTGAATTTGATATTGCGATAAAATTGGTCATCTTTTTCCAACCTTTCCCGAGCCCAATCACAGAAAGTATGTTGCTTTATATGATCAAGTGGCTTTAGTTCTTGTATTAAATGGATCTTACAAGCGAGCAAGAAAGTGTGGTCTGCGCGATGCTCAATTTTACAATTTTTCTTCTAGCAAAATTCCGCCAAGTTTCAGCAACACTTCGAAATGTTTTCGAAAACATAAATGGTGAATTATATATAATTCAAACTTAAACTTATGACCTTTTCTTGTGTCCATTCATAGATGGCAAAAACATAAGTAAGTATTGTTACGTTTTTTTCTAGTAGGGATTCAAACCAATCCACGGTTCGATCACTGATTTGTGAATAAAAAAAACTACTTGCTTGTTTTTCAACATAACTTTTATTAACAATCACCACAGTTACTTTTACAGAACTTTTATTTCACTGTTCCTTTTACTATTTCACTTTTTTCCCATTTTAATTTATCGTTGTCCCAATTCAAACTGAAACTGCACTTTCTGTTCGCGTATTTATACTCATTTTGCCCGCTTCTCGGTCATAGTAGAAGTTTCTGTTTGTTTATTATTTCGCCTGTATTCATGGTGATTTCCAATTACGAACATTTATTTATTCCATTCAATCAGAGATGTCACCCGGGTCCATAACACCACCCTCCGCCCAAACCCGTTTTTCCCAAACAGGATCCAATTCTTTTCCTCTATAGAGATCCAACCTTTCCAAATGTACAATCTTTGGTTTTCTCGGATTCCTTTTTGAATTCGGTAGATTACATTATTGATTTTTGTAATCACCTTGTATGGTCCTTCCCAGCCAGGTTGCAGTTTTGGTGATAAACCTTTCTTCCGTTGTAAGTTGTGAAGCCTGACTATCCACCATTCTTCGAATCTTTTATTATTTGCACGGATGTCATATCGTGCGTTCATACTACCGCTTGAAATTTGTATCCTATCTCTGACAAATTTGTGTATCTCGTCGATATCTTCCTTCAATTTATCGACATACGCTTGTCCACACAAAGCTGTTGTAGGAATTGCCCCAAACTTAAAGTCCCCAGGCAATCTTAAATTGTGTCCTAAAACGCTGGTAGCTGGTGTTATTCCCGTTGTATCTGACTGATGTGTTGATGACCGATATACCATTAGGAATAGTGGTATAATGAAAAGGTGTTGGTCTTGTTTTATTGATCCTCATTAATTGACACATTTCTTGGAATACCACAGACTCAAAATTGCGACTTTGATTTGAATCCAGTTCCATAAGCACTTCATATTGACTTATCCAATTATTTACCACGGTGTTAGCGATTGTTGTTTTTTGGTTCGGTATTGGATAGACTTCAGGCCATTTACTGAAATAATCCATCACCACTAAAACATACTTGTTTCCACTTTCGCTGGTAGGAAATGGACCTGCAATATCCATAGCGATCCACTCAAATGGTGCTTCGCTGTTATACTGCTGCATTTTTCCATGGATTCGTTTTGCAGGACCTTTAACTGCCATGCACTGGTTACATTTTACACAATTTTGCGACCGATTATCTGCATCCTGCCGAGTAAAATCTGCCCAGTAAAACTTTTGCCAAAAAGTCTTATTGATTCCTAGACGGCCACCACGGAGTTACAACCATGATCTCATTTCTGGAATTCGGATCCTCGGTACCACCACAAATGATTGTTTATTTCTACCATCGGAACTTTCCCAAACCCGTTTTAACTAGCCATCTTCAATTAACAGACCAATATGCTTAAACTAAAGGATTATTTTAATCATCTCCTTCCATAATAGTCTGTGCTGGTCTTTCACGAATTTTAATATGATCGATAAATCGTGATCTTCTGATTGCTCCTTTCTGATTTCTTCGTTTCCAATCATCGGATGGTAACACTTGCATAAGTCTCACGTCAACGACATGTTCCTCACTCTCCACTTGAATCCACAATCAACAACACATGGTCGTCTTTAAAGAGCATTTGCACTTCCTTCCCATTGTTGAATGGTATAATCGAAGCATCTCAATCTCTCGTTTAATGCCTCTCATTATTTCTCCAGCTATAGTTCTCTGGTTCTAATTCGACTCGTCGCATTTTAACGGCTGGTTTGATAATGTTATAGGCAGTTTCATTTGTTAAGGCACAAGCAATGGATTCTTTGAGAACGACCTTTGGGCTTCCTCCTGTAAAGCTTTCGCTTGTGATCAGCACCATATTTTTGTTCCAAGGCTAGCATGATTCTATCCCCGCGTTCGAATTCTGGAATAATCTGCACCATATCTGCCACTTTTAACGCCACTATGAGAGCTGCTCCCGGGTCTTCCTTTAATTTAATTACGCTGACTGGTTTAACAATTTGAGTAGCACCGTCATTATTTTTAATGTCTATCATCTCTTTTTAAGTTTCAAAAACCTTTCGTCACTCTCTTCGAATTGTTGCACATTTAATGTCAAAGTGGATACAGTTAAATGTCAAATGGAGCACTTGGCCATTAACTGCCCTATATCAAAATTTGCAGGCGCTGGCTTAGGTTAATTTATTGTTGTTGTGGCAATAGTTGCTCCGTCATTTGTTCCATTGGATCAGCCGCATTAGGTATTCCAGTATTAAATTCATACTGCTCTGGATCGATGTTCTGTTCCAACAAAGCTTGTGGTCTCTCTTGTAAAACTGTTTTACTACCCGCTGTAGGAAAACCCCGTACACTTAGCTCATTCTTCAGCACCGAGACTTTTAACTCATGCATCCTTATTCCCAATCCAAACCGCTGTCACCAATTGTTACGTTTTCTCGTAGTAGGGATTCAAACCAATCACGGTTCGATCAGTGGATTGTGAATAATGAATAACCCCTTTCTTGTTTGGACTAACTTTTATCAAAATCACCACAAGTTACTTTTACAGTACTTTTATTTCACTGGTACTTTCACTTTTTCACTATTTCACTTTTTATCACTTTTCCTTCATTTTAAGTTATCGCTGTATTTATACTCATTTGGCCCGCTTCTCGGTCATAGTAGAAGTTTCTGTTTGTTTATTATTTCGCCTGTACTTCTATTCAAGCAGAGATGTCACCCGTTAACAATATCTTTAATTTCAAAGTGAAATCAGCTGATTTATATAGTATTGTGTAAGTAGGACAAACTTTGGTCTGCGAGTCAACGCCTAATTTACTATATACATAAAAATAACTCAAAAACACCTCTGTAGCAACACTCCACTGAAAAAGCTCGTCTCTGTTTTATTTTTCGTTATTATGTTTTTGACTAGATCGAGGGAAGTTGCATACTCTTCTGTACAACTTTCCTCGATCTAGTCATAAGAATTAAATGAAATGTGGGAGAGAAATAAATTATCTCAGAATATTATGAGGTGAATTGAATTAAGGTGCCTTTGGCCTGTTTCCATTTGTTTGACCCTTTTTACGACGTAGTTGAATGAAAATCCCATTCCTTGTAACTTGTATTTAATTAGATGAATCCAAATAATTATGGACCAATATAGATTTTCATTGTTTTTTGTGGCTACTTGAACATAATGTGTCACATTTTTCATTTGTGTCAGACTTAACTCCTACGTAAGTTTTTTTTTTATATTATACTATTTCTGTCAAATTATAATTTCTTTTTTTTAATTTCAGCTAATTTTTCATCTCAATTTATTTTAACAACACAATTTTGTTAATTTCAATTTTTTATTTTTCTAAAAACTTTTGTGTTTCCCTTTAAAAAAAAAGGCACTTTTCATACCATTTCTATCTTATATTCACCATTTCATTTTCTATTTTGTGGTGCAGATAATTCGTACACTTATAACAACAACAACAACAATACCAAAAAACAAATGAAAGTATTTTTATTTTCCATTTGAATAAAGACGACAAGTGAAAGCACAGTGAAAGAATACAAATTATATCTAGAGAGAAAAACTTGAAAAATTCTCATTATTTTAATGACCATCATCAACATTATGATGTTGATGTAATGGGAATTGTTTAGAGAAAATTTTCAACATAAAAAAAAAAACGAACTGGAAAACCCAAAAATAAAAAAAAAATGGAAAATAAAACATTTATATAAATATCTGAGTGGCAAAACTCATTTTAAAGTTTTTCGTTATCCAACCTTTCCAAGTACCTAAAAGTATTGTTTAGTGTAATTTAATTTCAGGTAGGTTTTGTGTAATATCTTTGCAAATGAAATAATTAGAAATTAAATTCGAGAAATTAATCAATTTTAATTTGGTTTTTTTTTTGTATGTGAAATCAGAGTGCTAATTTTTGAACATCAGTGTAATATAAATATACAAAATAGATTATCGTTTCGAGTACAAACCACATTGTTAAATATGTATTCATATTATAAAAATTATTCAACCTTAAATTTGTATACATGGATATACCATATATACAGTGGATGCGTGGGATTAGATAAATGTTATCTGCCCAGTGAACATATTATGTGATTGAACGGAACCGAATCATTTTTCATACGAATTGTACTACACATACCATATTGGGAGTATATTGCCAATATGAAAATCGTCCAAACGGAACTATATGGGTACCATATAGAAAGAGATAGATATATGTGCTGGTCCAGGTACCGATACGAGATTGGATATAAAATCTATCGATGTTGCTATATATACGAAATTCATTTTACCATGAAATTTCAGATTTTTATCGAGATTTATATAAAATTTGATTTTATTATTGAAAAAAAAAAAAATTGGATCGCACCATTTCCGAAACACCATCATAAATGTTACACAAATTATGATTTTTAAACATCCATTAAGTTATAAACAAAAATATTCATTTATATAAATATATTGAATTATGATATAAAATTATGTAATATATGTTTTTATTCTGCTGATCATAAAATTTAAATTGTGAGACTATAAAATTGTGCTCTGTTTAATGGATGATGGATTTTGTGTTTAAATTTTTTTTTTATATCTATCCAATAAACCAATAAATGGTTTAATGTTCGTTCAATCGATTCAAATTCAAAATTCTTTGTGTGTGATTTGAATGCGCAAACAATTTGTTATTTTTGAAACTTTTTGGGGGGTTATTTAAGGGTAGGTCAATAATATCTATACAACATTTGTATAATTTACTGATGAAATACTTCGATTGTGTATTAGGAATTGTAATAGACTGATAGTTTTTTTTTATTGAGATCTGTATTGCTGTATTATATTACTCAGTGATTATCTAGTAAAGTTCTGTATTTTCTAGCGGTGTATCATCTTATGGAATGAGGAAATTGGTAAATATCAGTTCGTTTAGTCCTTTGATTCCTTCGAGTTCAGAGAACCCCTAGTTCTAAAGGCGTTGATCTTTTTAATCGCTTTAGTGCATTGGGTAGGTCCTGTAGGCTCTGCAGTTCCTCGTTGTCAAATTTGAGTATTTTAATCGCTGACGTATTCCAGTTTCGGTTTCGATGGAGGTTGTCGTTTCTAATATACCACGGAGCATTAACAATGCGTCCCTCAAAAAAAATATTATGACAAAAGTCATAGTAATGCAATTTGGTTACTTTAATACCTGTTATTTTGGTTGTATTCACCAATTCACACTTTAATTTAAAAAAATAAAATTTTGCAACTTGGTTAGAGCAATAATTGATCAAAATTTAGTAAACCAAAATATTGGTACATTTGGTTGAAATATCTAAAAAAAAATAGTTAAACTTCTAAATTGTTTGTTTTAACCTAAGAATATATTTAAAATAACAAAGTTATTTTATTACTTATTTTTTTAACAAAGTTATTTTTATTATTTTATTAAGTTTCTTTTTATTATTTAGCAGTTTTGACCAAAGAATTTAGCAGCTTAAACTTAGTTTTTAGTAAGATTGGCCAAAGAACAATTATTTGTCAGAAAATTTGTAAAACAATTTTGGTAAAATATACCTTGAAAAGTATGTTTTTCAACAACAATTGTTTGTTTTAACCAAATATTTAGTTTAACCAAATAAATGTTCAAATTAACAAAATTCTTGGTTACTAGAAAACGAAATTTTATTAGAAATGTAATTTTTAACGTCATATCGTGTTGTTTTTCTTTAGTGAAAACACGTTTGTGCTTCCCAATTGTGGACAGTTGGGATTATGTCAAATAATAAAATTTACTAAATCGTATGTGAAATTTACTTTTTTTGGTTAATTTAACTTTTTTATTTGGTAATTAAAAACAATTATTTTTTTATATTTAAAAAATAACCAAATTATTTTTGGTTAAAGTAACTAAATGTTTTATGTTAATAACCAAAGTTTGGTTATTCAATATTAAAAATTATTTTAACCAAGATTTTTGTGATTTATTTTACTAAGGCATTTGGTTAGTTGAAAAATACTGAGATTTTGATTAATTTGGCCTAGTTTTTTGGAATTTTTAACTCAAGTTATTTTCTGAGTACTTTGTTTTGAAATGATAACAGTTGTTTGTTTCGTTGTCAGCTCAGAATTTCTGCGAATAAGCTTCTGCATTTTTCTAAATTTATAATGCATCTCTTGTCTTTTGTTTTAACATGCGCTTTCCACCTGAGCGTCTCGTGTCATGCCAATATATTTCGCATTGTCAGAGTACGGAATTTGTCGGGAATTCAGCCAATCGTAATGTATTCATCTTTCTTGTTTATGAACTTGATGTGTGTTGATTTTTCCAAGTGTTCATTGTAATTAATAGCATTTTGAAGTTTCATTGTTGACTCGATAGTATTAATATCAGTGGTTATAACTGCGGTATCATCAGCAAATGTCCCAATTCTGGCTTGTACTATATGTGGTTAATCATTTGTATACAGAAGCTATAACACAGGGCCACGCACACAACCTTGTGGGACTCCTGCCAATATTTTCTGCAGTTTTGAGTTCTCCTCTTTCTGTCTCACCCGAAAGTAACGGTCATTTATGTAATACATTAGCAATTCAAAACATTGTTTTGGTAGATGTCGTTAAAGCTTAAATTTCAGACCATGGTGCCATACCTTTTCAAGGACTATGATTGACCTTCTCGAAAATTAAAATTGATGTAGTGGTAGTGGATAGATAAAGCTTTCTATGATACAAACATTTTGTATAATGGGAAGACTATAATTACTAAAAAATCATCATTAAACTGGGTGTTCATTTTTAAAAATTATATAGATTTAAACACCCGTTTGGCATCTCTAAAGCTAGAACCATTTGGAACCATGTTAGATACTCAATGATCGAATATTGTTAGTAGAATTAACTAGCTTTTAGAACATATTTCATGTACTAGCTCGTTATACTATAATTCTGAATTTCAGAGAGTAAACCTAATCATATAACCGTAACTTGTTGCAATTCTGTTTCGAATAATGGACCAATTATAAGTTCTTCGTTTGCTTATTTTGATATTAACTATTGCATCGAACATATCGAATTTTAAGACTAATAGCATGCCTCTCGACTTTAAGCATAATAGAGCCCAAGCGGACCCTCATTGGAACAAGGTTTATGGTATGGTCTACCAACTGATCAAAAATGGAAGACTGAACAGAGAAAGAACTTTATATTTATGGAAAATATGGAAGAAAGCAAGCTAATCGTAGGACGAGCAGCCGTATCTTAGACGATACAGATTAATAAGACCCATAGTTAAGAACAAGAGTCTAAAGATGAAACTTGTGATGATTGCTCTGAAAATAAATGGTTATCTGTCCAGTGGTTCACCAATGCGGTTTCCATCATTCGGTCCAGAAACGAATCAACGAATGAGTTCTCAACAAAAAAGCCAAATTGCTTCTTTCTTGAAAATTATAACCGGAGAATTGATTGACTCCCTGGAAAAGAAATCCCAATGCATTATATGAAATTATATCTACTTGTTCGCATTAAAGATCAACTTTTGTTGATGCGAAAAATTCGTTGAACCATAAACTTAAAAAGTTGAGGTAACCGCCCAGGTGGAGCAGTGGTTAAGTCGGGTTCGAATCCCGATAGAGGCAAGATGCAAAAGGAATTTTTCACCATACGATTATAATCGGTGGTGTAAATAAACACATCTATGACCCCCTGTTGGAGTGCTGGAATGTTTGATGTTTCCAGTAAAGTCGCTGAAGATCGAGAGGGTTACATAAACTAATACAAATTATTTAGTCAAAAATTGGATAGAACGTTAGCATAAGAAATATGGAAAAACATAAAGATCCATACATTTTCTTTTGCTATTCATGTATTTCTATAAATTGTTGGAGTGGTCAAAATGTCACAACCAATCATATATGGACTGCCATATATAATGATGTCAGTTTTAAATTCTAAACAAACTCTACAAACAATAATATAAGTGACGATATTACAATAATGATCACCCTACGAGCAACACATACAAGGCATTAAGACGGCAAAACAATACTCCCAACGTGAAAGTTGATAGTTAAATATTTTCACTGTCAATATACAATCAGCCAAAAAAGGCATTGAGCGCAGGGTCGTTGTACATTTAATACATGTATGGAAAAACTGCAAAACTATTTTGATTCGAAGGTGAACAATAAACATGCTGGAAGTGATTCGAGTCCAAACTCGAACTTTGGCAACCATTTCGATGTATTAAATCTCATTGTAGTATTTTCTGCATCAACATGGATATTCTGCCATAAATGACATTCGTTTATCGTGAAACACTGTAACACTATGAGTGAAAGAAATTGATTTAAAAGGACAGTTAATGAAAGATCTTGCAGATTATGGCCATCCTATTCCTTGCAAGTAGATGAATCTACTGACGTGGTCGACGTATCTCAGCTAATCATATTTGTGCGAATAGTTTTTAAAGATCTCATCGCTAAGGAATATTTCTTAACAATTATCTTCTGAAAGGAAAAACTCGTGGAGCGGGTATATTGTGTAGATTTAACACATTTACTAATAAAGTTACCCGAGCTAGAGCTACTAAATGCTGTGAATGTGCTTTTCCACATCAATGGTTAAGTAGAGGCAAATTCAACACGTTTTTCAACGGTTAAGAATGTTGATTGGTGAAATCAAAGAATTTCTTGTTTATACAGGTGGTAGAGATAAATTAATTTACCAAATGATAAGATCCATAAACGCCTTTAAACAGAAACTTGCAATTTTGTATCTAAGCTTGGGAATGGAAATTTACTCCATTTTAAAATTTTGCGAACCAACGGAGAAGTGACATGAACATATCTCAAATGATTTTTATTATTTCTTTAATATAGCACTCGTACATTAGTAGCCAACTTCTGTCTGTCTGTCGGTCTTATCTTTGCAAACTGTTTAGGGGCTCGAGGCTCTTCCAACTCTTCCACGGTTCGTGTATATTTACGTCGTACTAAAGGTCCGATTACGTCCTTTTTTACTATTTGTCCGATTTACTTAGAACCATTGATCCATATTAGCTATACTACCGACAAGGAAGATGGGTTGGTCTATGAATTCTGCACAAGTTGAGGTAACCGCCCAGGTGGAGCAGTGGTTAAGTCGGGTTCGAATCCCGATAGAGGCAAGATGCAAAAGGGATTTTTCACCATACGATTATAATCGGTGGTGTAAATAAACACATCTATGACCCCCTGTTGGAGTGCTGGAATGTTTGATGTTTCCAGTAAAGTCGCTGAAGATCGAGAGGGTTACATAAACTAATACAAATTATTTAGTCAAAAATTGGATAGAACGTTAGCATAAGAAATATGGAAAAACATAAAAGATCCATACATTTTCTTTTGCTATTCATGTATTTCTATAAATTGTTGGAGTGGTCAAAATGTCACAACCAATCATATATGGACTGCCATATATAATGATGTCAGTTTTAAATTCTAAACAAACTCTACAAACAATAATATAAGTGACGATATTTACAATAATGATCACCCTACGAGCAACACATACAAGGCATTAAGACGGCAAAACAATACTCCCAACGTGAAAGTTGATAGTTAAATATTTTCACTGTCAATATACAATCAGCCAAAAAAGGCATTGAGCGCAGGGTCGTTGTACATTTAATACATGTATGGAAAAACTGCAAAACTATTTTGATTCGAAGGTGAACAATAAACATGCTGGAAGTGATTCGAGTCCAAACTCGAACTTTGGCAACCATTTCGATGTATTAAATCTCATTGTAGTATTTTCTGCATCAACATGGATATTCTGCCATAAATGACATTCGTTTATCGTGAAACACTGTAACACTATGAGTGAAAGAAACTGATTTAAAAGGACAGTTAATGAAAGATCTTGCAGATTATGGCCATCCTATTCCTTGCAAGTAGATGAATCTACTGACGTGGTCGACGTATCTCAGCTAATCATATTTGTGCGAATAGTTTTTAAAGATCTCATCGCTAAGGAATATTTCTTAACAATTATTCTTCTGAAAGGAAAAACTCGTGGAGCGGGTATATTGTGTAGATTTAACACATTTACTAATAAAGTTACCCGAGCTAGAGCTACTAAATGCTGTGAATGTGCTTTTTTTCCACATCAATGGTTAAGTAGAGGCAAATTCAACACGTTTTTCAACGGTTAAGAATGTTGATTGGTGAAATCAAAGAATTTCTTGTTTATACAGGTGGTAGAGATAAATTAATTTTACCAAATGATAAGATCCATAAACGCCTTTAAACAGAAACTTGCAATTTTGTATCTAAGCTTGGGAATGGAAATTTACTCCATTTTTAAAATTTTGCGAACCAACGGAGAAGTGACATGAACATATCTCAAATGATTTTTATTATTTCTTTAATATAGCACTCGTACATTAGTAGCCAACTTCTGTCTGTCTGTCGGTCTTTATCTTTGCAAACTGTTTAGGGGCTCGAGGCTCTTCCAACTCTTCCACGGTTCGTGTATATTTACGTCGTACTAAAGGTCCGATTACGTCCTTTTTTACTATTTGTCCGATTTACTTAGAACCATTTGATCCATATTAGGCTTATACTACCGACAAGGAAGATGGGTTGGTCCTATGAATTCTGCACTTCAACAGGGGATCGTAATCAGATGGTAAAAAATACCCCTTTGCATCCTGCCCCTATCGGGTTTCAATCCCGAAACCTCCTGCTTCAATGTGCAGATTAAACCACTGCACCATTATGTCGGTTTGTAAGCAACTTATCTTAACTTTTAGACATCCGGATAATATTATTGATCCCTCAAACCTTTTTTTAATATAGTAAATAGCAAGGCATCTAGTAGATAAGTTCATTAGAATTCCAAATACAGTCAAAACGCTAACCATAAACCATGTGTTTACTCATTTAATAGGGACGAAATAGGACACTCTCCTACCCACATTCAATTGGAACTCCTGCTAGTTTAATTAACTTTCAATGAAACAATATCAGCCAATTGTCCAACCAAAGCTTTTTATACGTTGCTAGTTTTTCGGACATTTTTTATTTATTCGACCATTACAGTTAAATAAACGTACATATAAGACTACATATAAGAACAATGACTTTCGAATAGGAAGAATGAATGAAATTTTTTTTTCGTTTAATCAGCAAATTTTATTTTTATTTTGTTTAAATTGAAAGATTTTGTTCGATATTGCAAATTACAATATTATTCTTTACTATACTATATCCAAAACTATACTATTATTATTGTTTGGCATAAGCTAACGTCTTAATAGATTGAATTATTTTCTTGTTTGGCCATTTTGTTGGCGCCAAATTATTATTATTTTTCATTCGTTCGTTTTTCACTCGTTACCCAACGAAATGGTACAACAACAATGGAATTAATTTCATTATGTGATTCATTAAAAACTATATATAGAGTTACAACAGATTTAGCTAAACTATAAAATATGTATAATAATGATAAAAGATAACATACACACACACATACAAAACAAAATCATGATTGTATAGTTTTTCCGTATAAGGTTAGCTGCTCCATGTTTTTTCCCACTCCCGAAACTTTGACGTGACACTTTTATTTTATATTCTGTTTTCAATCAAGATTAGGTCGTGGAAAAAAAACTTTAATCTATCATCATGTCCCGGAGTCCTTATAAATGGAAAACAAAAACTGTTATTGTTTCTTGAATTGTTTTTGTATTCTTAACGAATTTTCATGCTTTAACATTTTTGTTTGTTTTCCCATTTTGTTTTGGATTTTCTTTTTTTTTAATTTAAAAAAATGCAAATTTTTCAAATAAATAGTGCGTGAAATTTCATTTTATTAGTTTTGCTTAATGAAAACAAACATGAATAACAATATGGTACAGTGAATTAAACTTTAAACTTACTCTTACCAAGCTTTAATTCAAGGCATCTCAAATATGCTTGCAAAGCTCTTATGAATTATAGGTTTCATACTGCATATATTTTATTCAAAACAACCTGGCTCCAACCGTAACGTCACGCGAATCTACACTAATCGTAGTTGGCTATAGATTAAATATTTTTGTTTACACTATATGATATGATAGAAGAAGTACAAGCTGACCAGTTACGGTAATCAAGTGGTTTGAAAATATCTTTATTCCAAAATTCTGGTGGCCCCAGCCCCGTTAAAATCACGAATCTACTCCAAAGAATTGACCACAACATGCCTCGCCCAAGAAACGGCTTCACCTCCAAAATATGGACATCACCGCACAGAAATGACCCCACATCGACAATACCCCATCAGCACCGCTCTAATAATCCCCCTCAACAACTACAAAAAACCCACCCAGCACCGAACAAATCTCCTAAACCAGTAACACCGCTTCACCCCTCTCGCGCACAACCAAAACACACCCACCCTAATCAAACCGTCAGTACCTCCTTACAAAGCCTGATTTCTATTATGAAACAAATACTGATAGTTACAAATAACATATAACAACTATAAGGAAAATCGCGTCGATATGTTGTGCCAACAACATATAATTCCGGATAATATTAAAAGATGGCACTAGTAGTAGTTGAACGAAATGTTTACATTTTTTGATTGCAGTTTTTTATATTCAACGAATATTAACGAAACCAAAATTTAAAATCAAAAAAAAAAAATTAATTTTATAATCGAAATTGGAAATTTATTTAAATAATAATAAATAAATAAAACAAAATTTGTTTTTTTTTTAAATTATGTCATTTTATTATAATAAAAAAATTACTTCGCGTGCCATCTAGTGTTTTCGTTTAAACGTATTGGTATGCCATCTACAAAATCTTCTCCGCAACACCGGGAGTATTTTTTTTAAATATTTTATAAATGATAACAATAAAAAAATTATGAAGGTAACCATTCATTTTTTGACTTACAGCGTTTGATTCTGACAATAAATAGTTTTGCCTTCTGCGGAGTGTTCTTGTAACTCAGGAGGTTTTAGTCTTTTGAGTTTTCTTGTAATACCATCTTGATGAAGTAGATTTACAGCTTTAATGTTTAGATGATGATAGAGCCCTCACCTGGTATTTTCGAGCACACTTCTTTATTTCCCCTGGGGCTGTGGAGATGCCGAGATCTCTATGAAAGTCACTACTATGAGTGTACCAAGGGGCGTTAACTATTCCTCTGAGGACTTTATTTTGAAATTGTTGAACTATTGGTTGATTACTGGTTTTGGTGCATCCTTATACTTGTTGATAAAGTTTATTATGAATGGATAACTGAGAATTTCTTTCCATTAGCCAGCATATTTTTCTATTATTTAATTGGAGCTCTTCTGCTTTCTTTTCTGCTAGTGTTTATATTGAGCTTTTAGTGAAAATTAATGTGACTAGACTTCGATTCATTCACTTTAATTCTCCCACTTAGCTAGCCAATCTTGCATATTATTAATGGCTATTTGTAGTTTGAGTGTGACTTCATAGACACTTCATATAGACACACCTAAGGACACTTCCTGCGAGATTCCTGCTTTAACTTCTTTTATGCTGGAGAAGAGACCTTCCTGCTTACCTCTAAAGTATTTCTCTTTCAAGAACGATTTTTAACAGTTCGCAATACGCAAGTGGCAGAGTTTTCTCTAATTTAAATAATAGACCATCTGGCTAGCCTTTGTCAAATGCCTGCGCTTTGTTCATAAATATAAATGAACAAATCTTTTTTTTTCTCTAAGGTTCTTTCTATTAAATCTGTTATTCTATGGACTTGATCGATTGTGAAGTGTTTGTCTCTAAATCCAAAGTCATGGGACGGAACGACTCTTTACTTTTCAATCTCAGTTTTAATTGGTTTTAAGACTATTGTTCTCAAACAATTTTGACATAATTAAAAGAAGCGGTATTGGCCTATATTAAGTTAATTCACCCGGGAGCACCATAAGCTCCGTCGAATGTGAATTGAGATCTGTCATAAAAATCCTTCAAACGAAACCCAGTTATTACATTTCCAGTTCAAAAAACCAAAGTTACCGAGCTACCGTAAGAGTCACCACAGCACTGACATAACACATGGAAAAAAGTACTTCCACTCACCACAGGAAAATTGCATACGGATGACAAATCGCTCCCATGCAGTGAACCTACAATGAAAAAGTGAAGTCACCTCAAACACGAAACACCCCATAACAACCACTTTATGGCAATTTCACAATCCCAACACTTCACCCCGCGTCACCCACCCCTAATCTCAGTGGAAAATCAATAACTATGCCAAGTTCACCCTTTCCATATTTACCGATGCAGATTCCGGTAAAATGAAGACTTAGAATTCAAGTTTTGTAGTTAAAGCTTACACTCCAGATATTTTCCAGAACCATTCGAATGTGAATCGGATGTTATTTTATTAAATTACTGGAGCAAAAGATATAAATATTGCTAACCAGGTGAACACTTAGCGAATACTTCTGCCCTTCACGAAAATTAGTTTTGACGAGAGAAAAAAATCAAACAACTCAGCACAATTCCCTAAAAGGACATTCCATTTTTCATCAAGTTTAACATTAATTTATTGTTAAAGTGAATGAAAAGGAGATTCAACTCAGCATCTATCGAACATTGGCTTTTTGGGGATTTTTTTCGGTCAGCATGTCATGAGAAAAACAAAGAAAAATCCAGATTTATACTCCTTATAAATCGTCATAGCGTCGAACGTAGAACTGAATGCGCTTGTATCAAATCTGCTCTTAGTGATCTCGATAAATCACGTTGTTCCGTTACATAATCTCGAATGGTTCAGATTGCTCATCGTGTTCACCACAGTTCGACTTTTTGCATCAAATACGCAGTGGTATTATCGGCAAATCAAGGGCATTCCAAAACTCGGATAGTTGGTTGCCACATTATAATAAAAAAAATAAATTAAACAAGGAGGAAAGTATTCCAGAACCTAAAATGCCACGACGTACGGTGTCCACAGTTCAAACCCGTACTCATACACATACTTACACATTACCAACCACAATTGTGATATGAGATCAACACCGAGAATCGAACCCAAGCACTTCGAATGAAAGTGCAAGCACGCTACTTTCTCTACCAATGAGGGCGACATCTTGATTTGCCCACACGCAGTCAATGGATTTGTAACAATCCATGTCTTCAGCGATTTGGTTTTGAATCGGTAGTTCAGAGTGTCTGTATCCTGGTCCCTTGGTACTAATATCGCTCGTAGTCCATAAACACTTTCGTGATAAGCTCCTCCTTTGAAAACGTGAACATTCACAAATTCAAGGGAACCAAAATCATTCTGGTAGAAGCATCAAAAATTTCCACCGGGAGCATGAAGGAGCAACATTTCATAACTCACCTTATTAAGAAGAGTTATGTGGCGGCAAAGATTATATTGACGTAGTTAAATACAAGTAGCCGAGATGACTCCTAAACAAGATCTTACATGTTGTCGCCATATTTATAGTATTTAGTACAAGGGTCTAAACCAGTCCATGAGCTGTATTGCTCATCAATGGCTTATAATACCTCAATCGATTGAGAGAGACATTTCGAGCTTAGTAGCCGTTTGGAAAAAATGTTAAAGTTACACATGATCTAGATGGCAAATTCACTAGTCCATAACGTGTAACTAACTGTTCACCTGTGTAGATCTTTCTGGAACCAAAGGTTGTCGGGATCACAGGATTCAATTGTCTGGCTGTCGTAGCACCTCTTGACCCTTTTTAGGCTGATCTTCAGCCAAAACACTTCAGGCTTTCAAGAGTCCAAAAACCTAAAACGGTGACTATTTTTTAGTGACTAGGTGACTAGTTGATTTTTGTTTATTAGTAAAATTATTATTTTTTTTCGTTGAGAATGACGCCGATTCGATTCATCACCGTCGTACACTCTCAGCTATCACCGCTATATTTGCTTCACTTCGTGCTGGATGTTGTATGTGGACCATGAGTTGCTCTATAAGTTTTTGTAATCCAGCTGAATAAATTGTCGAAGCTCTGGGGAGTTAAGTTTGAACAAAATACCATAACTGTTTGGCACGTGTCGTGTTCTGTCATAAAATCTTTCATACCGACATAGGGAAAACCAACTGTCTTCAGAAAGTACTGAGATGTTAACAATAATTTTCAAAATAGTCTTCAGCTCGGAACGAAAGTACCAATACTAATATGACATAATATAACATATAGGCGAGAGCCCGCCTGGTAAAAATACCAGTAATTTACTTTAGTAAAAAGCATTTCCTAATGGAAATTATATTTTCCAAGTAAGTCAAACAAAAAATAATTTCTCTATAGAATTTGATTTATAATACGAATAAGATTTTCATTTTCCTCCAATGTTCAATGGTACATTTTCAAAGTTTCTTTCTATTACACAATGTATAAAAAAAATTTCCTATTTTTCCCATTTTATAATAAGTCGATTTTTGTTTCGTTTTAAAAGTGGAAAATTTCCCAAAAGACAATTTTAATTTTTCTTTTTTTTTTGTATTTATTCGATTTTTTGTACTTGTGGGTTGTATAGGCAAAAAAAACATTATTCTGGTTTTCATTACGATTTTTCTGGAAAGCAACGGGAACAAAAAAAAAGAAAGCAATCAAAAATGAACAATTGAATCGATGATTGAAATGATTGGTGTATGAATGATTTGGATTTTTTTTTTTGTTTTATATTCGGTTTTCCCACCCAACGGGAGGGTACGTACATTACTTATTTTATATAAGAACAGCAAATAATTGGTTTGTGTTCGTCGCTTTGAGATTTGAAATTTGTCAAAATTAATCTATACATTATTGTATAGTTATTTGTGAAATTTTCGATACAACAATTAGCAAGCAATATTGTTTACCTTTCCAATAAATTGTATCCAACATCCGTACGTTGTCTATTTAAATTTTATAATTTTTAAAGTCATTTGTCTCACCTGTCTATCATAATTTACATACTCGAATATTTTAGATACACTTGGGTGCTAAAAAATTGCACATTGCTCAATTTTCCGAGAACTGAAGACTTGAAGCAACAGCTCTGGCTCGAATCCTTCTTTTCAACTCGTCTCATAAACGTTCGATGGGATTGCGGTCCGTGCTTTGAGCTGGCCACTCCATAAAGGGCACATGCACCTTTTGAAGATACTGAACAGAAAATTTTCACCTATAAACCCGGTAAAAGGTACTACACTCTCGAGTACTTCTTTACTATACTGTTGAGAAGTCATTTCACTTGATCAACAGCTATAGTATTGGCTCGGTGATGAATTCAAGATCTGTCCTTAGCTCTAGTGATAGCCTACCCAGAACATGTATGTTATACTGCCGTACGAGACACGTTTCTCAATCCAACATTGTGCATACCGCTCCCCTTGTCTTCTGTCCATTCCATCAGTGCTGAGCAAGAATGGAGGAAAGAGAAAGAATGGAAGAAAGAGCAAGCATGGGAACATATCCTGCACTCCTCGTGGGATTGCAGGATATTTTCTTCTCCATTCGTGCTCTGCACAATTCAAATGATTCCGACCGAACCCTCGACGGACTTGTCGCGGGTTTACGGTAATTTCTAGCTGTCAACTAACACTCACCTGGATTTCAGGAATTTCTTGTAGCCGCCGTCCCAGTTGAATCGTGTGCTGTAGTACGAGCTCCACCAGATCTTTGTCGCTGTCTGAAGCCACCAGTTTCCAGATTCTTCCGCCACAATCGAGAATCGGCCAGAATTTAGTTGAAGAGCCACTACACCTTAGTGTTGCCCCGCATAAATTAGTGCAACTTCCTCTGGTGTGGTATCCATTTCTTTGCTCCGGTTGAAGACGCAATTAATAGAAGACTGTTCAGATTAATCGTCGATATATGAATCAACATAATTCTGAACGAGTTATTTCATGGCATACTATTGTATTAATTTTGTTAAATTATTTTTCGAATTAAAAGCCTGCTGTATGCATTTGACAGAAAATCACTTTGTTGGCTTGGTACAAGTACTTTGAAATAGATTTTGATTTTTTTTTATATTTAAGAACTTTTGTGAAAAATTGAGCAATGTGCGATTATTTTGCACCCAAGTGTATGTATGAACCACTACACTCCGTTTTTGATTCACCGAAAAAATAAAAACCGAAATAGCTGGATATACATGAATAGGGAACAAAAAACTGACTTTTATTCGAAATTTTCGAGCTTAAACGATTCATACTTTTATGTCAGGATATAAGTAAGGAAATTTTATTTTTGTTTTCAAAGTGATTTGCTCGAAGAAAATAATGTTTCGTTCTTTTGTGATTGACAGAATTTTTTTTTTATGGTCGATTGAAAAAGGATTTCGTATCGAACACACGTATAATAATATGAAAGTGAATAGTACATATACGTATATATAAAACTCGCACGAACAAAAATTTGAATATAATTTTCGAATATTTTTGTTCAGGTGACAGGTGGTAAGTATTGGAAAAAAATACGATGAAAATTCTTATGAAATACTTTTATTATAAGAAAATTATTATATAATCGATTTCTATAGGTATTAATGGAATTTGACTGATTTGCTGGAGGTATATTGATGGATTAAATCGCTAATCGCATGGGAATATGATATGATTATAAAGGGTGATCCAATAAGATCTTCCGGAATCAATTAAATTAAATGTTGTCCACAACTGCCTCTCAGATGATCCATTCTTTTGGTCCAATTTTCCAGCACTCTTTCGAACATTTCGGCCGATAATGTACTTATCAGCAAAAAAAATAATTTAACGTCGTCAGACCACAAGATCTAGGAGGCAAATTCACGGGTCCCTCTATTGAGGGACCCGTGAATTTGCCTCCTAGATCTTGTGTTTATTTAATCCTGTTAAAACCACAAGTCGGCCGCATGAATATCTATAGATTATTCAGTCAATCGGCTTCAATTATTTTACAAACTGTATTTTGAGATTCGAATCAAGATCTCTTTTTTAAAATACACCACAATATGCCATACGATAGATCCAGATCTTGTGAACGTCAAATTGATTGATTCCGATATTCACGTACACTTTCAGCTTTAGCAGTAATTTTCACATTGGATCGACTTTTATTCTCTCTAATCGGGTGATGAATAACCAATAATGAAAAAGTAGTTGTTCTCCCGTAAATCCATACATGGTGAAATGTCAATGAGTACTGAACAAAAATATCCTATGAACATGGCAGTTGTCAGGCATGAATTCCAATGGGAACTCCAATTAGAAAAGTACCACTGAAAAGTGCCGACTAGATCACTCTTTAGTTATGTATTATGCTTATATTGGAATTAGGGTTAAGTTTTTAAATTTTAAGTGAAAACAGCTGTCCTCTGAATAAGCCTTAAGAACTGACTGGGACATTATGGAGGACCGGGTAATTGGTCAAAGCGAGGAAGTGGAAGAGAAAACTTCTACACAAAGACATGAAAAGTAAGGAACTTAAACGTCAAAATGGAGATCTTTCGGTGAGGAAGTGGACAGCCCTACAGCAACCGTTAAACTCTAAAAAGTTCTCTGTAGTAATGTGAAGGTCACAGTTGGAACTCTAAAAAGCCATATGGAACTCACACGAATACAATTCAAGAAGCCTTAGAGGTTCTAATGAAAACTAATTTTACCGAAAGTAAGAATTCTAATATATTAGATGGAAGTCAACTCCCACATTGACTACCAAGTTTAAGTAATTGGAACTAGATGGCAAAGGTAAAATATCACACCCAGATATTTGCGATATTTGCGGGTCTGTAACAGGAAGGAACGGAAATTATCCTAGATGACCTTGCAAATACCTTCTTAGTAATTTTGGCTCTAGGATCGAATCCAAGATCAAGGACAAAAGTCAGGGTAGTGTTCATCCTGAAGGATATGGAAAAACCTAGATATGACCAGACAAAAAGTTTCAAAAATCCCTAGAAAACAAGGAAACTGCCATAGAGACGTTTTTCAAAATTGAAGGTGCGTCGAATCTCTGCAGGTCAAAAGACATGAGACATGAACACACTTGTTCGGTGTTTTAAGTACCATGCTTAATGTCAAAAAGGATTTACGACAGATTTATAGGTAATGATATGATGACGGTAATCGTCCGAACGGAATGTCCTCAGGAATGAGTTATGTATACCACTCTTGTGGTCTCTTATGGTCAACTCACTCCTAGTCCAACTAAACAACTTTACTACCAGAGTTCTGTCAATGACATCGCCATAATACTGGTTGGTAAATATACTGATGTACTAGAACTAGCTATCTTATATGCGAATAATTGTATATTAATGCGTCTTACATTGTACGTCATTGACCAATGGTTGATTGTATACGATTAATCAATGAGAAAAAAAAGTTCAAGTTTGGAGCTTTGACCATAAAATATTGCGTTAAGTTATATAAAAATCATACATAGAATCTTCAATAAGTCATTAGGATAAGTAAGAAAAAACGAAAGCGATTTTCCCACTTTTCGATACCTCTTTTATAGTACGGTTTCTCTTACTCGTCAAAATAGGCCTCAGTTTCAACGATTATTTCATCATTGGACTTAAATTTCTTTCCAGCAAGCATTCTCTTGAGATTTGAAAACAGAAAAAGTCGCTGGAGTCTATATCTGCTGTGCCATGGGTGGATGTACAATTCGAAGCCCAATTCATTCAATTTTGCCATCATTTTCATCGATCTTTGACATGGTGCATTGTCTTGGTGTAACAACACTTTTTTCTTTTGCAAATGAAGCCGTTTCTTTACAAGTTCAGCCTTCATCGATCTAATAGTGCACAGTAATGGTCGCTGTTAATGCTAGGTCCTTTTTGGAAATATTGATTATTATTCCTTAAAATACAGACGCCATCACCTTACCGGCCGACTGTTGCGTCTTTGCTCGCTTTCGATTCGGTTCGTCCACTGCTGTCCACTCAGCTGACTTGAATGCTGGTGTGTAATTGTGAAGCCATGTCTCGTCCAATTGTCACATATCGATGATAGAATTTCATGTTATTGCGGTTTAACAGCGCCAAACACTCCTCTGAAGCATCAATTCGTTGTTGTTTTTGGTCGACTGTGACCTCACGTGGCACCCACTTTGCACAGAGCTTTCGCATACCCATATTTTCGTGTAGATCGGTAAAAGCATTACCATCTGATATCTTTATAATCTCAACTAGCTCGTGCACCTTCAATTTGTGATTGTTCATATCCCATTTGTGGATTTTTTGCCTCATTTGGGCGTCTACTGTTAGGTGAGGTTAGGTTAGAGTGGCTGCTAACGCACACTTAGACCGTTGCCGGTCCGTTGTGATACCACAGGATCTTAGTTCTATAATACCATTAACACTATATTGGATCCGTCCTGAGTTAATGCCTTCTTAGTGCCAGTGCAGGACAAGAGCACAGGAAGTGAACAAGCGTCTCTTCCTCCTCCTCGTCCATACAGCTTCTACAGAAGTCATTTGTTTCTAGACCCAGCCTTCTCGCGTGTTCACCGAAAAGGCAGTGTCCCGTTAATATTCCTACTATCCTTTTTAGATCCCTCCTCTCCAGAGAGATTAAGATCTAGGAGCAATTCAAATCCAGCCCTGGCCACATTTGTCTCGCCCTCTCGCATGTGAGGGTGTTATACCACCTCTCCAGCTAAAGCTTCTGCCCTTTTCATCAGAGCCAGTCTAAGCTCCGCTGTATAGGCCTCCCCACATTGGCCCTTTCAGGCTTCAGCTGAAGAGTTGTACCTTGCCTAACTAGTTCGTCAGCCCTGTAGTTATTCTCGACGTCAGAGTGGCCGGGGACCCAGAATATTGAATCTCGTTAAGAGACGAGTGGCAACCCAATGCCACCCTAGAATTCAACAGCACTGCTTCCAGCGACTTGATAGCCGCCTGACTGTCCACATAAATCGTGATATCCCTCTTGGATATCATGTTATGCCTCAACCAGCTCAAGGCTTCCTCAATCTCTATTACCTCCACCTAGTACACACTTCAGTGGTCAGAAAGATGAACGGAAGTGCTTATATTTAATGCTCCACAGAACATCCCAGCTCCGACCTTACCATCTAGCTTTGGGCCGTCCGTATTGTATAGCTTCGGTTTCCAGTGCTAGCTTATTCCCCCAGAATTCTCTTGACGAGATTAAGGTTTGAAAACCTTTTTCGAAGCATAATATCGGTGTAATATAATCAAGGTTCGCCATTTCCTTCTTTAGCGAACCAATTATTATCGAGTAGCCTGCCTGAAGGTGTTTCCACTGAAACACGGCCGTTAGTCTCGTGGCTATGTTAGCCGCCATCTGTTTTCCATACATATCTACTGGAAGAAGGTGTAACATGACCTCTAAGGCCTGAATAGGTTTTGTTCTCAGTGCCCCGCTTTTGAGCATAAAGGCCATTCTTTGCACCTTCTCTAACTTCTTTCTATAGGTTACCCTATCCAGGGCTGGTCACCAAACACTCACTCCACACAAAAGGACGGGTCTTACTACGGCAGTGTAGAGCCAGTGTACCAGCTCCGGTCTGAGACCGCAACGTCTGCCAATTACACTCCTACACGAATACATCGCTGTCGTAGCTTTGCTGATTCTCTCCAAGATGTTCGGCTTCCAGCTTAGTTAACTGTCTAAGATTACACCCAGAAATCTCGCTTTATCAGTAAAGGCCAGTTTAGTGCCATTTACGGTAGGTGGGTCAACTGCCGGAATTTTATATTTCTTAGTGAAGAGTACCAGCTCAGTCTTAGATGGATTGACTTCCAACCCACATTTACTGACCGATCTTGTAATAATAAGAAGCGCATTCTGCATAACCTCCTTAATGGTCGGTAAAAATTTACCTGATACCATGATCGCCACGTCATCAGCGTAGGAAACCACTCCTATACCCTGCCTATCCAACTCCAGAAGTATTCCATTGATCAACATGTTCCAGAGAAGAAGGGACAGGACTCCCTCCTATGGGGTTCCCCTAACTTCTCGCCTTCTTATGCTTACCTCCCCCAACTCTGGGTTTACAGTCCTGCTTCCCAGCATATGACTGATCAACTTGATTATGGAGGATTCCACTTCCATGAACGATAATCCTTTCAAGATTGCATCTGTCTAAACGTTATTAAAGGCGCCGTCAATATCAAGAAAAGTTACCATACAATACTCCTTTGAGTGAATTGATCTCTAAGTTGTGCGTACCAAGGCATGTAGGGCCGTATTTATCGATTTACCCTTACAATACGCATGTTGAGAGGCTGACCATTTCTCCTGTTTTAAGGACGTCTACTGTGCTCTGAAATATTTGTACTGGTACGACCCTATTTTGCTTCACACCAAATTCTATAACTCACGAATCAATAGTCAGATTGCTGTCAAATTTAAACACGTATCGTTTGAAGGTTTGTACTAATTACAAATCATATGAGGAAAAAATTAGTAGCGCCATCTATGTGTCATCCTACAGACTTATTTAATTACCCTGTACGCATATACATATCGTGTTATCGCTAACTTGGACTGAGATCTTGTATTCGGGATTTAAGTATTTAGATTTTAGTATTTAAATGTCAGTGTTTGAAAGAGATGATTGATTGAGCGATGTGGCTTTTGTTTTTTTTCAATCACGTGAAGTGTGTATAATGTCTTAGTGAGTAAGTGATAGGAGTGCAAATATGATAATGACATTGCCTTTCTTCAACAAAACTATATGATAAATAACCAAGATAAAGGAAGCTACTCATCTCTTATTTAGATCTTTGTCCTTAGCACGCACAATTTATTTTTGTCGACAAAAAGTCAAGGTTGCGATTAGCTGATTCTTTACCATTTGAATGGAATATCTACATATGTGATATCAAATTCGTATTTAATGCTTAATACACAGCCACATGTATCTTTCAGTATGTGCACCTATCATGAAATTGTTAGACACGCGAAAGCAATTATGTATCACAATGGCAAAATTGACATTGGTTTCACGTTTTATCAATTCTGTGCGCACAATTATGTTAATAATACCATCATGCTCTCTTATGTTGTATGCTTTAATGCCATTTGTTTAAGCTTTATGGTTCGTAGTATATCAGTATAAGTAGGTATAGTAGATTTGTTACCAGTTGAATATATAAGATTAAATGTTGGATTAATGAATTTGAATTGAGATTTTGAAAGCAGTATAATTTTTTCTTGAAGGAACTAGTAGAAATAGGGGGTGGGGGTTATTACAGGCTTATTCATCTCCGATTAGGACAGTCATTATGTTTCATAGAGGTTTGACGTGATAGGTAGAAAGTATGAACATTTTTTTAGCCTGCAAGTATAAGCCGAAATGTGGGACTATCTCTGTCCCACTAAACTAGCTAGTGCCATACTGCGACGCAAGTGATCATATAAATAAAATTTAGTTAATACAAACGAGATTGATCTTTGAAAGTTTATACGCCAGAACCCAAATATGTCGTTTAGTCGCTCTAGTCAGCACCGTGCTACCAGTGGAACCATTTTGCGGCGCATTATGAATGATTTTATTTTGTCTTCATATAATTCACCCAAATAATAATGTCGACCACGTCGCTTGAAATGCGAAGGCCATTTAACCTCTCTGGCTGCATTAATAATCAAAATTGAAAAACTAAAATCTACTCACAATTTGCGCCACGCTGCAAATCAAACTATTCAGTTTCTGCAACAAAATTTCCCAGGTCGTCTGATTTCAAAAATAGGGGACATTAACTGACCACTACTGACCTTTTGTGGGGTTATTGACGAGCTCAAGCAAAACATGTAAAAGAAAATATGTTGACACTATATTTTCAGCAAAAAAACTATACAACGGTAAGTTTGTTTTCCTCTTTTTGGTGCCTCCTTCAACTCCTCAATGACTAGCTCTTCTCGGTTTGCTAGGGTGTAACAATTGGAGGTTACGCTGTGGGTATTAGATGGGAACTTGAAAGAAAAATGGCACTTACCTATTTTCCACGCGTACAGTTTCGTTGTCGCCGGATGTAGCTTAATGGTTAAGAGAGTTTCTCATCACGCCGCGGTCTCGAGTTCGATTCCCGCCGTTTACCAAAGATTAACATGCAACGGGATGACATAAAAACGCGATTGTGTGTAAAAACATTCGTTGGGCTGACCACCTACAATGTGCACCAATCGTTAAAAATGGTTCATAAGGTCTCAGTTGAGACGCGATAAGGGCCGTTTACAGCTTCTAAGCCATAGATAGGCCTTTCTGACACCGTAGCTTACATTTTTTTTTTATTTTTTTATTTTATTTAAATTGTTCTTTTCTCCAAGTTCAGCTTCACTTTCTTTCACTTCACCCAGTTATTTTCTCTAATTTCTTGCTTTCTAACACACTTTTCCCACCATTCGCATTGCTTCAAACAGAAAAAAAATTCTCTTTGGCGAAAGGCTTTTTATAATATTCCCGTATCGTACATTGGACGCTCCTTCTGCCATCTATCTTCTGTCACGAAATTCACCCACAGTTCATACTTTTCATTTTTATCTTAGCAAGTAAGTGTTTTTTATCCATGTGTCCACAACTGTTTCGTGTCCTGTGTATGTTCCATTTGTTTTGTTATTATTTCAGCTTGTGATTTGCAGTGTCATTCATTTTTGACTGGCTAGTGCCCAGAGAAAGGAGAGGAGTGAATACATGGACTGTAGTATCTCCGACTAACCTGATAAAAGCATATTTATATTATCAGTTCAGTTCAGCTCAGACACGTACCGTGTCAGACATCATCAATTAATACTATCCGCACATTCAGTTCAGACATTTTTATTCGCATATTTATCGTATATTCATCGTCATTGTTTTGTCAGTCAATGTTGAATATTTATTAAATTATAATTAAATTTAAAAGTTTGTTAAAATGATAAAGTAAAACAGCGCCAAAATGAACGATGCCGTCGTCGTCGTTTCGCGGTACATAAAATACTCAAAAAGAGACAAATTGAAGGGGAGTTAAGGACAATTTTCCCAGACGAACAACATTTTTACCAATATTTTAGAATGCCGTACTTCTACTGTTGGTCTGGATATTGATGCAGGTGAATCCAATAGATTTTGCTTTGCAGGTGAATCCAATAGAAATAGAACTCTTTCATTTCCAACTCCGAAATAACATTAAAAACTCGAGATTTTGCTAAAGCCTCGTTAAACGGTGACAGCTTTTTGACCATTATAGCCATACTTTTGAAAAATAGGTCTATCTCATTAGTTTCCTCTGTTTTATTCAAAAGATATTTCATTAGTCTTGACGATGCTGTTTCATTTTCCATTTTGCTTTTCTTCCCGTGGATTTTTTTATTTGACGTCTTGTCAGCAGGTGATCTATGGCATCCTGGCTTAAATCAACACTCACAGAAGTTATAATTTCTCTCTTTTTCATATAGGGCATCAAAAACGACATCAATTTTTCGTACTTCCATTTTTTTGGTAAGTTGCAGCCTGTCCACTCTTACTCTCATTACTTTTTTTTATGGCTCTGCGGTCCGCATCTCTGAGGTTGTTCCACTGTTTCTGGCACTCTGGCCCTTGAAGGGAAACAATCAAAATTTAATAATTGTTTTAATAATTTTTTTTCAGATTTTTGAGCACTGGTAACTCTTACAAAACAATAGCATTTAGCTACAGACTTGGACATTCTACGGTTTCAAAAATTATTATTGAAGTGTGTGACGCTTTAATTGAAATTCTTATGTCTGAACTAATGCCAATACCACAAGAAGAAGAATGGCTAAAAATAGCAGATGAGTTTTGGAGAATGTGGAACTTTCCAAATTATATTGGAGAATTAGATTGCAAGCACGATAACAGCACCATTTAATAGCCGTGTCCTCTACTATAACTACAAAAAAACTTTTTCAATAGTATTGTTGGCGTTAGTGGACGCGAATTACAGAGTTATAGCTGAAGATATAGGAACGTACGGTAAAAACAGTGACGGAGGTATTTTTGCTTATTCGAAACTAGGAAAAAGCCTTGCGTTAAATAAACTAAATGTACCTGGAAATCATAAGCTACCAAACACCGAAACGTATATGCCTCATGTAATTGTAGCAAATGAAGCGTTTCCGCTTAAAAATCACATGTTAAGGCCATATCCTCGATCACAACTACAAAATGAAGAACAAATTAAGCAACATTATTACTATCGACACTCTCGTGCAAGAAGAGAGTCAGACAATAGTTTTGGAATTCTGGAAGAAAATGTAGATAAAATTATACTAACAACATGCATTTTACATAATTTTATAATAAAAACAAAGCATTTCTAGCTACTTTCTGAGAATGAATCGTTCCTAAATAATTTTCGAAATCTACCATTTCAAGGTGGTGGCGAAACTTCTTCTGCTTTTAACATTAGAGATGCATTTGCCAAGTTTCTTAGTTCTGCAGCGGGAACCATTGATTGGTTACAGAATTAGTAATAAAACTTATAAAAGGATAATATTGTTACGATTTCGCCGAGTAGTTATTCTAATAATTTATCCGATTCGATCCGGTTTAATTTTGATTGTGAATATTAAACACGCAAAGATTAAATTTCAATAAAATTTATTTCCCACCAAGATTACACAAATAATTCACAAATATTTATTTTAACTATTATTTTACACAATAATTATCACTACTATTATTTTAACACTTTCACTTTTAATCACTTCCCGATATTAACACTACGAAATTCAAAATTGAAATATTCCGTAACTCAAATGTCTATACCTATTAATACGACACAAATACTTGTAGAACATTCGATTATTTTTCATCTCTACACTTCGCGAATGTTCGTTTCGTCGTATTTTGTTCACTCCGCCTATTTCATTATTTATTTTTATTTTGTTCGTATGTGCAAACATTTGGTTACAGGGTAACCCCTACTGCTATAATTTATCACTCTCTTTAGTTATACCTGGTGACATCTGTGATTCGTGACAATATGTATATAATATAAAAAATGAAGAATTAAAAAAACTTACCACTATGTTTAAGTATTCTCCCAATCGCTTCCCAGGCTCTGTCCTTTTTATTATTATTACTATAATAGTTGTTCTTCTGATTATGAAGAAACTCATCTATTATTTTCATAAATTCAAAACATGATGTTCATCAACCAAACACAGGAAAAAAATTATTTCGACTATTTTCGGTATTCTTTCGCATTTTTCCGCCTTCTTTTCAACTAAGTTTGTCTGTGTCGGCCAATGTCTGAAAGGAACTGAAAGTACAATATAAATACTTTCATACAAAATACATGATAGAATGTTTTTTTTGTCTGACACGGTTAGTGCCTGCGCTGAACTGAACTGCTAATATAAATAAGCCTTAACAGGTTTCTCTTTAATATAAACAATTTTATTATAGCACCTGTTTAAAATGCAGTAAAATGGGCCCAAGTTGATTTGCCAATAAAGGTCATCTAATTGGTGTATTCAAAACCTAGTCCAAATAAACTGCAAAGAACCAAATTGAATTGCAAAGGACACAACCTTATATATACTGCTAAGCTTATTAGTCCACGTAATATCGTAAAACAAATGAAAGCTTAATCCTCAATTTAAGTATAACTGACTCAAATAACAAAGAGCATTTTTTTACTTAATATAAAAAAATATTCTGAACAACACAACGAGCATAAAATTTTAATTGAATTTTCAATTAGATTGAGAGAAATGAAAACTTTTCCTTCTCCATCATGCTATCATTTGTTTTTCATCATTACTATTATTATTCTATTCAGAGAAACAAATCAAATAATGAGTCTACAAATACAAACAATTTTTTAAAAAAAAAATCCGAACCGAAAAAGTTGGATCTTCTTCCGTTCGAATAATGCTAATTTTATAATATTCTAATTTTCAATTTATGTCAAATTTAATAATATGATAATGGGAAAAATTTGGGAAAACTTTTCTAGTTGTTGTAGTACTATGTTGTTCATCATCCTAATATAATTATCGAGCTAGTGTTATTAATTTGGAGTTTTCAAGATTTATCAACGAAATTTTGTAAATTTAATATTACGTTTTTCAAGACTCAGCGCTACTAATCCATCTCTTCGTTTTCTGAAAGGTGGATTTCTTATTAAAGATTGCTGCACCATTCCTGCAATAAAGTGGAATAAAATGTTTTCTTATGAGGGACGTTTTTCAATAGACGATTAAACGTAAACATCCTGTCGACTACCTAAATTGAGTCCTCATTAATCATTAGGCTATATCTTTCGTTGCTCACCATCAAGATGGAACTTTTCATCAAATCAAAGTTTATACGGATATTTGGATGAGGAGTGATCATAAGATGGTTCACCAATTTGAGATTGTGCCTTTTAGCTACCTCAGTGCATAAACACATACAATTGAAAGAATACGTGATCTCACATCATTTTATCTCACAACCTTTTTGATCTGATACTCTATGACAGACTCAACTCGAAGATCACCTAGATCATCTCTACTGTGTCGCAATGGATTAGCTTGGAACCATGGTCTTCACTTTTAAAATATCAGGATTTTGAAAGGAAACACGAAACTCTATGAGATAAACTCGGAAACCTCCCGTTCTTCATGATCTGAAAGTAGCAATTAGATTTTTCCAAATATATATTTAGAATCGTTGAAATAGCCGAGTATGGTCGCTGCTATTACAACGATTCTAAATATATATTTGGTCGAATATAAGAAGTGTTGTCGCTGCTAATTGAATAATGATTCGAGCTTAGAATTGAAACAGACCCATAGATTGTGGTCCAATGTTAACACATGTAGAAAGTCCAACTTATCCTTGGAATTTACAATTTACTTAACGAGAAATTAATTTGGTGACCTTCAATGACCCTAAATTACAATACAATTTTGAGCATAAAAATTTTCGAGTGAAATACGGACGGGGACAGTTCACCTATTGGCTAAATACACTTAGTCTACCATTTTTTCAATTTCATTATCATTTGCAAAAACTAGAGCAATTATAAAACGGACTAGGGCTGAGTTTACTTCAGAGTAGACCCACTTTTTTTTTAAAATCGTCTCCAGACGTATTGCATCTCACGCGGCATTGTTCCCCGTAGCTCAGATCAGTAGAGCAAACGGTCATGAATGGTGAGATGCCTCTCTAGATATCTAGACCATCGCAGAAAAAGAAGGAATCGAGTCGAAGGCGAAACATAAAATTTCACGTTTGGCTACATAAACGAAAAAAACGAGAGGGTGGAGGACTCATTAATATGTCTGATATGGGGTTGCATTCCTCTTAGTGTGCTTAAGACTGCACCATTGTTAAAAAGAAGCTGTATATTTACACTAGGTGTGAGTGTTAGTAAGTAACTAAGATGAGTAGTTCCTGTGGAGACGGTTAGTAAACCTTATACAACCAGTACCAGACAGTTGGCTTGTGGATTTATATCTGCCTCGATTTCTTTCCAAGTTTGCAAGAAACTAAAATATAGTTTATGAAGCTTCTTTATTCAGCTGGAATTAATTATTTTTTCCGCTACTGGTCACCCACTACGTTTTTTCTTCTTCTTCCATATGGAATAAGCAATCACGGGAAACGACGGATGCCCATCATTATTCTCAAAAATATTGTTTCAGCAATTACCTTTCAGGCAAAACTTTTAATATTATGCAGCACCTCCAAGCGCTGTGATCTCCAAATATGATGGAAAAGCCATTACGCCTGAAAAAATCACTCTTTCGATTTTTCTTGGTTTCCGAACCGAATATGGAAATATATTCATGGTACATCCATATACAGGAATGCTAGAGGTACGAAAGACAAGGCTTACCTGTTTGCTGAACATCTTGAAGAAACATTTTAACCTCTACGTCAGCAGATCAGTTACTGAAACACTATCCTGATATGCCCAGAACATTTGGAATTCGAAGATATCACGCCTTGTAACATTAAAAGAACTTAGAGCTGAATTTCAAGAGCTGAATTAGATTGTTATCACTCAATTGACATTATCACTCAAACCTGAAAAATGACTTAATCAAGGGGTCACTATTTCACCCATAGTACTTCTTTTCTTAAAGCCACGTATCTTTTGTCTAAACTCATTCTGCCCTTTAATCGACAGATTTGCCCTTCTCTTACATCCATAAAATCATATTCATTTATTTCTTCAAGAAAACAACTTCGTTTCGGAAGCATATCAGCTCTTTCATTACCTTCAATTTGTAGGTGAAAAGGTGTCCATAGAAGAATAACCTCGGTCCCAAAAATTGAAGGTACAGATTTTCTACATACACATTTCCATGAGTACCTCTCTCAGTTTTACTAACTCTAATCTACTTAAAGAGTCAGAGAATAGAACTACTCCTCTCCTGCCACCATTATACACCAACTTGATTCCATTAATTATTTCGATCAACTCGGCATTTATGATACAGATACTGTCATTTAGTCTTAATACTCCTTTTTTTCAACGAGGGAATGTAAATTCTACACCCACTAGATCTTGACTTACACTAGCATCTGTATACACCTCAACGTGTGTAAAATATTTCAGTCGCATCATAGAAACTCCAAAATGCAAGCAAACTCACCACAATTTGTTTTGGAGAATTTTTGCACTCACCGGTCGAATTTTGCAAATTATGTCATTATTCTTAGACCGGTTGCTGCTTTGATGATTTGTTCTCCCTCGGAATGCTGTTATCATTTCATTTATCAGACAATTATTTTTTTAAGCCTTCGCACAGTTTTACGCACAGTAAAAAATTCTATGTTGACGTTTAAAAGTGAGTCACCCATTTCAGACCACAGAGTATGTATTGGGATCGAATTAATACAACTTTGGCACATGCGTTCTTAACTTTCATTAATTATTCGAATTCACCCTTTGATCCGTCATCAAAAAAAACTTAACCCATACAAAATTTTGGAGGACACAAGCGCCTTTCACAATATATCGGTTACATTTCGGTGAGCTCCCCATTTAGTTTTATTCACCCGTTTCATCGTATTCAATCTACTCTTGAAATGATCGGCTTATTTTCCCATGTGTACCTTAAAATTAAGTCTTTTGTTGATCCAGATTCCGAAATTCCTCGTCATAGTCACGTACCTAATTCGCTCATCATATATATGCATTTCTATACTAGCTATCGACAAGATAAACTAGATAAGACAAAGTCATCTGAAAATTGTAGCATAACTTTTACTTCTGTGTTTACCCGATGAATCGAGCTTAACCAACTTGCAGTAGACCAACTTCAACCTGTAACCCTCTTCCACACATTAGTTCCCAGAGTGGTTTCGTCGGAAGCCAAACGATTTCTGGCAAAAAACTATTCTCATTTATCCATTCTTCCATTCTGCCTTTCAACATTTCATTAACAATTGTATTCAAAATATTCAACATACACACGCCTCTATAGTTTATAGCCATATTCCGGTCAGGATCTCTTTTGGGTATCGAAACCACTCTGCGTTCCTTCCATTTTGACAGTATTGGACACTCATCCAATCATTGTTTAGAATTCGTCCTTGCTTCCGAACTTAAACCGTAACCGTAACTCACAAGATTTGTACCTGGTGGCGTGGATTTTGATGTTCTCAGGAACTCATCCCATTTCCATTCCACAAACAAAATCCTGAGGAAAAGTATGTACCAATGCAGCGGAAAATATCAGAAGTATAATAATGATTCCGAAACCGGGTAGGCCACCAAATGATAAAAAAACTTACCGGCCAATTTCACTTTTACCAATGTTAGCGAAATGAGAGGCTGTTTGATCAAAAGAGTGAAAAGAACACTGGAACAAAGAAATATTATCCAAGATCATCAGTTTGGTTTCAGAGGAAAACACGCAACTATAGCAGCTTCAAAGGCTTAAAAATGTCATTGAGAATACATTAGGGAAGAAACAAGATTGCTTTGGTCTCTTCTTAGATGTAGTGCAGGCCTACCCTTCAAATCACATAGAGATTTACCAAGGCAATATTATATGGTTTTAAATTCATACAATTGGCCTCTTTTGGGTGATACACGAAGAAGAATATTTGGATCTTAAAAAGATGATGACCTTTTCTATGATACTATAAGTCTCTCAGTGGGAGACACTATCGAGGAATCGGCAATGAATCATTGTGAATTTTGTTTATCTATAAGACAGCTACAAAACTCTAATGATTAACGGTTAGTGGATTCCACAGGCAGTCCCCGATACTTATTAATCTCATGTTGGAATACATCCTTCGCAAATGTTTAACACCTCAGGACAATATCTTATTCCGACAATCCAATATGCAGATGATATCTGTGTGATTGGATTAAAGGACAACGGAGTGAAAGAGATACTTGATTCACTGGAACCTTGTTTAGCTTCCGTTGGTCTCAAAATCATTGAGTCTATAGAACCAAATATCTGATCTCCGGTTTTCAAAACCAAAACGCAATTGATTTCAGTAGTGATAACCACACGTTTGAAGGAGTGAGCAATGCAAAGCTCGGTAAGATTACCGGAAAGCTTTTCTATCGAAAAATTCACATTAAACAAAAAATTTTGAAAAAAAGAAAATAATGTAGACGAGCTTTCAGATAGAAAACTTAATCGACAATTTAATTCTGAAATACTCGTACATAACAAAAGAGTTTTTCTTAATTATTAATTCAAAACATCTGAGATAAACAAGATATAAGCATATTTAAGGAAATCGATGGTTTGGGAGTCTGTAACTATACATGATTAGATGGTACACATATGCTTTCTGTCTACCACCAAAAATCCGCACCCGGTTCCTCGAAATATATTTTTAATTAGAATATGATGACCATCGAAATCAACTCGTACCAATATGTGCTATACTATAATTGGTAACGTGATCATTAGTATTCAACCCAGACTGAGTCGATAAACTAATTTTTTTGTTCAATCTAAATATTTATGAACAAAACAACAAATACAACAATCTGTAATATTTTATTAATAATCCTAGAGAAAAGCTTGGGTAATGAAATTGTATATTCATTTTTAAAATATGCATAAAACATAACAAACATAAATCTTATTGATTACTATCGAATATTAATGATTGTATATACGCTCATGGTGAACATAATATATTATGTATGTACATATATGTACATAAATAGATTCAATCTAACCGAAACAAAAACTATATGTTTATAGTACATAAAATACATACTTGCTCCTTTCAAAGCATCGACATTACTTTTCATACAGAGTAAACGGGATTATAATATGGTCGTACCATAAATAGTGCAATAAGTATGATATAAGATAAAATACAAAACACTATTGTAAATGAAAAGGAAGATTATAATTGTCGTACATACCATCTATATGTCACGTAGAACAATAGATAAAACTTAAAGATTTACTCGTAGATCGATAGAAATATATATTTGTTGTACGAACAGGAAGATATATCGGAACTATACGTTACCAACTTTGTATGAAAGCTTTTGTGTACATGTAACAATAAAATATTATGGAATATGTATGTAAACCAGGCACCTCAGTTTAGAATAACCAGTTAGTGGCTAACGTTCTTTCAGTATATCATGCAGCAAAGTTGGGCCAGACGTCAGTGTACCATCAATCACTATTTTCTAGTTTCAATACGCTTAAAGGCTAGTACTCAGTTCAAAGTGAAATGAAATTTTACCGCCTTCTCCAAAAATTTATTTATTTTCACGTGAAATAGAAATGAATTTTTTTTGGAGAATTCAAATGTTCAAACAGTTCAAATGTTCAAATTTCACGTGAAAAAAATGGTTCGAATCGTTATTTTCGCGTGAAATCAATTTGTAGAGTTTATTCGCGCCATCTATGGTGCATTGAGAAAATTATAGTTTTGCGCTAATGAACTGAGTACTGCTTAGTGAAAACAGAAATGAAATTTTTCATTTCTAAGTTCACTTTGGTAAATTCGTATGGAAATTTCACGCGAAATCGATCTGAGTACTAGCCTTTACACTTGCCTGAAATCCATATTAAGTGTGGAACTCAACCAAGACCCATTATGCAGAAGACTACTGGATAATGGTATAAACATTCAAATAATTTGTCATTTGGTATCAGGTACAGGGTGGAGCTTAAGTCCCGCTACCATTATAGTTGCGCGCCATCTTCCACAGTTTATCGTGTACATGCGAATTTTCGACAGTACGATACGACAGCAGACAGACTTCGTTATGGAAGACAACGACCGTCTCGTAAAGTAGATAATGTGGCTCTGGTGCGCGATATTGTTGCAGAGTCTCCAGAACCATCAATTCGGAGACGTGGTTCCCATTTACATATTTCTGCACGCAGTTTAAGGTGAATTTTGAAAAATGATTTGAAAATGTTCCCGTACAAAATTCAATTAGTCAAAAAATTGCTACAGAAATGCAATCCTGGTGAAATTGATAATGAGCGATGAAGCCCATTTTTATCTCAGTCGCCACGTCAATAAATCGAACAGTTGGTTTTGGGAAAGATAGAATTCTCAATTAATTCATCAAAGATCATTGCATCCACTTAAAACAACTGTATGGTGTGGTATTCATGCTGGAAACAACATTGGGCTCTATTTTTTTGAAAATGATCAGTTGAAGTTACTGTTACTGCCAAACGGTACCAAGACATGATTCAAAATTTTATTGTGCCTGAAATGGAAGAATAAGGACTAGAAGACATGTGGTTTAAGCAAGTTGGGGCCACAGCACACACAGCCGTTCAACAATTCAATTATTGAATGAGGTTTTTCCGTTAAGACTTATTTCGCGAAATGGTGATTTAGCATGGCCAGCCAGATCTCCGGATTTAACGGCAGCAACCTTTTTCTTATGGGGTTTTTAAAAATCAAAAGTTTATGTGAGTAAGCCCCAAACGATTCAATATCTTAAAGACAATATTCGTCACGAAATTGAAGAAATTCAGCCTGAGATGTTGCAGGATGTCATGCAAAATGCCTTAAAAAAAGATTCGAAAGTTGTATAGTGAATCGCAGTCGCTATTTAGCAGATATAATTTTCCAATTATAACGACAAAAAAATTAAAGACCAAATGAACTTTTTATGAAAACTAAACCTACAAATTCTTTGAACAAAGTTATAGGCAATCAAAAAGGTAGCCTGTATATAAAAAGGGTGACTTTGTAAAGCTACACAAGTTTAATAAATGATTTCGGCCATTTGCCCGCCAAGGCTGGCGCGTACAAGACGCAATCTGGAACACCATTTTCACAAACTTTTTACAACATTGGCGGCTGTATTTCATCAATAATTCTTCGTATGTTAGTTTCCAAGTGTTCAAATGTCTCTGATTTATCGACGAAAACCAGTGACTTTACATAACAACCCCCAAGAAAATAATCTAATGGGGTTAAATAAGACGATCTTGGGTTTTTTTGAGTAAATCAATTAAAGCGTGTACACAGCACACATTGGAACTTAATGCCAGCAAGATTAATGCCAGCTAATCGAGATACGAAAAAATTTCTAATCATGTCCCTATACCATTCACCATCGACAGTAACATGTTGACCATCGTCTTTTTTGAAGACATATGGACAAATGGCTTAGCCAGTCTATATAAAGCGCACCAAACAGTAATTTTCTGTGGATGTAATGGTGTTTCGACAAAAGCTTATAGATTATCCTCACTCCAAATAGGACAATTCTGCTTATTAACGTACCCATTTAACCAAAACTGGGCTTCATTGGAAGACAAAATTTTGAATCGAAATTCAACCTCAAAATCAATTTGTGCTTCAGGTACAAGTTGAATCATGACAGCTTGATTCAGTGGAAGGACATAACCCCAGTTTGACCGTAACAGTTCCCAAATTGTGTTATTAAATCCTGGATAGAATTTCACCGACAGTAGACTCGAAATAACTTGCTTTTGACCTGAAACTTGTACCCATTGTATATCAACACAGCAGACATCACCATCGAACAATGACAGCAAAAAATCTATTTGCGGTTTGGATATTTTCTATAGTGAAATACGCAGGTGAAATAACGCCAGGGAACATGTTCAAAAGTTCCATCTCACCAAAGTTAAACAACCAGATTTATACCTCTATTAGGGCTCTCACCTCATTAAAATTTTTACCAAAATGGGAGCTTCGTTCTTTGTTATTTTGCGGCCAGATTTACTTCGAAACTATCTTAATATTGTATATGTCAATGCCAGCTTATAGTACTGACATGGAACTCATATAAGTCATATATTTGTTCATCATACCATCGATCGTGAGCAGATAGTCTCTTTTTCTCCTGTTGCTATCGAGATTCGAGCAGGGCGCCTCCCACTTCATTTGGCGTAGCTTTTACAACTGTATCATTAGGTCGGCCAGCATAATTTGTATTTTCTGAAAGAAATACCGTTTTTTTTATTTTATCAGCGTAATATTTCACATTATTCTCACTCACATCGCTGTCACGGTGAGTACTGTAATATCAAAATATAAAAATTGGTGACATGAAGTAACGGATTGGCTCAAATTAGAGAACAATAAATTTAAATGTGTATTAAATTTACTACCACCACAATTTTCCAGCTGTCACTCTTCATTTGAATTATGGAGAATTAGATTCGGAAAGCCACCAGGCTGATCCAAGGTGGAAGAGAAAATTAACTTGATACAAACTTTAACGACGATACAAATCCACAAATCCTCTAGGAATAGCAAAGGTAGGAGGATGAGCAAATGAACGATTTGACTACTCTGAGGCACGCCAAAAGGCACACAATGGAGGGAGAGCCTTTTAAATGGATCATGTACTATCACATAAATCATTACAGTATGAGGCCATGTTCGTTGATGTAGACCTACCGTAATATAATTCGAGTTGAGCAGACAAAATAACTCCCTTAATATGCAGAAGTATATTAATTTGTAAACTCAGACAATTTGGGTAAGGTGCATTTCTACTATCGGCCTTAAAAATGCGAGGAATAAATCCAGGTAGGTGGAAGAGTTAGTATAATAGCGCAATTTTTGAATAAAATTGGCGGAACCCCATCTTGACTAGGAATCGTGCTAGGGACTAAATAAATTTAATACAACGGTATGACCGAAATAGAAGATTCAGTATCAATGGACTGAAGTAGTTTGTAAACTGAATAAATAAATGTTATCAAATAGATTGCAAACCTCATAGGGCTGACTGCAATGGTGCTCTGGTAATATATATATATAGCCGATTTAAACTCTTAGCACAAGATGCTCGTTTTTTCCCAATGTACACTACACAATTGTTGTAGGACACGAATTAAGGGATCTAAATTCATTGGGAGCCTTACATATTTGGGATAATCTCTCTCACATCGTTCATCGAGCCTCAGTTTCGAACAATCTCATTTACTTATTTCTTGGTGAGGCAAATGTTTAAGGATGATTGTGTTCCACTATTTATTCAAATGACAGACACCTGGTGTTTAAATTGAAAATGTCTAACCTAAAATTATTTCAAATTATATCTGTCTATCTGTTTCAATCTTTGCAATTTGTAGTGGGGCTCAAGGCTCCTCCAAATATTTTCACAGTGCACTATTTACGTCCTACTTTATACCATTACATACCCAAATCGAGGACGTACTAAAGGTACAATTTACTTCGAAGCATCGGCACGTCACATCGATCTATGCCAGTCTATAGTACTGACATGGAAGATGGGTTGGCCCATAGATTCTACTCTCCAACAGGGGGTCATAGTTGTGTTCATTTACACCACCGATCGTAATCAGAAAGTTAAAAATCTTTTTTCGATCCTACCCCTTTCAGGATTCGAACACAGTATCTTCCCGCTCCAATTACCACCATGTATTGAATATTTTATCCTCTAGTCCATGAACCACATTCCTCTTGCAGTCATTAGCCGTGCCCACAACGAGTAAAATTTATGTTCTAATGAATCTCTAAGAATGGCTTGCACGCTGTAGTGACCCATAGTTCTAGATTTACTATTGAACAACTTTCCTACACATCGTACAAAGCTGTTAAAAACAATACAGAAGGGAGATGATATCTGGTTAGATAAGTTTCATTTGACCATAAACTTTTTGTTTTATTGCAAATTTTATTCAATTGCTCCTTATAAATTACCAAAAGGTTTAAAGGTTACGAATAAGTATATGCAAGACATCATCAACCTTTTCACATCCTTAATGATGTCACAAATCAATAGATGTAATATTTGTTGATAATAATCAATTTGATGAGAAGACGTCTTTGTATACCTTTGGACGAAAAAAAAAAATGATACAAAACCTACCGTGAATCCAATTAACGACATCCCTTTTATAACATATATGTAAAGGGTTTTCCAATAAGAGGTTTCATTTTGATATTTTAAAAAAACGAGTATTTTTTAAGAGAAATCAATGAATGTTTATAAGATTGTATTGAGGAAGAGATGCCATTACCATTAGAAAACGATATCAGCCAAATAGCCGCCACGGTTACGCTTCCACCACCATATCCTCATCATGAAATTGGCACATTTAAGTTTGTATGTCCTCGATAACTTTATGTATTCCATATTTAAGGTCTTTAATCGATTGTTGTCCCAAATAATACAAATAATGGTGTAAAATGGCCTTGGTGGCCAATTTTGATCACCTCTTCAAGAAAAAACACGATCAGGAAACGTTTAATGCAAAATGGCGATTGTTTTGTTGTTTGTATGGCACGTAGCACCGTCTTGCCGATAGTAAGCGTCGTCTACATCAATATAGTCCAATTTCGACCATAAAAAATCATTAATCCTAGGTTCAATTCATCGTAATAGCCTCATCAATGAAGATGAATTGTCGATGCTAAATTAACGACGTTTACAGGCCGGTTTGAGTTTTTGTGTTACCTGAACTATAAAAGCCTAAAGACCTAACAGTCTTAATGAAAGAGACGGTGTAATATCGTTTGTGGAATGTCTTATTTCAAAGATCGACGAGGAACCGATAAACAAATACCCTGGTTTCGATTCTATTACATTTTTGGTTTTTTATTTAGTCATTTGAAAAAAAATCAAAGCAATATAAACAAAATCCTCAAAGCAATGTTGCCGTTTTTTATAAAATTAAAAAAGAGAGATACGAAAAAATATACTCGTCTCTTGTCGCCTTTTCTTAGGATGCGTGATTTGCGTGAAAAATTTCATAAATTTGAATTTTCGTTTGTTTTTTTTAACACGATATTTCACGATTTTGAATAGAATTGTTCGTTCATGTTTTGTTCAAACAGTTCAAAGTTCAATCAGCAATCAAAAGGTGGTAAAGTGGGCAAATTTTATATGAATAATTTTGTTTTAATTTTTAATTGAATAAAATTTGAACTGACAGTAAGTCCATCATCAGTAAGTCCAGTCAAAAACCATATCAACCCAGCCATGTCAATAAACTCTAAATAAAAATTGTTCAGCCAACTACTAATTGAATAAACTTCAGCTGCAGATGCACCACCCAAAAAGCGATTACAAAAAATAGCGTCTATTTCATTGTTCGTGATGACAACACCCTAGAACCTGTACTAGCTCGTATAACGGCTAGCGATGGCTTACCATTCAATGTTTTCATAACATCAGTCGAGATGCGAAAATCACTGGTTGTGGCTCGCGGTTTTGATGTACCGAAATCGGCAACTACAATTGAGGCAAAAGTAGAAGATTGAATTGAAAGCCTTAAAATCTCCAGGAAAGCTTTTAGCCTTTCTTTTAGTTTTTTAATTTGAGACTTGCCCGAGAACGTGGATCTTTGACAGAAGAAAGTTGTATACAGGTCATTGAAGACAGGTTGAAATTATTTGGATCAAACTTAACCGAAAACATTATTTGTATTACGTCAGAAGTGCCGCGGTGATGCAAAAAGTTGGAAATTACTTAAAACATCAACAACTGTGTTTTGCAAATGCTATCCAACTAGGAGTTGTGGACGTCCTTTCCAAAAATCGGATACGGAATTATCAAATGAAAAAATTTATAATGATGACTTTGGCTGCGATTCAGGTGATGAAGTTTGAGAAGATCAATTTGAAATCCGACGTTTACGCCACAGACACATCAGAAAAACTGATAGTAAGGCTGTATCCAGTTATACGTAAAGTAAGAAGTATAGTCAAGTTGTTTCGTCAGTCACCAACAAAAAGAACAGCCTTTATCTTATGCTGTTTTTATAAAGTGAAAAACAGTATTTCTAATTGATTTATCTCACGTAACGCAACATTGATATCAGCCAATACGACCATTTCTTTCATGATTGACTATTTGGGCAGCAACGAATTAGCTCTTCAAATGAAAGAATCGCTTTCCCATCGCATCAATGAACGGCGAAAAAATGCAGCGAGTTTGCTACAATATTTGCTTAAATGCAAAAAACAATTAAGGCTCTGGAGACTTAGAGCTAGACTGCCCATTAAATTTTGCACATCTAAGCAAAAAGGTGATTTGAATATAATAATTGATATTGTAAAACCTCGCAGCAGCAACTTGTCTTCCGACTCTCTGAAAATGGCAATTGATAAAAAAGTCAATTCCACGATTACTCCGCAAATAAAAACAAAAAATCTTTTCAGCCAATATTATTAAAAAAGAATTGGCTATTTTTCACCAGTTTGACTGTGCGCCGGCAAAAAGTCTACCATTTTGTAGTGAGGTTTTACTTGTCTAATGTCAAAAGATGACAGCTTCAAAATTAACAGCTGCCCAAATAGCAGGCTATACAAAATGAAACCTCTTATTGGAAAACCCTTTATTTATAAGGAGTAGGGACAATTATTCTTTCAACTCAGGAATTGGAGTAAAAACCAACATATTTCAAGGGTTAATAAAACGAAACATATAAATGGTATTGAGCAAAAAGGGCGAATCTTCCTTTTATTGTTAATAAGATATTTTTAAGGGATAAGAAAGGACATTACAGTGAATACAACAAAAACAGCTACCGGGGAATAGACTCATACAATATTTGGAACACATATATATGGTACACACACACAGGGCAAAATTGATTTTGATTGTTTATTAATGTTGATTGAAAATTAATTCTTTTAATGATGTAAAAACAAAAGGAAAATTGGTTTCCCAGAACTTTTTGTTGTTGTTGTGTTGTATTATTTTTTACTGGCTTTTTTTTGCCTATATTCTGATCCTAATTGAAGGGATATATACATATGTATACATACGAGTATATGAGAATTTATTTACGTTGTCGTTGTATATATTCTGGGCCTTGTTAGGGTTAAATTGAAGTTGATTGTAATTTAATGATGATTTTATTTAATACTCGCTTGGTTGTAGCGAAAGGTTATTTTCTTAACAATAATATTTATATTTACAGCAGCAATCTCTCACTCTATCTTACCTATATACTCTTGTACTATCTGACACATTATCAAAACATTATGTTTGTATGTGAAATAATCGTTGATGGGTTTATTGGCCGGTGTAATCGATTGGGCGTTGGTCGAACTAAACTTTTGCATACAGACTTTATGTGGCTGTTTGTCTACCTAACTATTGGTAAGAAGTGTTAATAATTACCAGGTTCTACTAAAGGTATTAGGAACAAAAAAGGGTCACAACAACGAAAAAAGATTCTCAATCTGAATAATGGTAAAATTTTTTAAAATGGTCTTTTCTTTGATTGTTCTACCTGTACTCTCTGTTTTGAGGCCGAAGCACTCCCTTTTTTTATTGCTTCATGTTATTCTATAGTACTGACCGCAGGTCGTAGATGTTTTCATTCGTCGCTCATTATAAATTGATGAAACTTCTTGTATGCAGCCCATATCGGGATTACACCCGCTACTTTCGGGTTCCACACTGCCGCAGCATAAACAATTGTTTCATTTCTTCAGTTGAAAATTACAGTCAACTTTATGCATTTTCTTAGTTTACTCTTGAGGCTCAAGGATGTAATATTAAGTGGAATCTGAATATTTTTTTCAGTTGATTGTGTAACTTTCTGACTTCGTTGTCGTTCTTTACATATCATCTCTTTATGACAACTCATGTTTGAATAACCGGAAAATCTCTATATGAAAATATCAAAATGAATCGAAGGTAGATATTTTGGAAATGTAAATCTGGTTTAACTTAATCAATTTAGGATTGGATCACTAACTGAAAAAGACCTGCCCCTTTTATAAAATAAATCACGTGATCGCTATAAGGCAAAACTTCAATCACCAATCTGAAATGGTGCTCTAGTTTTTTTTAGAACCCCTCTCCCCCTAATACTTACTTAACCATGTAACTTATGTCATATTGAAGTTGGTAATCGAATCTATTCACTCATGTATATGGCCGAATGATACAATAGTGCCCAAATCGTTGCAATGAGTGTAATGACTTTTAGCCCTGTTGTTAGCTACTACTATATCAGTTGTAGACGACAACGTTGTCCATGGAGGATAGATCATATAAATAATTTTTATTCCTCCTCCGGGGTAAACACATGCAGTTGTAATAACCACGACACTTAGAGCTGATGATGTTCAGAGTTGTTGATAAACTCAAAAATTGTATAAGAGCGCAGAACTGATGGTTCAATCGATCTTCCATGCCAGAACAGAATAGACAAGAATACAGCAATATAAAGTTTATATAGTCCACTCTGTTAATTGGACCTAAAGCGAACGTCCTCGTTTTAACATAAGGTACTAAATCAATGGGAAACTTTCAAGAACTTTACAGAATTAACCAAACAAAATTGTAAGTTCTTTCAGAAGGTATTTCTTATTAAAGTTCGAAGCCTAAGCCAAAGTATACTGAATCATCATAATAATTGGTAATCGAAGTTTTGGCCTACCAGATTTTTTATTTTTGACCAGTTCAAAATTACTATGGTTCTATGGAGATCATGTTTTAATCCCCATTAATTGTGACAGGTAATGATAATTATATTTTTATTAATTATCACCCCACAATTTGTGTTGATGTTTTTAGATATTGTTTATTGTTTAGTGTGTCGTGTTTAACGGAATAATTTATTTTATAGCGAAAATTCCTCTTATATATCGATATTTTTGTTTCACACCGATAGTGTGATAGAATTTAGAAATGACAAAAAAGTGATCAACCAGATATGGCGACTAAATAAACTAAAAATTAAAGAAAGAAAATGACAACAAAGAAATGAATAAACAGCTGTCAAATTTCTAAATAAATAGTGTTACTATTCGTACGCCATAACGCCACATCACCCCCTTACCAGTGAATTAGCAATGAATGATACTGCGAAGCGAGCTGGAACTTTCGTGACACTCCCGTCTCTTCGACGGGAAGAGTCGTGACTGATTTCGGTATATAACGTGTTGAATTATCAGTTTTCAAGCACGATTTATTTTTGCTCTGAGATGATGATATTTTTTCAGAAAGTTGTGGCAGAGCTTTGCTTTTGACTGGTGGTTGTGGTTGAAGATTGAAGTGAACTTTCATCGTTCGTGAACTATTGGTTAGTTTTTCTGCTGGTAAGTTAATGTAAGTTTTATGGAGATTATCAGACGTAGTTTCGTTTGTGTAATTCTCGGTAAAACATGGCTTCAGTCTGTCGATTGAAATATTAATATTTTTCCCTCTGATTTCTAACATGAATGATTTTTCGCCCCGACTAATTATCGGAAAGGGGCCCTCATCTGGTGGTTGTAGTGATTTTTTGCATAAATCGGTTCTGATAAAGACATTTGAACATGTGTGTAATTCCTGTAATACAAATACCGATTGACTACAGTGTCGTGATGGAGGAGTTGGACGAATTTGGTTGAAATGTGCCAGTATTACTGTAAAAAGTTCGATTGATTGATTGGATTTTGCGATTCAACGAGTAGTTGGCTGGGAACACCAACTCGGCTGAACTGGATTTTGGATCGTCGTGATATGTGAATCGTAGCCCTAGTAATACCGTTGGTAAAACTCTGGTCCAGTCATTTTTGCCGTGACACATAATAGATGCTTTCAAAGTTCTGTGCCATCTCTCAATTAGTCCATTGCATTTAGGATTATATGATGTTGTGCGTTTATGTTCAAATCCCAATAATTTTGAAAATTCATTGAATAGCTGCGATTCGAATTGAGATCCTTGGTCTGTTATCATCGGAGATGGTACTCCAAAACGAGAGATCCAATTATTGTAAATCGCCACAGCCACGGTTTCAGCTCTAATGTCCGGAATGGGAATTGCTTCAGTCTACCTAGTAAAGCGATCAATGAAGGTCACACAATATCGTTGTCCTTCCGATATTGGTAAAGGCCCAACGATATCCAAATGTATCTCTGAAAATATTTTGATTACCGGTGTGTAATTTACCAATGGACTCTTCGTGTGTTTCGTCAATTTCGATCGCTGGCATGCTAATCAACACTGTGCCATTCATTTTACGTCCTTACTCATGTTTAACCATACAAATTGGTCCATCATAGCTTTGATTGAAGCTTGTACCCCTGGTAGTGAAAGGTTGTGGGTGGACTCGAAAGCTGTTTTACGGAAGTCTTTAGTAATGTATGGTCGTGTTTTGCCTGTTGAAACATCACACAGCAACAATTTCGTTGAACCAAACTCCACTGGAATTTTCTCAAACTGGAGTTCAGTTGATGATTCAAGAAGTCATTTGAGTTCGCTATCTGTTTGCTGTGCGTCTGCTATTGCTTCAAAATGTATCAATTCCGGAAAGGCGATGCTATCTAAACGTGACAGCGGCTACAACATTGTCACATCCATAGATATGCTGAATATCGGTTGTAAATTGACCTATAAAATTTAAATATCGGAATTGTCTGGGAGAAGACTTTTTTGGTTTTTGTAAAAATGCATATATTTTGCATATGGTTTGTGAGCCGTAAACAGTGTAAAAGAACGACCTTCAATCATATGTCGAAATTTCTTTTCAGCAAGGTACGCGGCTAAAAGTTCCCTGTCTTATGCGCTGTACCTTTGCTATGCGGTTGACAGTTTTACCGAAAAAAATTGCAAAGGTCGCCATATGCTGTTGGCACTTTCGTCTTTTTGTTGTATCACTGCTTCTATATTGCGGTAGCTTAAGCATCTACCATCAATGCCGATTTGGCTGTCAAAGATGGGTGTACTAAAAGTGTGGCGTTGCCTAACTGCGTTTTTGATAGTATAAAAGCTTCTTCTACCTCCTTGGTCCATTCAATCACTCTGGAATCGTTCTTTTTGCTTTCCTTTAAATAGTCATTGAGTATTGCTTGACGTTTGGTATAAAAGTCCTGTAGAAATTTATTGTGCCCAAATAACGTCGTAACTCTTTGACTGTTTTGGGCTGACTCATTTTAACGATATTTTCGACCCGTTCCGGAAGTGGTTTGATGCCATCTGCTGCTTCTTCATAGCCCAAGAAATTTATTTGCCTTTTCAAAAATTGACATTTGTCTACGTTAATAACGAGACCTGCGTCGCTTAATTTGGTAAAAATAATTTCTATGGGTTGAATGTTCGACTGTGGTTTTCGATACCACCAATATATCATCCAAATAAACAAAACAAAACTTTAAATTTTGTAGGATGAAATGCATAAATCGCTGAAAAGAACTATGTACCCGCATTTCTTAGACCAAACGTCATACGAGTAAATTCGAACAAACCAAACGGTGTAAAAATTGCGGTTTTAGCGATGTCTGATTCCTCGATTGGAATTTGATGGTATACGCTCGTACTAAGTCGATATTTGAAAAAACTGTGGATCCATCCAATTGATGAGTGAAATCCTGTAAGTATGGAATTGGATAGCGATCCGGTACTGTGACGTTGTTTAGTGCCCTATAATCTCCACATGGACGCCATTCACCGTTTTTCTAAGGAACGAGGTGAAGCGGGCTGGCCCAAGGACTATCGGAACGTCTACAGATGCCCTTTTTGCTATCACCAGCTTTTCGGTAATCAATCGTCTATGCTTGGCCAAAACTGAAGGACCACGGGTCACGATTTGGTGAGTGATTTGGTGTCTAATCTGGTTTTGAGCCTGAATTTCGTGTGTGATATGCTGGAATTTTGATAATAACGGAAGAATTTGACTATCGATTTTGTTAGAATTAATTACTCGAACGGTGGGTACATTGTTGTGAACTTTGCTGATGACTGCGAATAATGAAGTTAGTGGATCAATTAATTTGCCGTGTTTAATGTCGACTAGCAATCCAGATTGGTCCAATAAATCAGCTCCAATTATTGGCATTGTTACTTCCGCCACCACAAATGTGCAGGTGAATTGTCGCCTTAGACCTTAATCCAACTTTATTCGCCTGTTTCCAAAAGTTTTTAATTTTGCTCCGTTTGCCGCATATAGATAGAAATCCGGGTTGTGTTTCCGCTGATCGCTTGTTGATGCGGGTATGACAGATATGTCCGCGCCGGTGTCAATTAGATAGGCTTGATTTGATGATTTGTCAAAGATTTTGAGGCGAGAATTTTGAGAGATACTTGAGCAATTCGCCGGATGCGCCAGGAATTTTAGTTTTTTGATTTGAAATCCTTCCATCTCGGACAGCTTGGTTTGCAATTTTTGGCATCGTCTTTGAACCGAAAATGGAAATAACACATACTTGGTGTATAGCGTTATCTGTAGAAAAAGAATGTTGTTTGGCCGAAAAGTTGCATTTATTAGTGCTGTTGTTTGATCTGGAAGCGCTCGGTGAGCGATTTCTCCTTTGGAAAGACTTCATCCATATGATCAAGCCTTCGAATGATTTCGCAGATCTGCTGTTCTAAAGTGGAATCGTTATTCTTGCTAGGCGATGGGTTAATCGACATTACTTGTGATTGGTCGTCGTTTCTAATATGCGATCCGCTAATTCTGCCAATTTCGCCGTCGATAATGAGTCAGTTGTGGACGCTAAAATTTCATGCGCGCGAATTGGTAGTCGTTTGATCCAAATTGTTTAAATAACACTTTCGTTTACCTCAGATCCACCGCTCGCTTGTATAATCGACGTAACAATTGAGATGGTTTCATATCGCCCAAATCAATTCCTTGAAGGAGTCGATGGATGTGGGTCTGATTTGATTCACAGCTCATTCCAAAACGGCTTTTTTTAGATCGGAGAATGGTGTGCTGGACCGAGGTCCGATTATGATATCGCTTACATCATTCATTATCCTTTCATTGAGTGCGCCAAGTAAATGGTGGTATTTTGTGATTACCGTCGATATCCTTCCTAACGATAATTGTGATTCAATCACGTGAAACCAGATTCGTGGGTCTTGTGTAGTAAGAGGTAGTAATTTAATAGATACGGTTGCAAAACTGCGGGTTGTGGCTCATTGCTGATCAAGGATGATGGTTGATCTGGAAATGATACACCTAATGCTCGACGCACTTCATTTTGTATTTGTAATTCCATCTCGAACATTGAATTCGGTGCATTTTGATTATGTAGCTGGCGACTTATTGGATTTGTTTCATTTGGGTTATCGGTTGTTATTTCTTCCATATTGACGAAGAATTTTTCAGCTGTTTATTCACTTTTAAAATAACACTTAGCCAAAAAATACAACGCAAACGACAAAAAAGAAAAATAATATATATATATATATATATATATATATATATATATATATATATATATATATATATATAATAAATATATATATATATATATATATATATATATATATACATATATATATATATATATATATATATATATATATATATATATATATATATAAATATATATATATATATATATATATATATATATATATATATATATATATATATATATATATATATGGATATATATAAATATATAAAAACCGTATATAAATGAAACGCAAACTATTCAATAATTAACTTGAATTGTCCTTTGATCGATTGATCATGATAGTGGCAATCAACATATAACACAATAAAGAGGAAAAAAATATACTGAAATAGAAGAGAGATATTACTACACTATCGATTATCGAAACAAAGAATATCGACAGAAAAATTAATGCAGAAAATTTACAAGAATTTCGCTTACCCTTGATTGCTCATGATTTGGAAACTGATTAGTACCCCTAATACTAGAGGCTCCTGATATAGCTTTCCCTCGAATAAATAATATAAGTTTCTGAATATTACCTCCTTCTTTAACTCTTCTTTTAGCAAGTAGTATAGTAGAAAATGTGGTCTTTGTCCTGCTACTGGGGGATTAACCGTGTAACGACTCGAGTGGTCCTCTTCACTCGATTGCTGCTGGTTCGGAATGACTGGTAACGTTTCACGACTCCTGGCTGCAAAAAGTTACCGTCCCTAGCTGTAAATGTGTACTGTGCTGTCGTTTAATGGCTGCCTTCATAAGGTTCCGTATATTCTTGGTTGGATTGTTGTGTTGGGCGGCTCTTATTCGTATTTAATTTGTTGTGTGATTGCAGCAATTTCGGTCTGAAAAACAGTAGCGTATACCAACCAGAGGGGTGAAATAATTGCTTATCAATGACTGACCTTGAACACAACCAAGGTATATTTATGTAATTTCAAATCGTTAAATTTATTTGCATAATACAACGCTAATTTATGTTTAGAGTTATGAGTTTGGTCTAAAACCGCAGTATTTACATGCGTGCATACAATGTTGGCTGATTAATTGCATAATACTATAATACAGTGCATTTTAACTGAATTATACGAATTATTATTCATCATAGATTTTATCTTATAAGCCTGAAACTATTTATAAATGTTTTATAAATAAATGTGTATTCGATTTTTAGTTTAAATTTTCATAAATAATTTTAATTTAATAGCTTTTTTGCGTATAGAACGATTTCAACAGTGATACCTCGTTTAACGATGCATTTCATCAATTTATTTTTGTGCTTGTAGGCGTGAGCGTGACATGATTTTCATGGTTTGAAATTCCTGCTGGAGTGCAATACTCGTAGCCTGGATTACATGAAGCCATGCAAATCAGTGCGGATCAGTTTTAGCAATGACAACAGGTTGCGTTTAAACCTATTTGGTGAATTGGGCAAAATACTTAGTAAAAGACACCCTTTGAAACTATATTATTTTTGTGGTTTACCATCAAACCAATGGTTCGGCTATTAGTTAGATTTGTAGCAGCATATCGAAACTTATTTTCGATCTCGAACCGATAAATGCCCAGTACAAGAATGATTAATAAAATTGTATTGTAAGCACATCATTTTAACGCTACACATCTGTAACGCCGCTTTCTTGGAAACATAATCCAAATGTTTCAAAGGAAGCAGCGTTAGAGACCTAAACATCTAGTTCGGAAACCACTTTGCAGATAGTCTGGGATCCCCGAGGAACTACTGATAAGGGAACAGGCAAAGTCAGTAGTATGGGACAAAGAAACTGCTAGCAGTACGACAGTCTTAAAATAAAAGGACGTGTAACGCAGTAAAGAAGTAGGTAACTAGTCGGTTCAGATCCACTATATATGACTATCAACGGTGTTAAGAGGGTATGAAAATCTAGCTTGAAAGATAGAAAAGTACTGTAGGAATCGCTGGTGGACCCTCAAGTCTTGCTGTAGGTAATTAAATCAGCAAAAAGAGGTTTATTTCTTTTCGTATGGTAAAATTCATTCAAATTAAGCTTCAACTCAGAGGATGAAGTTTATTTTTTAGTTCAACAGTTTAATTCCTCAGGTTGACTAAATAAGACGAGGATATACATAGTATTGATTCAAACCGATGAGCATATAACAATAACATCTGTAGCCTCAAAGTGAAGAATATACATCGCTCTGCTGAGACTATTTTGAAAGAGTTAGACCATGCATCTTATTGGAAAGTAATCTGAATTTTTCACAATTTAGCGACAGGAATACTAGGCTCCAGCCTGGAAATAAGAAGCAACGTATTCTGGCTGGTTTAAGCTTACATGGGTTGAGAAGATAAGGCTCCACTGGAAAACTGGTGCAACTTGATTAAGGAGTAAATAGAGGAAGATTTAGTATTTATTTAACACTAACCTCTTAATCTAGAAAGGAGGAAGGGAGAGTATCCAAGGAATTTTTTTTCTGGTTGTCGCTGCTTAGTCGTTTAGATCAGTATTCGCATAGTAGCACAATCAAAACTTAGTACTGAAGACTGAGAGAGGTATACGAAAATACAAAACAATCTCAACCAAGGATTGCTTCTGCATCTCCAATGACGGTAGAATAGTTAAACTTTATCGTAGATATCTTTTCCCGTTCAGTGCCTCAAACTTGTGTGGTGGTCCTCGGAAATGAATACCTTGCAGATAACACCTTGCTGATATTACTCTTACAAAGTTTACCCTAAAGCTTACAAAAATAGTTCAGAAAGGTATAAAGGAGTTCTGGGAGACGATTCTGTGATAATATCGATATTTCGTAACTCTTCACCTCAGAAAAATTATATCTAAAAGTCGAACCACACTGACCTATTTAATTAAACTGAATGGCTCATAAACGGCATCAAATTTCTATACTGGAAGCTCATTTCCCGGAAGTTCAGAGGAGCGTAAGATACTCAACACACACTAGCTACTCTAATTAAGTAACATGGGCCAATAAGAGGCTTTAAACCTTATAATCAGCTGGCTTGGACCGGATCATACCAGCGGAACTAAAAATCAGCTAGAATATTATACTATCTTGGCTGGAAGTGATCTTCGAAAGATAATTATAGCTACAACATATTCCTAGGAAATGAAGGGTGCTTAATAATTATAACAAACACGAAAAAGAACTCACAAGGCTACCCAGAGAACTAAGACGTATAACGCTGTCACATTTTCGTCTAAAAACATTAAAAAGGAGCGCGGTCTCAGCATGCAAGGAAGTCTGCGCTCCATTCCATGGTGTTAATAACGAAAAAAGAGGGGCAATATTTGAGGGATTGGTTCTAAAAGAGGTCTGCTTACTGATTAATGAATCAAATATTTTAAGGCAGGGTTGTCAAGTCAAAGCTGAACCGTTCTACAAAAATAAAAAGAGTGTTCAGTGAAACACTGCAAAATGACCTACTATCATTCCATCCTTTGGAATATATTATCAACGGTTTTCTGATCAAACTGAAAAGGGATAGTAGTATTTATCTATGCGGACAATCACGCGTCAGCGTCTCAGGTAAATATGAGGAAATAATCCAGGAACTAATTCAAAATGATCTTTTAATTGTTATCAAATGGGTTGGTAGGTCATAACAATTAAAGCAAACCTAGTAAATATGTACAGAACGGGTCCTCTTTACTAAGCAATACAAAATTTTGTCAGATGACCATGTAACTTTTAACAGCATCATATTTTAAGAATTGAACCCTTTGAAGAATTTGACTGCTTTCGGAAAGGGCCATAAGATGGAAATGTTGAAGTCTCAAAGAATGCGATTTGTAGACAAACAGTTGGTAGGAAAAGTTACAAGACACTGCGTTCTTCGAAAACATGCGAGAAAACTATAAGTCGGGTGACTATTGGCTCCTATAGTAGATGTGATAACGAAGAGGAAGACGAGACTGTGACTCTCTCTTAGCTCTGAAACTGGTTGAATGAATAATTAGTGAGATTCGTCGTATCATAATGAACTTACCTGACCTAACCATTCCGATACTGGCAGTAAATCAATTCCCACAACATCTTGAATTATTGCTGAAATTATCGGGAAACGCAGAGAATAATGCTCAACCGGTAACAAAGAAAGAGTTTCTAAAGGCATGTTCCAGAACTAGTGCCATCAAAACTACAGGTCCAAACAATTTCCGGACAATATAGCAAGGACAAGTCGACAGTTCGCTTAAATCCAGGTATTTTATCCAAGGTGAATACATGGCGCTTGATAGAAGGTACTTCCTTTAAGAAAAAAAAAGCTGGTACTGTTACCGAAAGTAAGCAAGCCTCCAGAAGAGCCATACACATATCGTCCAATATGTTTCTTATATACAACAGATAACATCATTAAACGAATTGTATTTGGATGCGATTAAATGAGTAGTGGATAGGGCGCAAGAGGCAACATCTGGTTGACGATGGTTGCATGGCAGCATAAATTGCTGTACAGTAGTAGCACTTGATGTGAAGAATGCCTTTACCCTCATAGAAGAAACTGATAGCGGGTAGTTGCGAGCTACTTCATCCCGAAGGGTTTTGAAGTATAAAATCGATGAGGGAATGAAACTGGCGCAGTTACACAAGGGCCGTTTCAGGTCCTAAGCCCTTGAATGTAATGCATGATGGTATTGCTTTGAGTTCCCTTACCATGGTTAACGTCTGTTGGCGTGGAATCAATAGAAATTAAGAACGAAGGAATCTAGTCAATAGCAGAAACAATTTGGAGATCATAACTTTAGAAATTGCTGCCACAAACAAAGTCATCCAACTGATTATTAGATACCTTGAAATAATGATTGATGCTAGACTATCATATACGACACGGCATATGCTTGATTTGGGCCAATGGAGTCCAACAGAAGGCGTATAAGAAAAAATTGAAACATGTTCAGAGATTGACTGCATTAAGATTAGTATAGCTTCGGATGAAAAAGGCTGTGTTTTTGCGGGAATTCATCTCATAGATATACTGGCTAAGGAACGTCTACTTATCTATCTGAGATATTCACAGAACAAACGAATAGATTCGCAGAATAGCATAATGTGCTAAACCATATGGCAGAAGTAGTCAAACTGAAATCGCGGAACATGTGTTCTTCGATTTAACGAGCCAAGAAAAAGAATCGGTACACCTGGTCATTATATAACACCAGACAACGTTATTGATGGGAGGGAGTCTATATCCTAGTATTAGCGAATAAGAGGAAGCTTACAGTTGAGCCTCCCTCTTGAAGTAATATCCAACTGTAACCCCATGAAGCCGAATGGGAAAGAAATCGAAGGCTAGGGTTTATTCGATAAAAAAATCCAACACACTTCCATATTTGGTAATGGTTCACATGGTGATCTCTATCGAAAATTCTGTAAAAGCCCATGTTGCCAAGTCAGAAATAAAGGCAAACCTTTTTAATGAGCCTTCTTAATTAAAAACTATATTGTGCTTCCTAAATAATATCAAACCGATATTTTAAATGCTGAACGAGGTTTACCTGTAATATGAAATATGATTTTGGAAAAATCATAAATTAATAATAATTATTTTTTGTTTTTAGTTTAAACAATTTTTTGGACAAAACTATACTCCATATATATTGCCAATTACGGGTTGCAATTCTGAAACCATACTAGTTATAATATGTATGCATAAAATATTAAATATTTATTTTAATATTGCCGCAATATTTGGTCCATTTTTAGTTTTAATTTATTTTTAGTTTTTACAATAAATAAAATATCGATGGAGTCTATTAATAAATAGTAATGGTACTTTTTCCAATTGGGATTCTCATTGGGATTCATACGTATCAACTGTCATGTTTATATGACATTTGTGTTCAGAATTCATTGACATAATTCACTTTGGATAGAGTTACGCGAGTATAATGTTTACAACTCAGTGAAAAATGGTTTTCGTTCTCTTCGACCATTTTATGGTGTTCATAACCGTCCGACCCCACTAGAGTGCCAACAAGTCGAACTATAATGTGAATATTACTGCTGTAGCCGAAAGTGTATGTGAAGACCGTAATCAATCAATTCATCGCCGTTATGAAGCTTTGGGCTCTTATATGACAAATTATGGTGTATTTTGAAGAGAGATGTAGGTTTAGAAGCATAAAAATACAGCTTGGTTCAGAATTGAAGTCGGCCGACCTTTCATTGAGCCATCGATTTGGTTTATTGGGCGTTAGAACAGCCTCAAATTGATTCATTTTTCATCGACAAATTGTGATCAGCGTTGACGCTCATTTTTGGCTGAATGGATAAGTCAACTATTGCGGCAGTTTATGGGCAGGTAACATCATCGGACCGTATTTCGTTAAAAATACGGCAGGACAACATGTAAACGCCAATGGAGCAAACTACAGATCAATGAATTTGTATTGCCAATAATTGAAGATATTGTTGTGGCTGACTTGTGGCTTCAACAGGACGGTACCACGTGCCATGCAGTAGACCAAACCAATGATTTATTGAAAGAAAATTATAATGCGAACTTCATACCAAGAAAAGGACCCATGATGGATCTTGTGATCTGACGCCGTTAGACTACTTTTTATGATGAAAACTACATAATTTTTGTCATTAACGGACTATCGGCCGAAATGCTCGAAAGAGTGCTGGAAAATTGGTCCCATATAATGGATTATCTAAGGGCCAGTCGTAGACAAAATTGAAAAGAAATTATTTTCAAACATTAATGTGTCACAACCTGAACTGACGTCACAAATATAATCTGGAAGCTCTTATTGGAGCACCCTTTATAAAATATTAATAAATAAATAGGTATTTGTATAAAGTACAAGAATTCAGAGCGTTCATCTGTATCTCGAAGAATATTAATGCATCTCTCATTGAAGATTGTAGTTCATCCGATATTGCAGCAGCACGCATTACTCTTAACTCTCATACTGAAGTTGTTCATCACAGTATCAGTGTATTTTCCTTACGATTCCGTCACTCCACCACCTTCTGTGGATTTTACATCCCTAGTAAGTTGATGTAAAGTTAAAAACATTCCTCTAATAGCGGGTTGTGGTGCTAATGCACATCACTATGGGAAAATACCAACGTTAACAATAGAGGTTCTGCTCTGTTCTAATCTATGTAAGGTCCTCTGAGATGAATATCTTCAATGTTGGATGCGAACCTAATTTTGTAACTCTGCACGTAGGGAGATAATAGACATTAGTTTGTGATCTTTGTCCTTTACCAATTTTTTATTAAACTGGAGAATGACGATCACAGGTACATTTCCTTTAATAATAATATTAAAAGAACATCGCTTAAACCATATCGTAACAAGAAGCTTACCAACTGGAAAACATTCTCTCGTGAGCTTGTTTCCTTACTCGAATCACCTTTGATGATTCATTCGTCTGTGGATGTAAAGGGGCAGGCTTCTAAATTATCTAAAGCAATCTCAACTGCGTTTGGTATCGAATTGCAACATCATCAGGTGGATTGAATCTATGCTTGAATCTCGTATAGTTAGTGATTTGCAAGGTTGAGGATATACACGTCGGTCAAAGCTTTTATAGGATTCCCGCAGGGTGGTGTACTGTCACCCCTGTTATGGCTTCTGGTCGTTGACGAACTTCTTGTTATTTTTCGTGTGTCCGGTTTTACCGCTCAAAGTTATGCTGACGATTTGATAGTTTCAGGCAAGCACCTGAATATCTTATCAGGTCTAATTCAACACGCTCTTCTCATAATCGAATAGTGCTCTCTTGATAAGAGTTAACATGTGAACCCGTCAAAAACCGATTTGGTTATATTTACGCGGCGTAGGAATACTGCAGCTTTTTCAGTTCCACCATTTTTCGGATGTAAGATTAATAACAGCCTACGGCCAATACCTTGGTGTTTTCCTGGATAATATACTTTCTTGGAAGTATCATTTGGATTTCAAACTACAAAAAGCCACTGCGACTCTTTTTACAATGTCGTAGAGCTTTTGATAATTCATGGGGATTGTCCCCCAAAATGCTTTATTTTATATACAAATCTACCAATGCAAACTTAACTATTTGCAAAACATCGCTTGTTGGCCTGTAACTGGAACCAAGTCTTCAACTCTAATCCTGGCTATGGAGCTCATTCTCTCCCTACAACAGTTACATTTCTTCATTTAAGGTACTGCTGCCTTGCGCTTGTGGAAAGCTTTTGGCACTACTTCAGGTCATAGATCAATTCTTAATGAATTTACACGAGCTATGCAAGAATTCAACATAGTTACTGATTGGCTTCTGTCTGTTTTTAATTTCCACAGATCATACGAGGTGGTATCCAGGAATATATGATTCTCACCAGACTTGCCCAAACAGATATTCGAATTTCAGATGGCTCTGTCTCTAAACAGGGTGCTGGTTTTGGTTACTAATGTCCATCGTATGATAGAATCTCTAGCAGTTTGGGGTTCTACTGTACTATTCATCAAGCGGAATTAATTGCGATTACTCACTGCGTGATTTCAGCTTTTATTTAAAGCGATTATATTTTGTACGGGTAGTAAAAATGTCCTTATCTCATTGAACAATTCTCTTACTAGCTCTAAACTACAAGAGGAGTGTAATAATTTGCTGCACCTCCTTGGGTGTAATAATAGAGTAACGGTCATGTGGGTTCCAGCCCATTGTGACATTGATGGCAAAGAAGTAGCATACAGCTTTGCTAAAACTGGTTCTCGCTTATTATTCGTAGGCCCTGAACCAGCTGCTCCTTAACCTCTTCACATAGTGAAACAAACAATCAAAATCTTTACCCTATATCGAACCTAAAGCTGACGTGGTCAACAACCTCTACTTGCCGTAAGGCAAAATATACTTTGTTAGGGGGCTTAACCAGATGCTGGCCAAATACTTCATTGTAAAAGGACCACTTGAGAATATTGGTTTCTTTACTGACTGGTCATGGCCGTTTCAAAAGTCATCTTCATCGCATGGGATTAGCCAGTGATGCCGTATGCGACGAATGTCTTGAGGATGTAAATGACATCCAACACTTACTCAGCAGTTGCCCGACTTTCGACCGCATGAGAACCCTTGTGTTCAACTCCAGGAATATTCCCGTATATCAACTGTCTTCTCTGCCCTTGTTCAAACTGCTTCAGTTTGCTAAGGGTGCAGAACGCATCTGTGCGCTTTGATGAAATCCTAGGTTTGCACCATAGGCTTGGCATTGAGTGCGGAACCTTGAAGGATTCTAGCCAACTTAAATAATAATAATAAGTAGTTCTGTGATCATCAAGCGAGCTATGCACTATAGCTGACTGTTTTGTTACTGTCAATTCAAAATGTCACGAGAAGAAAAATATTTATCCAATTAAAAATAAAAATAATTAAATTGCACAATACACAATAAAAATTGTTGTTAAAAAATTAATTTACTTAATTTATTAATTTTTTTACGTTTGTATCAGCTTCCAAAAAATAGTCCGCGAGTTCATTCTGCGGTACACATGTTTATTCCATTTTGTTGTTTTACAATATAATCAAATTAATTTTTTTTTTGAAATTATTTTTATTACAATAACAACATCATTATAATTTTTTTTCGAGGGGTTATGGGTTTGGGAATATAAATTTTACCAGTTGTGTTGTTATATGTACATAATAAGCTCGACTTTAACATTGCCATATAGTTAAATTAGAATGACATGATTTTTTTCATGTGTAAACATTAACAATTATAAAACGGAATTAAAATCGTTATTAATTATAATTTAATGAGTTGTATTTTTAATTATGTGTGAATTCGAACAACTAATCTAATTTAAATTGAAATGATTTACAAAACTATTTACTGGTGGCTAATTTTTTTATTAATTCTTACCTCGACAGGAATCTCATTTTTCTAAAGCTCATCTACGCTTTTTCTTGATTACATGATCCTTACACTTGAGATCTTGGCATTCTAAACGGTCCCATGCCATCAATCTGACTCCAACGGCTTTGATCTTAAACCAGCTCTTCTATTATTATAAGCAATTAGAAGATGCCCGATTTAAGATCATTGTATCATTTGGTTCGAGTCTCTTTGTCCATTGATCTCGTGATTGAAAATAATTTGGTATGGGATTACACGAATCGGTGTTCTCTTCGTCAAAGTTCAGCTCTCATATCCATATATAGTAACGAATCAGATCAACACGCTATACAATTTCAGCCAATATCATAGACACATATCTAGTTTCATAACCATGGTTATAAAACTATGATTTTCGATATAAGAATACATGCCACACTACAGTTCTCATTTCATTTGACAGTTTATCATAATTCAATAAAATACTGTGTGGTTTAAAAATATTTTTGTTTTGCCCTCCATCTAAATTTTCCTATTTTCATTTTTCGTTAATTTATCGAATTCTGTATTAATTCACTTTTTTTGAAAACTTTAATTTTTATAAAAAAAAATTAACAAATACATGAAAAAAACAACATATTTATAGTTTTCGCTATTCACTACTGTATAAATTGGCACTGTCGTCACTAAAATTCCGTGGGATGAGAAAAAATAACCATGTTTAATTCAAGTTACAAACCATGGTTAGCAGTGACACAACCATGTTTAATTCAAGTTACAAACCCAGGTTTGCAGTGACAACGAAATTATGGTTAACTCGAAACTGTAGTAACGAAACTAGGTATGTGTCTATAGTATAAGTCGGTTTGATTTGGCGATGTGCTGACTTTTATAATTCCTGTAATATGTCACTTAATACTTTATGGTTTAGAAAGTAGCTATAATGTGATTTCAATTCTTAAATCCACGAAACTATAAAAGATTTGAAGCATATTGTTACGAATCCTCTCGGTTCGTATCCGGATTATTGAATTCTAACGAACATTAATCAAACTTATCACTTCACTGGTTAAAATGTCGACGTGTCGATTCGTTGATTTAGCACTGTCTATATACAAATCAGATGGATTCTCGATCTTTCCATTTTGCTTACTACGTTTAATTTTGGTTTCGTCATGACAGCTCGTTTTGATTGTGGTGAACAAGTATATCCTGTACTTAGGCAATTTAGTAAATACCTCTTCTACTTAAAAAAAATAAAGAAACAATCATTATGTTTGTAACGCTAAGGTTGGCTTACACGATGTCATCAATTCAAAAACATTATCCTCGATCACAATCCAGCTGTTCCTTATCGCAAACTCAGGTCAAATTAATTTATGATTCTGGAATGGAATTTCGGTTTGGTAATGCGGCGTTTTAGCGAACGAAAACCACCCGTATGTGTGAAATGAGCCGCATGAAACATTAGCTTCTAAAAATCAGATTCAGTGTCAATTATTCCAGCGAATGATTGACCGTGTTTTAGCAGCTTGCACGATCTATTCTTTGCATAATGTGGTTGAACTGACGCCAAAATGCATCGATACGTCACTTTGGGGTTCTAGCCAATGCTCTCTCTAAGACTGCTTCAACTAATACAGAACATTCCACCCCAAACCACGAATAGTGTTGTCAGGCGGTACCCAACAGCACGATATTTTCGAAGACTTGCACGTTAAATTCTCATATTTTTAAGACTATTTTCAATGTAGAGAATAACTATTTTGGCTCCTTGTTTCGGTGTGAAGAATTTAACTGAAGCCAATCGGTTGACAAATGTCAAAGTTATTCAATGTTTACATACATACCAACATAAAACATAGAGCACCTGTTATAATACCATCGTTATTATGGAATCTACTGCCAAAAATGCTAACACTAGGCTGCAGCAATGTTTTCAATCAGATATTATGATACATATAGGAATAAGCAGAGATAACTAGAACCTCACGTTGAATACTCTGTTTTTTTACTTCAACGACAACTGCTGCAGGGTCATAACAACAATTTTCAATTATGAGTCTGTTATTTATGTTATTACTAACAAAAGCACAAGCACATCATAGTTTATTATTATCATAACTTGTTCACCACTATTTTTTCACTATAACTATAATAAGTGAGTTATTTCACTGGTTATCGCTTTTCCCGATGTCAACTTGTGGCGGTTTGAATTCAAACTGAAAGTACACACTTTTGTTTGTGTATTTATACTTAATTGGCCTGCTCGTTTTTTACTAATTCCCATGTATACTGCGTTTATGTTGCTTATCAATGTTAAATATTTAGTTATTTTACTGACTGAGAGAGCTCACCCACGTATTTTGTTTCATAACAAAATACACTATAGGCAGTAGGCACAGAAAAAAGGAACATATACAGAAGGAAACCTATGAACAACAAAGTTTCTGATTTTTGAAATTGTCTCTTTACAGAAACAACAATTCGAAGAGAATCAAACACTGCAATGTATAGGTCGAATTCTCTGTCTAAAAATTTTAATTTGTTTGTGTGTGTTTATTTTGATTTTGTTTTCATTTTCGATATTTTTTATGCATATTCTAAAATAAATACGGCATGAGTAGCCTTTGATAATACATTCTCATTTTTTTGCTATTTCGAGAGTGTAAAATTATTTTTTAAAATTTTTACTTTCGTATTTTCTGAGACAACCCCAAACAAACGACATAACCCCAGAAAAAAACTGTATATGTTATTATTTTTTGTGCTATAGGTCTACATCAACCATACTCAACCTGCCGCATAGAAAGTGACACCCAAAGAGGATTATCAGTGTGTCAATAAATTTTTTTTACTTGTGGCTACACATAAATGTTTGACAGTTCTAAAGTTGAATGCGTGACAGTGTTGTCGCTTTATTTCAAGTAAACATTACGAGGAACACGGATACAATAGCATTTTTGCTGTCTTAAAAAATATTGTTTTGTTATAATTTAATAACCCATAATGGCGGAGTGTCTTCAAAATGCAATCGAAAAATGTCCGACGAAAAGAGTGTTTCAAGACCTATAGGAAGAAGAATATTTCGTTGTTGCAAATAAACATGGTTCGCTTTATCAGTCGTGAGAGTGTAATATAAAAAAAAATATAACATTCTTCGTCATTATTCCACGAAGCACAAAACATTTAATTCCTCGTGGTTCTTTAATAAGACGTTAAAATTTAAGTCTTTACAACATCAAAAAAAATATAGTTTTATATCAATAGCAGTATCACATGACGCAGCGGTGACAAAACCGTCGTATGAAATTTGTTACATACTTGGTAAATATATGAAACCATTTACTGACGCAGAGGTTGTGAAAGAATGTTTCCTAAGTGCTTTTAACGTATTATTTGATAAATTTAGCAATAAAATCAAATAATATCTCTGATCAAAAGTATGCAGCTCTCTGATTTTACCTTTGCTAGACTCATACACCCAGAGAATTAATTGTATAAAACACACTTCTAAGGACATAATTTATAGCACTACTATGTTCTATTTTCAACCGTACTTGATTGAGGAAATTATTTATATACAATATATTATACATATAACATATAACAATAGATTATACATATAACTACATATTTATATATACTATATATTATATTGTATTCAAACTATGGTGTTTTACTTATAATGAAATCGTTAGCTGAGACGTTCCATTTGCATTCTTCAACGTCTTACGGTGAAATATGAAGTTTAAGCTAGATTTTGTTACTGTCCTCGTTGAAATGTTCGGTATCTTAATAAAACATGCAAAATGTAATGTTAATATGTTAATGTATATGTTATATATTTTACCTGCTTGCCAAAGATCCGATAGTTCCGATTTCGCATACCTTTGTCGTTTCGTTTGCACTTCATAAAAAACCTTACCTTTCTTCATCCTCTTTTATTGTCGTACATTTACTTTTCTCTCCAAAATAGCGGACAATGTAGTACAAAATGTTCACATTCGGAATAAACGGGCTGGAACTTTTATATATAATACCGCTTTGCATTCTATTTAAACCCATAGTAGAGGTTATTTACTCGAATTCTACCTATTAAAATAACAAAATAAGTATAATTTGAATAAAAATATTTCAAATTTAAACCTACAAATAAAAAGAGTGTTGCAATGCGGTGCTTGCTGATACAGTAGTTTGAGATCTTCTATTCAGTATACTACTACTGGTATTTGATCACGAGATGTCACTCATTGTTGAGTATTGGATAAAATTATACAATTAACAAATATTAATAAGAGAAAATCGAAAATTATGTGTATGATATATTTACATGTTTCTTCTTTCATTCTAACAGTTTAGCCTGGATTCCCTAAATCAGTAATTCTACCTTAACTAAATAGATATGGCTCTCGATACCGAAATTCTACCTTAATATAAGGATTTAGATTATTAATCATAAATTTAATATATTTTAAAAATAAGTTCAACTCACGTTTTAGGTGCATCCATTGGCAACTTCTTTAATAAATGAAATCGCTGGGCATCACTGTCTATAATTGTTAAATTGTTATGAATAGATCCCGTTAGTAGAATATGATTCGATCCCTTTCGTTGTTTGTTTTTAGAATACAACTGTAACAATTAAGAAGAATTATTAATCAAAAATTTTTCGTATAACAACCAATACTTGCTTTGACGATTAGCGTTTTCTTACATAACGACGCAACTAAAGATTTATATATGTATGTATATAATAATACATATATTTTATTATTAACTATTTAGTTTAGTCGTAGGCTCGTACCATCAAGGTCCCCTTTCATTCAAGGATTCTGCAACATCCTACGGCTCTCTTTACTTGTGATGAAGTCGACCCATCAAGATTTCTTTCCATTTAGGGATTTTCCAACATCCCATGGTGAATTTTGAGGTTTCAACTAGGTTTTTTGCTGTCATTGTTGAAATCTTCAGAATCTAAATAAAAAATATGCAAAATGTAATGTTAATGAGTATACATATATGTATGTTTATGAAATATATTTTACCTACTTACCTAAGATCCGATGGTTCCGTTTCTCAATCACTTAGTCGCTTCATTTTGCATTTCGTAAAATACCCTATCTTTCTTCACCTTCGTTTAGTGTTGTAGATTATTTTTCTCTGAAATAGTGAGCAATATACGTACAAAATAGTTTGCTCATTTTCGGAAGAAACTGCTGGGTGAAACTTTTACATACTTTTTAACCCAGTACAGGTATTAAAGAAATTACTCGAATTCCGCAAATTAAAATATCAAAATATGTATAGTTGGAATATAAAATAAAATTACAAAATAAAAATTTAAACATGAAAATGAAAAGATTTTTGTGCGCTGGCTGACAAGTAGTTTAAGGATATAGTCTTCCGGCAGTTTTCCGTTACTATCATGAATTTTTCTAATGACGATTGGCTACTACTGGTATATATATTTGACATCAAGATGTGTTTAGTAATGGATAAAATTTTACAATTAAATTAACATATATTAACTAACAAAAATTGAAAATTATGTATAGGATTATATTTACTTTTTTCTTCTTTTATTCCAAAAGTTTAGCCTGAAGTCGGGCTTGATTTCCTACATCAGTTTGGAAAATTTCGGTAACTATTTAAAGCTATCGATACCGACATTTTACCTAAATATAAGAATTTAAATAGTTAATTATAAATTTAATATATATTTAAAACAAAGTTCAACTCACGTACCTGCTTCTCACGTTACATATTTCATTTCCTTTAAGAATTGAAACAACTCGTCATCACTATCCATAATTATTAGGTCGCAATTTAGTGGCTGACTATGACAATATGCATTACTTATATATAGAAAAAGTACAAACTATTCCTAAATTGTATAGTTTGTACATTAATGGGAAAGAACATTAATAGCATTGCCATAGATTTATAGGCTTACTATGTTATACCCAACTTCCATTTAAAGTTGGGTTATTCATGATTATCATTGATCATGAGTAGTAAGGAATACATTTCAATGAATGATTTATACTTAAAAAAGAATGAATGAAAAGAAAAACGAAAAGAAAAACTTTTTTTAAATATTTTTGTAAATTTTGTCTAATACTTGTATTAAAAGTGATTCATACTTAATTATATTTTGAAGATTTGATTCCAATGTTAAGTATAATTCATGTTTACATATTTTTCTGGGTGTAGAAGAAATGAAAAAATTGAAATATTTTAGTTTGGATTTTGATTCTAGCACCGATATTTCAGCAACATGTTCCGTTTTTGTTAGATACTGTACCGGACAAAATTCAGTTCATGAAGATTTTTTGAAGTTTCTTCTCATGAAAAATCAAACCAGAGGCACGGACTATCTCAATACTATCAGTACAATTCTGGAAAAATTTAAATGTTATTAAAAAGTTGGTATTTGTATGCACGGATGGATGTCCTTAAATGATCGGATCCGAAAAAGGATTTGTTACTTTACTGAAAAAGAAATATAATTTAAGAACTCTTATCTTTCCACTGTATCATACACCTAGAGAACTATGCAGCCGAAGTCTTTTGAAAGAATTGCAAAGTAAGTATAATGATGGATGGTGGTGTCTTCTAGCTTTTCTGTATGATATCACAGAAAAACTTAACGAACTCAATCGTAAAGTATTTGCTTTTGAAGAGAAATTAAGCATTTACCACGAAGAAATAGAAAACCAAGTATTGCATAACTTTTCAACTGTAATAAAAGCTAAACAAGATGGTAGACATGTTTCTGAAGAAAACTATACGATATTTTTAAATTCTTTAGCCGCTTTAGCGGAGATTTCAGAGGATATGATTATATTTCGAATTTAAGAGCAGATTTCAGGCATATGATTATGCCGAGCTTTTTGCCGAATTTATCGAATTTATAAACGATTCTAATCTGAAAGCATTTTTTTAAAGAAACCATTTTCAGTACATCCATTTTTTGAAATTAGTTCCTGAAAAATACAACACTGTAAAAAATGTGCTTTCTTGCTCCTCACACAGTTTGCATCAACATATCTTTGTAAATCATCGTATTCCAAAATTAAATATGCAAAAAACGTATACAGGAATTGACTAACATGCAGCATTATAGCATTATAAACCCGATTTGTCTAAAATTGTTAAAAATGTATCCCAATGTCAAAAATCACACTTATTTTGAATAAACGCTTGGATACATTTTTTTCGACATACCAGTATAATGTTGCGGCCCGCGTAGCTGGTATGTATGCGGCCCCAAGGCAAAAATGTTGAGTATCATTGGTCTACATACATCGGAATGGTCAACTATCCTAGGTTATGGGTTTTCAAGAAAACCATAATGTAGTTGGGAACTCATTTTCATTCGATTATATAGTTTTATTGAAAATGTTTAAAATTCCAACAACAAATTGATTTGAACTTTGAAAATATATGGTAAGATGTCTATTACGAAGTTAAAACCATTTCCTTAAGTCATAACAAATCGAATTAAGTCACAATAATATTTAAAAAAATTCTTAAGTGTCGACGTCAAAATGGGAAACAATTTCAACTAATGGCTACACAAAAATCGCTTCCCGATGCAATGCCAATCAATTTTATACCAAAAACAAACAAAGCTTTTTATCCGGGTACATTATAAATAAAAACGAACACAAGAAAAATAGAAAATAGCTGGCTGAAAGCCCAAATAAATAATCGGTTACACGGGAAACTGACATCAAAATATCTGTAAAAAAACAAAAATTATGTGGTTTTTTGGACTTAATCTCTAAGTATAGCCAGTTTTTATTTTATTCGACGTTAAAGAGATTATTGTTGTGCTTAGAATGTGTAAAAATATTTATTTTGTTTTATATAAAAATAAAAATTATTAAAAGGATTTTCTCCATTTTTTTTTTTACATTTTTCCGAGTTTTTAACAACAAACAATGAAAAGTGTATATATATTTACCGTATAAAAGCTCTCTGTATTTCCGTCTTTGTGGCTTGAATAGGAAAAGTGATTCATTGGTTGTTGTTTTGTTGTTGTGGTTTAACCATGGAATAAAAGTCAAAACGAAAAAAAATATATTTCGGAAAATGTATTTGGCTGTTTTCGAGATTTTTTTTATTAATTTCTATACATTTTCAGAAAAACAACCGTAAAGTGGATATTGGTAAGCTTTCTACTCTACACAGACAAAAATACTATCTGTTGTTTATGTTTATTTTGTGGAGGTTTACAGTTCTGCGGTTTTATTTTATTTATTCTGTGTTCTGGTGGTGTACAGTCTTAATGGGCTTGACTTGTTAAAAATACGAGATACAAAGCTACGGTAATTGTATTAAAAATATTATTTTTCGACATACCCGCTTAACGACAGTGATAATAGTTTCAGTGGGGTGTATTTACATTGTAAATATAGGAGTAGGATTATGGTTTTGTAGTTCGGTGTACATCTAGCTCAAAGTAGGTTTGTATATTGAAACCACGGCTGTACAATTATTTTTATTTACCCAGTTGCATATATGTGAACCGTAGATGGCTTTTCTCTGAACTGTAGCTTTTATCTTCCCTTTATCGCCATATATATTAACATGTCCTGATCATGATTGACCAAAGGTAGTTTATATACCTCAAGGTCGCTATAATACTATACCTTTACAGATTCGACAAACAATAACTACTTGTAGATATCCAAAATGGGATGAGGGTATTATATATCTGTCATCACTGTTATAATTGCTCAGAGGACTATAAAGGGTGTTTTTAGAGTTTCGCAATAACAACTCGCCGAATTTTGTGTTTAATCATCTATGCTTATAATAATCTGATGAGTTAGTACGCACGATGGCCAATTAACAGCAAATTATGCTACAAAAGATTGGGACATGATGTATCTGTCCGAAAAGACACATACTCCAATGATACGGCCGGCCCATAAAGAGCACCAAAAAGTGATTTTCTCTGGATGTAATAAAGTTTTGGCATAAACTTGTGGATTATCTAACAAAAACACCGCATACAGATACGCCAAAATCTTGATTTCCTGAAAATGTGTAATACCAATCCCACCTTTTTCCTAGGCACTAGACTGTCATAGATGAACGATACTGCAAACCACAAGCTGAAATAGTAACAAGACAAAGGAATTCGCGGCACAAACATTGATGCAAACCAAATACACTGGATACGAAACCCTTATACGGTGGACATACGGTTGCGCAATACTTACCTACTAAGATAAAAACAAAACACTCGTATCTACAGCATGAAAGCTATACACATATAACAGTGAATATATAGGAAGTACATTAGCCAGCCGACAACACATACGAGACGTGTTTACAATAATCACTCACAGTAAGGCACAAAACTCTTCATATGACACTGATCGACCAATACTATACGTCAGACTGTCAAGCTTGTAAAAGCTGCTAAGCTTGTAAAATCAAACAAATAGTAGCTGAATAGCCGTTTTTCCTCAATATAAATAGCGGAAAGAGCGTGAATGAGATACCTTGCCCGATGTACTGTGCGGGAAGGTTATAATAGGTGAAATGTGAGTCGGTGAAAAGGCTTTTTGATTATTGGTTGAAGTGAAAGCGGATTGGACAAGGTGTCAAGAAAACGAAATAAAGAAAGAATGCAATACAGTAGATTAAAGAAAATTAAGAAAGCAATAGAATAAGTGTTCATTGTGGACCATTAGTAGAACGACCATTGGTGGAACGAAATAGAAAAGTGACATGTTGAAAAACAGGTTATGCCATTTTCATATTTTTTCTTCCAAGTTCCCGTGTGTAACAACTCCAATATCTCAACAGCATAACCCCCTAATTGTTTTTCAACTTCGATGAATCTGATCTTAATCCCATTCATCTGATCTGAATTTAAGCGAAATCTCGAGAAAATTTTAGCTACGATAAACAAAAATTCAAACCACAACAACTCAACCTGTACTCTATAAGCGAAAACTAAATAAAGCGATCATAATCGTTTGGAACTTATGCTGTTGTAAGGTTTGACTAGTTCAGCCTTGAGGTTCTGGATATAAAATTCAAAAAGCACTTCACATTACTATATTTTCGCAAATGCTATGTGTGATTTTAAACGAAATCAACTTGTAGTTTACAAAAAACAATGGTTTTTGTCATTTGCAAATCAAACAACAAAGGTATGGTGACTAAAGATCTGCTCCATGATGGGCTTAAGAATCATTTTTTTTTGGAAAGTACACCTTCTCGCTATCCTTATCGAAACTTTATCTTAAGAAATATTTATAACATCCCTTATCTTATTCCTTAACTCTTTCCAACGAAAAGCTTATCCAAATAGAAGACATCCAATCAAATGTTGCGGAGCCTGAAACAACATTTTCCTATCAGTTAACCTCAAGGAATCAAGTAAACGAACATTCCGTATTGGTTAACGTAGTCCATTTATAGTTACAAACAGTTTATATTACGTCCTCACTACATTAGATGGTGAGAACTTTAATGACATGCCAAGCGATTCATTTTATTCATCTCCATTGAATCTTAAAATTCATTCAAAACTGATTATTTTGCTTTACCATCTAGTTATTCTCCAACAAATCTAGACCATAAAACGAGATATTACAGTTGCTTTCCAATGACCAACCGCTAATCCCCGCTAATAAACGGTTCTGATATTTGCTAACTAAAACATAGCAAAGACATAAACCGAGTGGTTCTCGAGCGGGTAATAGCGGTTAGGCGATTTGAAAGCAAATATTGCTGTTATTATCCAGTGCATGGTAAAAAAGGAATATCACTATGTTAAATAGCTGAAAAATACAGATATCTGATATAAATTGTATGTACCTCGAAAACTGTAGACAGTTAAAAAAAATGGGATAAAATTTTTCCAAAGTAACAGCCGCCTAGAAAAACAGACGTTCAACGTAACTATAAATCTCAACTCATAACCTAATACCATAGACACATATCTAGTTTCGTCATCATGATTGTGAAACTATGGGCGTATCCAGCACGTTGAGATCTACTTATTAGATATTCTACAATGTAGAATAATCTCAATTGTAGACTATCATGTAGTGTGCTGGATGTAAAATCTATATTTTATTTTGGGTTCAGGTCTTAACTAAACTGTCAGTCAGAGTCAACATTCAAGTTAAAATTTAATTTTGTTTTTCACAAAATTAATTAAAATGGAACATATAAAGCACATATTATTAGATGAGTTAGTGTCAGGAGAGGATTTATGTGTTAGCATACTACTACCGATGGTATCTATTTTTCGAAGTATTAGCGAGGAGGATACTTGTCCATCAAATGTGTCTGCAGTTCATAACGAAGATTATTTTGAAGTTACTATACAAAAATATAGCTTGGATGAATTTAAATCCATGTTTCGAATGTCAAAAATATGTTTTGAGGTTTGTTTATTTATATTGTTATTGAAATGAGTTGTTCATTTTCAATTTTATTTTTAGAAACTTTTGTGTGTATATACCCAAAGCATTCTTAAAGTGATTGAAGCAGGAATGTTCTAAATGAGCTTTATTTAGTGTAACAAAAAATACAAAAATCAACGTCAGTTTCATACAAAATGTATGAAAGGTAAGGCTTTACTATATAGTAAATATTTGAATGAAAAGTAGTTCAAATTTAACTTAGGCTATATTCAACTGAAAACAGAAATTCCAATTTTCATCCTGAAATTGATCATTTTTCGATTTATTTTTCCATTTTCTTTTATTCATTAAATGAAAATATGGTATTTTAATAACTTCAAAATGTAAACAGAGACAGATACATAGTTAGGTTACGAGAACTATATTTTATTTTAAGTATACTCACAAAGAGAATAAATCAAAATGGCACTTTACACCAAAGTACCAAACAAATCAATTTCATTAAATGTTAAGTTGTATTGTAATTTATGTTTTGCTTTCATGTATAAAATGAACAATACCAATGCCCAAAATCTCATATACACATTTAACTTGATTTAATGATACATGCACACATGTATGATTTTAACATGAATGGCTTGCAAAATTTTTATACAACAGCAACGCTAGTAATGGCATTTCATCGAACTATCATTCAATATAAAAAATATTCTCTCTCTCCCATTGTTATGACATTTATGTCATTATGAAGATTGGTTTTGTATTTAATGCCATAATTATGCAATTAAATATTATTCTTATGTTGAGACAGCATAAATAAACCTTTTTTAATGTTCCTCTGTATTTCAGGATTGAGAATATAGTGTAGTGTTGTGCTGTGATTGTGAATAAATGTGTAGGAAAATAGAAATTGTGATTAGGTTATGTGTTCATTTTGAAGTGTAAACATTAATCAGCTGATTATATTATTTATTAACCACTGCATGTTGAAAATATCTTTTGAGCTGATTTATGTTTTTAAATTCGGTTTTAGTTAATTTTTTCGAATACATAATTTCATTTAAATAAATTAATAATTAATTTTTTAATTTTTCGCGTTCAATTATGTGTATTTTCGTCAATATTATTTTTCTAAATTTATTAAGAAATGAGTTTGACTTTCGTCGTACAACCAAGCGAGAATTAGAGCGAGGAAAATATATTTTAGAGGATATCGTTTATATTGAAATAAAAAGCACAAAATTGATAAAAATTAGATCAATTTATAATTAAATTTGATCGTGATTTATTTTGATTTTGAAAAAATGAGATATGTTCAGATCTAATTTCACCCTTTCTTAGTCATTTTATGAAATAAAATTGTACAAGCTCTAAGTTGCAATAGCTAAAAACTTAAAAAGAAATTTGTACGTTTCGTATGAGTTTCTTGATAAAACGTACATTATTGATAATAAAGCTCATTTCAAAAACTGAGTATTCATTCTGGCTTTATATATTCAGGGGGCTTTGATATACCCAACATATAAAACCAACCCACTATTCAGTGGCGCCAGAAAAAAAATGCTTTTTACAATTTGGATGCTAAGTAAACAAGAAAGCTTTTTATCTGTGAGCGATCGTTTTGGTATAGCACCAAGCACTGGACATTATATATTTGCGGAATCAATTAAAATAATTTGTAAACTCAAACACGACTATATTAAGTTTCCTAATTTTGAGGAACAAACTAAAATTTCCGATGTAAGTGTTTACTTAATAAATTTTTGATAGATGACTTTTTAAATGAAATATTTACAAGGTTTTTCAGATTAAATCGAGAATTCCGGGTATAGTTGGTGCTATCGATGGATGCCATATACCCATTAAGCAGCCGACGAATAACCCAATAGATTTTTATAATCGAAAGGGGTTTCATTCCATCATATTACAAGGTAAGCTTTCAATTGGTATTGTATATAATATATTATATATAATAAACCATTTCTACTTTTTTGAAGGTATTTGTGACCATACAATGCGTTTTATAGATGTATTCGTTGGAATGCCGGGCAGAGTACACGACGCGAAAGTTTTTAAGAACTCTCCAATTTATAAATTACTCGAAAGTGAAAATCCACCTATAAAATGTCATGAGTGCCATTTGATGGGAGATTCGGCTTACGGTGCCTCACACTATTTAACTACACCGTTTAGAGACAATTGTCATCTAACACGTCAACAAGGCACATACAACACAAAAATTAGTTCTATTCGATCCGTCATTGAAAGAACATACGCCCAGCTAAAAGGAAAATTTAGGCGGTTAAAATATATTGAAATTGAATATATTGAAAAAATTTTGCAATTAAAAACGTAGTTGCTACTACACAATTTTATTTTATTAGAGGATGGCCATGTCGTTGAAAGTATTACATTCGATGATGGAAGTGATGACGAATCTGAGGAGTACGCTAATGATAATAAAATAGCTGAAAATTATGCAAATCAAAATAAAAAAAAATATTTCGCATCTTTATTTTAAAATTATTAAGAAAAAAATTAAAAAATATTGTAATAAATATTCTTAAACATTTAAATTATAATTTTTCATAAATTTTTCGAAGGATTTCATTTCGTTCATTTTGAATTAAATTGTTTTGTTTAACAACGTCGGTAAGTTCCTCCATCGATTTTATTATATCCTGTCGATATTTCCTGAGCTCGCTCACTCTTCCAAAACTTGAAGAATTTGAATTTTCACTATTAAATATAGCACTAGGCTCAGGAGTAGTTGGTTCCGAGATGCTAGCCTCCAGATTGTCAGGTAGATTAACGGTTTTGTCATTTTTAAAAATTAAGTTAAACCGTTCATAATATTCCCAATGAGACCTTCCACGGCCAGTTTTTGAACGGTTTGATTTAATTTTTAAATATGTTTTTTTAAGGTTTGCGAATTTTTTATATACATCTGAAGATTCCATTTCATATCCTATAAGCTACGAAACTTCTGTGTTATTTCTTTCCATAACACACTTTTCTTTTTTTTAGGATTTCTAAATTCGTTCTTACGAGCATCATATTCAGCCAATAGCAATTTTATTTGCACGTAACCCCATTTTTCATCAATACTGGATATTGGTGGTGTTGGAGTTTTTCCAAATGTACTTATATTAAGTTCAGGTGTATTTATCATTGTTTCTACCGCAATCATCTCTGGCTCTAAAAATTCTTCATATACGCAATCTGTAAAAATAATCAGTTTATGAACATATGATTATTAATTATACAACTAGTTATATTTACCTCCATCGCTATCATACTCGTACATATTATTTTCGCATTTATTTGTGTCCATTGCAAAATTTACGATTTATTTTCGTCTTTATATTCAAATTGATGAATTTTGTTTCTTTGCACTTCACCAATATATAGCAGTCACAAAATACCAAAGACTCAAACCATAAAATATCTACAAAATGTAAATATAAATTTCGTATCTCACTAGATAGTGAGATTTTCTACATTTTTTTAGTAAGATATTTTACATCCAGTACATTGAGATGTGAGATATCTCCTTTTTTTGTGAGATCTCAACGTGCTGGATACGCCCTATGATTTTTGAAATGAGAATACATGACACACTACAGTTCTCATTTCATTTGACAGTTTATCATAATTCATTAAGATACTTACGTTAACTGTGTGGTTTAAAAATATTTTTTTTCGCCCTACACCCAAATTTTCCTATTTATATTTATTTTCCGTTAATTTATCGAATTCTGTTTTAATTTACTTTTTTGAAAACTTTAATTTTTTTATAAAAAAAAAATAAACAAATACATGAAAGAACCAATATTTATAGTTTTCTCTATTCACTAACTGTATAACTTGACACTGTCGTCACTAAAATGTCATGGGTTGAGAAAAAATATCCCATTCCGAAACCATGTTTTAACCAAGTGGCAAACCATGGTTAGCAGTGACACATTACAACGAAATCATTGTTAACTCGAAACTGTAGGTACGAAACTAGGCATGTGTATATTATAACTCAAGGCTCAATTATAAATCTGGCGTAATCTGGCTCAATTATAAAGTCCTACAAAGGTGATTTTAGTGTCCCCAGTTAAGGTGGGTAAATGGAATCCTGGTCCTTAATAGAGCAATTAGTTTCAGAAGTGGGATTATCGACAGATGGTAATGGTCAAAATTAATAAGCTCAGTCATTCTCAACTGAAGAAAACCCTCGACGACGGAACACAGATGCAAGAAACTTATAAGAGGAATTGGTGTCATGAATACAGAACGTAATGAAAGAAGCCTAAGATGATCACTAGACTTGGTTTAAACAGGATTGGTGACGACAAATTAAATAACAATGGGTAGATTCTAATATTAGATAATAATGGCAATACGGAGACTAGCCGCCGAAAATTTCGATTTTGGAATTTCGAGCTGAATAATTTCAGCGATCGTGAATCTTGTGAGTATAATCTAGGTTTATATATATATATATATATATATATATATATATATATATATATATATATATATATATATATATATATATATATATATATATATATATATATATATATATATCAGATTGGCTGCCAGAGCCTAGAATACCGCTAAGAATATTCAGCCTTTTATTAGTTTAATCTCCTCTATTCGAGAGTACAAAATTCCTGAAAATTGGCCTCCACGTATTAGACGATTTCGGAACATTAACGTTTAATTTTGATTGTGCTTCGTGAATGTTAAATCACTTTGGATGAATGAACCCGATAAATTTTCTAATAACATTAAATCTGTTAAATTAAACAAAAAGGGATCCTTCTCCTTCTAATTAATAACAATTTTTGCCATTAAAGACCTTAATTTAAATACCTTTCTGAAAATCAAAATGAATTTTCTGCTTAGATTTAATAGATTTGCGTCATTTACTTCATTATTTATCCAATTTTCATAAATTTCGAATCCGATAAAAGTAAAAAAAAAATATTAATATCCAAAATTCCAATAAATGTTTTCTTTTATTTTTTTTATTCAGGTGTAAGGAAAGCTGTTTTCCTTTCGTACACCTTATCCAGGTGTTACTGTTTAGTATATAGATTAACTTTTTTTTTATTTAATTTATTTAAATTTTTCCATTCAATTTAGCTAAATAGCAATCAGTATTTTTTATTGCTTTTATTTCGGGCTTTTTCTTTTTTATTAATGATTTCCAATATAAAAATACAAATTAATTGAATTCAATTAATAATTTCCCAAAATTTTCTTTTACATTTCATTTACAAAATAATTCGCTGGAACCATCGATTCGCTAGAACTCAAAATACCGGCTATTTTATGAAACACACTCGCCTTTACATGTCTCATCTCGTTCGCACAGTGAAAATTGAAAATGGATATGCTTTAAATTTCACAAACAAAACAATTCTATAAATGTATTTTCCGATTCTACGTACATACATAATATTAATTTCGTTGGAAAGCTAAAATTTCGATTTAGGTCAGTAATTTCAATTCCAATCCAATTTAAACAAAAACAAATCCAACCAAACTAAAAACAAAAAAAAAATTAGATTTCCACAGCGGAGGAAAATACAAAAACAACAAACAGAATATCCTATCAAAATAATCGCATTGCTCGTATAATTTAAAATCAATTTTTTTTTTCATCTTGTTTCGCTATTCATGGCGGAAATTTTAACGCAAACCGACCGATTGAATAATATTAATCCACATAAAATTTTATATTATAAAATTCGTGAAATTTCGGCTTTACGGATTAAGGACTAGGTGCCTGGGATAAAGTATATCGATACCATAAGCCAGAACACATTTAATGATGAATTGGAACACAAACAAACTGGACAACAGAAAATTCGCTATTGACGAAACACCAGACTCAAGGTAAAGGGTCTACAATAACTCTAGATGTAGAAACTACATAAAGTCTTTCCAAAACTCATCAAAGTGGAAAGATACTTTAGAGGACAACGACTGTTGTATAAGAATACAGGAGCTAAAACTAAGATAACACGGCTGGAATCTGAGATCAATTCTCTGTCTCTTGAATATACTATATAATAGTCTTTTGTAGCTCGTAATGCTAAGCAATATATATGTAGTTTTGATTATATTCATATGACGGTTGGAACTGAAACAGTCGCTAAACCCCCGATGAAAAGTTACGAGACAACACAAACTTACTAGGAACCCATCATTATCTCATGCAATAGGACCCTACGGCAGATGGATGGACAAAATAGGTGGGGTTCGCTATTGTGATTGAAGACTGCTGACATAAAATAAAATATTCTTTTATCAGACTACGCCCGATGCCACGGTTTTTAATGTTGCCGGAGTGATTGTAATCGATCCATTAGTACTAAAACGTTAAGCTATCTTATAACATAGTGCAGATCTAAGAAGAAGTAAAGCTACGAGATCCCAATTATGTATTCTGTGTCTGAATTTGAGGCACCGCTTCGAACTATTAATCTAATTCAGTGGACCCACGACGCCATTGGTTTACAAACGAGTTTTAACGTAAAGGTTCTTGAATGGTTCTATGTACAAACTACAAAACGTTTGGGAGGAAGTATTCGAGACAGTCCAACGATTAAGCAAGATACTTTCGAAGGAAGAATATACTATACAACAGCTTATTAAAGTTCGATATTCCAAACTATGTATAGTGTTGGGATGATACACCAACGAAATCATGACAGTAATAAAATCTCGACATAGTCCAATACAAACTCAACAAAGGCATGCGGAGGGTCGACACTTCCTCACAAAGAAAACAAGACCAAAAATAATTCCTATCACGGTTGGATCTGATACAGTCAGCAAAAAAATTAACTTACCTATACTGAAAAACACATCTCTAGCTATGCAATAAGACGAACATCTAGCAAGCTGATGGACTTGATATGGTACATAGTACAAATATAAGAAGAAGAAAAGCTACGAGGTCTCAAGAATATATTCTGTTTCTGAATTTAAGGCAGAGGTTCAAAATCCTAGTAATGTGACTCAGGAGGTCTACGATTCATCGATACCATTTGTGGACAAACGGGTTTCAACGTTAAGGATCTTCAATGAATCTGAAGGATATACAGACAACAACGTCTTTCAAAAACTCATTCAGAGCTAACGATAAAACGAAGTAACACTCAACAACAATCTTACTTACTGCGAACCCGTAGCTAATGTAAAAGAACGACCACAGCACACTGATGAACCACATAGGTGAGTTTCGCTTTAGTAAGGCTACGCTAATTGAGTAGTACGACTAACATAATTGGGTAACTTCACCACCAAAACATTGTAGATGTCATAATTTAACGTGAAGAAGTGTTACAAAAATACATAAACATGTCCAGAGACTTACTCGCAAACAGGAAGAGACGGTAACTAAAGAATCTTGGTGTAGACCGAGACGTGTCCATAAGGAAATCTCGTGAACTGTGGGAGATTTTTGAGTGAGTGAAAATCTCACACTCTCGAGTCAATTTATCGTTGCATAACGCCTTTTGAAAGTTTTTTCCCCTACTGCAAAAATGAATAATTTATCCGTGTAACAAATGGTTTTTATGCTTGAGTGACTTTGCAGCAAGACCCCATTAATTAACAATCTGTTAACGGCAAGCAGAATTGTTGACTCAGTATGGGGGAGGTACCGGGTTATCCACAAAACATTTTGAAAGAACCAGTAAAATCCTAAGTCCCTGTGATACTGAAAGTTCCAATTTGCGAGAAACTGTAATTAACGAGAAATGAAAAATCCAATTAACTAATTCGCAGATTACGTGTTGATATGACTTATGCTTAACAGAGTATGTAACCATGGTACATCTGTGAATTACAGAAAAAGATTCGACTTTACTGTCGAAGGTACTTATTTGAATTTTCTCTATAGATTTATTGTAGATTGTCAGATCTGCCCAAAGTATGTAGATGTCTATGAATGTTTATGATTGAGAATACAAGATCTCTTCCCACAAATCCGAGAGAGTTAATAAAAATCTTACTGATTAAATTATGGGTTGGTGTACTCTAAACTTTTGATAAAATCTCTAGTAGGAGGATGAATCTCTGGATGAATCATATAATTAATAAGCAGAGAGCACTAGAATCTTACGCCGAACCCTCTGTTCCTTTACTGCAATGACTATATAAGGTTATTACAAAAGATTTCATTTAGGAGTCTCATTCATTTATTACTGACAATGTCTATCATCAAGCAGTCGGTGTTCGTGAAGTAGGTACAAATTCCCTGAAACTTTACTTTAGAATTTATCCCGATTCGGGGCCCTCATCCCAGTCGACCTGTAACTTCAACCTAGAGGATATATTCTTTGTCTGGGCATTTTTTGAAGCAGCATCGAAATTCACGTGCAATCGAGCTGATTAATAGCATAATCTTTTATTAAAGCAATTATGAACCATGCATCCTCACAAAGCGTTGTAAATTAAAAAGTTTAACATGCTCCGGATGACATGAATAGTGATTATGTGTAAAAGCATTTGTTGATCTGACCACCCACAAAATGCACCAACACTTATCATTGTTTCGTATGGTCTAAGTTTAGACATGGTTAGTGCTGTTAACTATTAGATTATTACTTGTATATACCTAACACTTTTACAAAACTATTTCACTCCGTAAAGGTGTTAAAATTGGTTGCGTCTGTGGCTGGGTCCAATTAAGAAATAGAGTTATTGTCTGGATCGTAAACTATAGTGCTATTACTTTACATATCAGTTCAATAGCGCCTCGCCTCAAAAAAACCCTTTCGTTACAACTGCGATGTTTTGTTTTGTAGAACTTGTCAAGATACTCACAAGCTTTAGATAGCTAGTCATTTGAGTTGATCAAATTTGTTTACGAACTCCTAATATTTCACCGTTTTGATGATGATAAAAACGACGATCGTGATGTTATCGGAATCGGAAATATCAATACTAATCTCAAAATAGCTCACTTACTTCAGAATGGAACACTATTGCAGAATATTTTGCTTAGGACTATCGTTGAAAAGCATATAGCGATTCAAAAACTTCACGATCATTGTATTTTAACTACGTATATAGGTAAATACAGTAAGCTTCGGTTGGTTTTAGCAAAGGAAGAATTTACTATGGTGGCTCAGACTGTTGTCAAATTCAATTGAGTCCTTATGTCTAGGATAAGGTATTTGCGCTAAATACAAATCTACAGAAGCCTTATTTGTAAAACACTTGAAGTGCGTAACGCATCCAAGACGTAGGCATGCTCTCAGAATTCACGAAGTATATCATCTGTGACCTTCTGTTGTTTTCTGATCAGCATTTCCTTTGCCAACATCAAAAATTCTTTATTGGTCGAGCAGCTACATCCTCACTAACTACTTTATTCAACCCCTCTTTTTGTTTTGTTCATTTCAACAATGATTTTTAAAAGATGAGAGTTAACCGATAACGGATCTTAAACGCATCTCGGGCATTATATTGACCCACCATATATTCATAGTAGTTTCACTCACTTCGTCCCACGATCTAATAATGTGTTCAACTATAATCAATATGTTAAAATTCCTTAAATGTTTCTTGGCTCGGACATTCAATAGGCACCAAAAAGCTTTAAATTTTACAATATCGCCATTGGTCCATCGATGGCAGTAAAGGGGTAGTATTTTGTTTAAATTGCAAGAAAATGGAAATTCGTGATTCAACCAATACTCATTCATTATATGCTTTGAACGCTGAAACTATTTCGAAATAAATATCATAGATGGCATTCTTTAAAAAAAAAACTTGTCTCATAATTCAACAGTACCTATATACCTGCTTGATGAAAATCTGCTTAAACAGCTTTATGTATTGGCTAATGAGTGCAATGACTATACATACTTTAAGCTATATAAGCTTTTAGTTTTAAATCCAAATTCACTCCGGGGTTATCTGCTGTTTGGAACAACTTAGGGGATTTTTTTTACCCAATCGACGAGTACGATTTTTTTCGAAGTAATATATCACGAAAACCCAGTTCCTCTAGTAGATGAGGAATTTTATCTAACTCAATAAATGAGTAGATTGTCCTAGGACGCAGTATTTGGAGAAGATAGTTTTGTAGAACTAGATGATAATTCTTTGACAGTAGTTCTTAAATTTTTGTATTAATCCGTCATGCAAAGCTTTGTCAATTACACGTGTGCTACATTCAGAATTCAAATAACGATTTTCGTTTATTCCTCCAATAAGTATTTGATGGCACTATCAATCCTTCTAGCACTAAACTTCCATTTTGATTACAGAATCCCAATTGTTGATATGGTTAAACCTATCGCTCTTCCAGTACAGGTTTAAGCTTAGTTGGTATCATTTTTTCGAAAAGCTGATGGTTGAAATCATTATTTGCGTTACAATTTGACCAGGCTTTTGCAACATTGTGGTAACAGAAATTTTCTTGTTTTGAAAATGGATTGTAATTCTCTGAAACTATTTGCTGGTAAAAGGGTGGTATCCCGGATCTTTTCTCGGAAGTGTTACCGTTTTTCATTTAAATGGGCTTAAAATACGTATTCTTACTCGTAGCAAAAGTCCAGATAATTCGAACACATTAGTTGTTTTATGAGGTAAGATTCGACCTATGTATAAAATATCGGCCGACTTGACTAATATTGATTAAATTGTTGCTCTGGATGCCCTGGTTTCTTATTCTTTCTTCAATCTTAAAGTCCTATTGGCATGTTCGATTACACATTATAAACAGATGCGCCATCTTTTATGTTAGTCTTTAAGCTGAAACAACGCGACAAAATAGTGACGCTGTACAATGCAAAAAGTCGTTCTGTTTGGAAGCATATTTTAATGATCAATGAGGCTCATGTCACACACTCTGGCGGTGTTAATAAGTAAAACGGTCAAATTTTGGGAAACGGAAATTCACACAAGATCTATGAAACGTCATAGGCTGGTTGCTGAAAATCGATATTGTCTACCCGCAAATAACCACTGCGCCATGTCACCACTGCAACAGTTCAGGAAAATTCCCTGGACGTCTGATGTCATAACAAGGCGACATTGACCCATCACCCAGACATCCAGACTGCTTTTTGTTTCGGGTAATTTAAAAAATAAGGTGTACGCCTACACCCCTCAGACCATTGAAGAGCTCAAGCCAAACCTTCGTCCCGAAATCATTAATCCAATATAATTATCGCTATATTAGAAATCATCGCCCGAGATGCTGGAAAATGTTTTAAAATTAAACAAAAATGGGTTTTGTTTCCTCCGTAACTCAGATTCAATATTTGGCCATTGTGGCTATAAGTTCAATTTAAGTAGAACCACCTGGCAGACATATAGCTATTTTTTGTATAGATCCATGCCCACCTAAAGAAAAATCGGACCCGGCAACTCCCACTCCAACTGCTGCTGTCATTTGGACGGAAGAGAGAAATGTGTTAAAACATTCATGAAATTATATAAAGCTTTTGATGTTGTTAATCAAGAGTTAGTTGGAGAAAATTATGAGCTTTAACACATAAATGGTTTGTTCCACTTCAAACCGTTTCTTGACTCGCTTGCACTGCCCTACGTTTTATGCTCCAATTTAGAGAAAGACAAACTCATAGTGCATTTCATTTTTTCGTATATAACGTTTGGTGTTGAACGAGGTTCACCTGTATAACATTGTTTCATCATAATAAAATCGCCCATCTGGAAAATAAAAATTTAATTAAAATATCGTTACACAACGACTATATGGTACATATATGTTAATTTATTTATTTAAAAAAACGTTTTGTGAGGTTTTACCATAAAATAGATTTCCGTATTTGAATGTTTAACCGAGATTTATATTGTGCACAAAATTTGTTATATATGCACGATTTGATAAAGCTTTTGTGTATATATACTCATATCGTGACATCACTTTGATTGAAAAACATTAAATAACGACTCTTCCATATATCTAAAATATATTTTGTACATGGTATTGTCATTAGGATGTGTGTTCGTGAGAAAAATCTAAATCACCTATATTACATGTTTACATATTTTTATGTTATACAAAATGCGTAGCATATATACCTTTATCTAGGTATCAAACTAACATAAATCAATCAAACATGAATCTAATTTTATTGTCTAAAAAAAAAGTTCGCATAAACATAAACAAAATGTTCGTCACATATGTAGTTGTACATGTACCTTATATACATAAATCCTCGTACATACATAACCTTTCCCCACACACACACCCAATTACCTGGTACACATTTTTTGTCCCACTTTACTTCATCTATAAAATGTTCGAAAATGTTAACTTCCAATAATACATACACACACGCATACACACTCACACATACACACACACACACAATCAACATTAATTCTTATTTGTCATGTAAAATTTCAATTACAATTCATTTTCAACTCTCTTGTAAATAAGCGCAAACATTTTTATTTTGTGCTTTTGAATATAAAATGAGATTTAGCGTGTTTTTGCCAAGTAACTTTTTTTACGTTCACAAAAGCTTTTCAGTTTTTCATTTTCGTTCTTCTTAAACATAATATATCCACATAAAGTTATTTTCAATGTTTGATGTGACACTTTTATATGATTTATTTGTTGTTGGTGTTTTACGTTTTGTTGTACAAAGTTCAAACATAACAAAACCATTAAGTGGCAGTGTTTTTATTTAGGATTTCAAGTTTATGGGGATGACTTAGAAAATAAGATAAAAATAAGATTAATTTCACTGTTTACACTATCACAATCAAGAACTGTTTATAATCAAGACTGCATTACACTTAAAGTTCTGAAAAGCTCGACGTCGATAGTTTATTGGTGCAACACAGCTATATATAGCGCAGAAACATGACAACCAAATTAATAACGATAATTCAATTCCGCCAATATACATATTATTACATGTGTACATTCTACATGACAAACAATTTATATTCATTATGACAACCAATAAATTGATCATGTTGACAATCTATATGTGAATTTCAATATTGACAAATGTCTTTGTTACATTTAACAATATATTTAATATAATTAAAGCATTTGTGAAGATGATAGAAATGTAAGGCTCAGCACGATTGAGCTGTATAGAAGATTGTATTTTACTGGGCTTAATGCTGCAACAGTGATGTCCCAGATCCAGCGACTTATGTGAATCAAACAATAAACTCTATTTCCTCAACAATATATATAATTTGGTTTATTATTCGATTTAATACCAATTGGCGTTTGGTTTCGTCGATATATCCAAAATTGAAGTGACCGATCTACTATATAAACTTGTTTTTTTTATACATTGATTCAATATAAGCTTAACTTACGATTAGCTAAGTATAATAGCTATTTAAGTCTAGATGGCACGGCATTGATTTATCGTTCTCTCGATTGGCGGCAGATGGTTTTTATGTGTAGAAATATATCGATACTTCATTATCGATCATTATAATTGTCAATTCTGTATCAATAACAATAACAAACAGAGTTACGTAAGTCATATTACAATTAACTTCAATTCAAGTGACAAGTTTTACAATTTTATATTATTAATGATTAAGATAAGTGAAAATTAATTAATTTAGGAATTCAATATAAATGTTTAGTTATTTTCAGGTTCTGGACATGTTACAGCTTCCAACATTCTCCCCGACGTTGAATCTTCCGATTCAACTGGAACTTTACAGAGTGCGTGAATAGCTCGACGAAATAATCCATTTTTTGTTTTTACTACAGCTACTCTGACTAACCCGTCGCTTCCAACGCAAACTTCTATTATGCGGCCTAGTAACCATTTTGTAGGCGGTAAATTTTTATCAATAATCAAAACAATGTCGTCAACTTTAGCATTTGGTTTCGCCGATGTCCACTTTGATCGCGATTGCATTGTTGTGAGATATTCAACATGTCACCGTTGCCATATGTGTTGTTTCATTTGTTGTAACATCTCCCATCTGCTTAAGTTGGATCTTTTGTCGAGTGAAATGTTCTTTTCCGGAATTGAAACCAATGGATGTCCAATGATGAAGTGTGCTGGTGTTAAAACATCAAAATCGGAGTCGGTGGGTAACATACAAATTGGTCGTGAGTTTAATATTGCCTCAATTTCTGTCAATAGTGTTTGCAACTCTTCAACTGTCAAAATAGTATCGCCGACGAATCTTTTTAAGTGATATTTCATCGACTTCACAGCAGCCTCCCATAACCCTCCGAAATGAGGCGCATTTGGTGGGTTGAAGTGCCAACGGATGGACTCATGTGACAGCAAGTTATGAATACTTTCACAGCTTGATTTTAATAAAGAAAAAATTTCGCGCAATTGTTTATCAGCGCCTATGTAATTAGATCCACAATCACTAAAAACATCAGTACACAAGCCTCGTCTCGACACAAATCTTTTTAACGCCGCTAGAAATGTGTTGGTTGTCAAATCGGTAGTTACCTCAATATGAACTGCTCGAGTACTGGTGCACACAAACAAACAAATGTATGCCTTTACTGGTTTTTTGGCCCCTTCCTCGTCGATGATATACTTGAAACGGCCCTGCAAAATCTGTGCCCACTTGCAGAAATGCTCTTGTATGCTGAACTCTGCATTTTGGTAAATTTCCCATCTCCTGACAATATGGGGTTGGCTTAGCTCTAAAGCAGGGAATGCATTTCCTGATTACTTTTCGTATTTCCTGCTTTGCACGTATTATCCAAAACTTTAGTCTCAACGTGGCTAATAAGAGTTGTGCATGATGGTATTTGTTGTGGTAGTCTTCTATCAGCAATTGAGCGAATTTAGATGGCGGTATAATTATTGGATGTCTCGTATCATATACCAGATTTGCATTTTGAATTCGCCCTCCGACTCTCACCAGGCCATCAACATCAATGAACGGATTTAATGTTTTAATAGACGTTTTCAGTGATTTGTTTTGTTTGATGGATGTGATGTCTTCCATCATGAGATTGTTTTGTACGGCCTTACAACACAGTTTGACTGCATCCTGTAACTCTTCAACTGTTAGGGGACCTTTCCGCTTTGGTACATTTTTATGCACATTGTAAATAAATCGTTGCACTAGGGCTGTTACGCGAATTAACTTTCTGAAAGAAGAGAACATATCAATTAATTCAATTAAGATGTGATTTGGTTGGTTCTCTGCCAATAGAGACATGCTGAATTTTATGCGTTCTTCTTGATTAGATCCATAGTTGATTCTTTGCTCAGGCCAACTGTCTGAAGTACTTCGTAACCATTTGGGAGCCTGCCACCATAACTCATGCTGTAATATTTCATCTGGCAGAATTCCACGCGACGCACAATCAGCTGGATTATCCTTTGTGGGAACATGTCGCCAACTATCTCGTTTCACCATTTCCAATATTTGAGAAGTTCTGTTGCCCACAAATGTTTGCCACCGAATAGGAACATCTGACAGCCAATCCAATACAATGGTTGAATCTGTCCAGCAAATCATATTAGATATCGATATAGTTAATGTTTCAGTGACTGATTTTGCAAGTTTTGATAAGAGGAGAGCAGCACACAGTTCGAGTCGTGCCACTGAAAGTTTCTTTACTGGAGCCACTTTAGATTTAGCTGCTATCATACAACAACTGTAACTGTTTGAGCTTGTAGGTTGTCGCAAATAAATAACCGCTGCGTACGCTCTCTCACTTGCATCGCAAAATCCGTGGATTTCGATGTGTTTACTGGGGGTACCTAGCCATCTCGGTATTCTTAGTTCTTCTAAGTGATGTAGTTGCTGTCTGATATTTGACCATTGCTCTTTTATAGCTTGCGGTAGTTCATCATCCCAATTCATTGCTGTCAACCATAATGTCTGAAAAAGGATTTTTATCTTTATAATTACCGGAGACAGCCAACCTAATGGGTCGAAAATCTGACTGCATTCTGATAAAAGCTTTCTTTTGGTGAATATTGGATTTTCCAAGTTTACATAATACGACCACACATCTAGCTTCGGATCCCAATGCAACCCCAATACCTTCACAGTGATACCTTCCTTGGTAAACTCTTTGACACATTCAGCTCTGTCTTGTTTTGGTGTACTGCCTAAGAATTCATCCGAATTTGATATCCATTTTCGCAGACGCATGCCAGCACTACCAAGCATTTCTATTAAATTATTCCGTAACAGTTCAGCCTCTTCCACTGTACTAGCTCCCGCCATTAAATCATCGACATACGTACATGTACTTAATGCATTTGCAGCTGAAGGAAACTTATCACGATGTGAAGCTGCGATTTCATTTAATACACGTGTTGCTAAATATGGAGCAGCTGCTGTTCCGTATGTTAACGTTTTCAGCTTAAAATATTTCATCGGTTGTTTCTCGTTCCACCGCCACACTATTCCTTGGTGTTTAAGATGATCCTTATGCACCAAAATTTGTCGATACATCTTTTCCACATCAGCGCTAATTGCTATTTTGTGTAGACGAAACCGAAGTAGTATAGTGTAAAGCGTAGGTTGTACTTGTGGGCCGACCATCAGCACATCGTTAAGCGAAATCCCAGTTGACGTTTTCGCAGAAGCGTCAAACACCACACGAAATTTTGACATATCCGCTTTAATAATTCAATGATGCGGCAAGTAGTTCATATTCTCCGCCTCGACACCATTTATTTCTGCCATATGATTCAGGTCTAAATATTCTTTCATGAACTGCATATACAACTTTTGAAAGTCATTATTTTTGTGGAATTTTCGCTCCATAGCTCTTTGTCGGTTTACCGCTACATTTATTGAATTTCCAAGAGTTCTATCTTTGAAGTTAAACGGCAATTTAACTATATATCTGCCATCAGGAGATCGACAGGTAGTCGTCCTAAAAATTCTTTCGCAGTTTTCTTCTTCTTCCGTTAGCTGTTTTATTTTTGGAATTTCTTCAACTTCCCAAAATTGTTTCAACATATCGTCTACTCTGGTTTGTTCCACATCACTTTGACTCATATTGCTGCTTGTTACCCCTGATACTTCAAGCTCACCTCCTAGTATCCAACCGAAAATTGTTTCCACTGCAACTACATTGCAGTGGTGTTTAATACGGCCTGGAAGTAGTACGTTGAACACATGTTGTACGCCTAAAATGATATCAACTTCCTTGGATATGTTAAATTTTGGGTCAGCTAACAATATGTTTTGATCAAGACAGTCATAATCAAAGGATTGGGATGGTAGTTTCGAACATAGTGTTGTCATAACCAAAGCGTCAACCTGGATTTGGTTTTGGTTGTTATATTGGGATTTTAACGTGACAGTGACTACGCCCTTTGTAACTTGACTCCCTGAACCACTAATCCCAGTAACAAGTGTTCGGTGTTTTCTTCTAGGTAGTTTAAGAATGTTGCAAAGTTTCTCTGAGATAAAGGTTGACATAGACCCAGAATCTATCAATACTCTACACGTATGTTCAACGTGTGATCCATGATTTCAACCAAAGCTGTTGGTAGAATACTTCGTGTTGAAACCTTTGCATGTGCTAGGGTACTGCTCTGTACTAGCTGAGATGATTTGCTCTGATCTGTCGGTTGAGGTATATGAAGCAGTGTGTGATGTTTCTTGCCACAATCACCACATCTAGTCTTTGCAAGACATCTTAATACTGGATGATTTAATTTTAAGCAATTGAAACACCGATTGTTGGCTTTTATACACTGTCGACGCTCTGAAACTGAGAATTCTTTAAATTTGTGGCATTCTTCTAACAAATGTGTGGCTTTGCATACTGGGCAGCTACTGTCTTCTGATGCGACGAATACCTTAGATATTCTTTGAGTTGTTAAACGTTTAGTTACCACTGGCTTTAATGACTCAAGTGCATCAGATCGGTTTAACAGGAATTTGAAAAATTCTTCTAAGTTTGGTAAATCTTCGTGGCACGCAGCTTGGGCCCATAATGCTCGAGTTTCTACATCTAGCTTTTCCTCTAAAATGTACAAAAGCCATACATCTCTGGATTCCGCGTCTTTACCTAATGCCTTTAAACCTCTTATAACTTCATCTGAACTATCCAAAAGTTTTCTGATGTTGGTAGCGTTCGCCTGATGAATAGTTGGTTGATCCATGAAACTCCTAATGAACGCCTTTATCGTGTGTTTCTTCCGATCATATCGAGCACATAACTTTCTAAATGCTTCGAAATAATTGCTTTCAGTGATTGGCATATGCTTCAGCAAATTGTAAGCATCACCCTTTAAGAATCCTTTTAGGTATTGAAACTTGTGAGCAGCAGATAAATTTGTATTTTCATGTATTGTTTTAACATACAAATCATAAAAAGACTGCCATTCCGTGTAGTTCCCAGCAAAAGGTTCGATAGTAATCTTGGGAAGTCTGACATCAACCGGTTCTACCATTGATACATTCATGCTATTATTTATCGGAATATGTGATTCATCTGGATTTTGAACATTATATTGGCGTATGTACCGATTGAGCTTTGATTCCACGACATAAAATTGCTCAGTAAAATCGATCATACCACTGTCTTGTTCTGAATCTATCTCAAAAATCGCATTTTCTATGTCCTCAAATTGTTTCACTAGTATTCGTGCTCGTGCAAGCTTAGATTGAAAGCTATCGATATCCTCTTTGTCTACAGGAGCAGTAACGTAATTATGCAATTTCTTCATTTGACCCTTGATGGAAGCACGTGTACTCTTGTAACCCTTTAATTTTGCATCAACATCCATATTGTCTAAATTATTTCACCACTCAATAAATTCACAAAACTTTCACTTTTTTCAATAGCCACTATTAAGTCAATTATCACCATTAACTAGAAGCTGTTCGTTACTTAAATGTTAAACCTTGCAATTGTAATCTTAATAGTAAAAACACCGGATGAACATTGCGGTTACTCAGAGAAATGATCAATTTAATTGTTTATAATTGTACATTGTCTTTGTACACAAAATAATTTTATTTTACGATTTTCGAATTAGCTTAAATAGTTTCTACTTATCTTTGAACTTTGAAAACATGCGGTGCGTACTCGCAACCCAATGCCCGCTCCAAATAAGATGAACTGTGACTTGTATAGTTGAAACTTTGGAATAGGCAACTTGAACTCGATATTAAATTCCAAATCCGGCTCGAAGGACCATGTATTATACTGGGCTTAATGCTGCAACAGTGATGTCCCAGATCCAGCGACTTATGTGAATCAAACAATAAACTCTATTTCCTCAACAATATATATAATTTGGTTTATTATTCGATTTAATACAAATTGGCGTTTGGTTTCGTCGATATATCCAAAATTGAAGTGACCGATCTACTATATAAACTTTTTTTTTTATACATTGATTCAATATAAGCTTAACTTACGATTAGCTAAGTATAATAGCTATTTAAGTCTAGATGGCACGGCATTGATTTATCGTTCTCTCGATTGGCGGCAGATGGTTTTTATGTGTAGAAATATATCGATACTTCATTATCGATCATTATAATTGTCAATTCTGTATCAATAACAATAACAAACAGAGTTACGTAAGTCATATTACAATTAACTTCAATTCAAGTGACAAGTTTTACAATTTTATATTATTAATGATTAAGATAAGTGAAAATTAATTAATTTAGGAATTCAATATAAATGTTTAGTTATTTTCAGGTTCTGGACATGTTACAGCTTCCAACAAAGATTTTGTGGAGTTTATAGATCATTGTTTGCCTGTACTATATTGTCATTAACAGCAACCATATTGTCATCAACAGAAATCTCTTTGTCTACCTAAACGGTCTCCACAGTTTTTGCCACTAGATGGTGCTGTTGCATACATATATCGGGCAACACTCACCCAATGGTGTCAAATGTATATGTTCCTAAAAGCTTCCATTATTTGTGAAGATTGTTTTATAATTGAATGCTTGTACCAAAGAGAATAAATATAAAGAGGAACATCTCATATGAAGCGCGGTTGCATATAAACTAAAAAATTTAAAATACTTCTAGTTATTGGTGATGGCAAACGAAATAGGATCAACATATATTTTTTATCCTGTTTTCTCTTTCGAACGATAATAAAGTAAAATAGTTGACTTTTTCTATACTTCGCTTACTATTCATGTTATAATTCAATTGTTTCATATTAAAATTACTATGAAATAGTAAGCGAAGTTTTGAAATAGTCAAATATTATTTGGTTGTCGTTCGAAAGAGAAAACGAAATAAAAAAAATATAATGATCCTATTTCGTTTGCCATCACAAAATAACTCAGAAATATTTTTAGTTTGTATGCAACCGCGGTTAATATAAGATGTTCTTCTTTCTATTTATTCTCTTTGCTTGTACGATGAAATACGATATGTGATGTTTTTTTTACTATATAAAAGCTGTAAAAACATACCGAAAAATTTGCGATGTCTATTGTGAGAATTCTGTCAGTGAACAATTAAGTACTACGGAGTGGTTGGCTCAATCGCGTTCTAGAACGATGGATGTCAAAGATGTACAAAGCACAGGTCGGTAAAATTTTGCAATTGGTGGACCAAGACTGGCACGCGAACTGTCTTTGAACAGACTATAAATCTCGATGTTTGGGGTGTCACATTAATTAATGCTAAGAAGTTTAATGAACCGAATTGACATCAGTGAAATGCTGCTGAAACGTAACTAATTCTTTCTAGTTTTGAAGCGGATCATAACAGGTATTGCAAAATGGGTGAACTGTGAAAATACCAAACGCTCATGGGCCAAAAACCTGCCACAAACGACTTCAAAGCCTGGATTGATAATAAACAAGTTTGTATTGAGTGTTTGGTGGAATTGGAAGGGAGTTATCCATTATGAGCTGCTACAACGATGCGAATGGCTGATCCAACAAACAAAGCAAGCAGAATTGGTCAACAGAAACAAAGTTTTATTCCATCATGACAATGTGTGGTCACACACATCTTTATGATGACTCGGAACATAATTGATGGAAGTTTTGATGCATTCACCGTCCAGCCTGGACCTTGTACCGTATGACTTCCAAAAATGGCAAAAGTTTATAAATAATAATCAAAGACTATTTTTGCTCAAAAATTTACCAAATAAGCGCGGAGACCTATTAATTCATGGTTTACCACACCATATTTTGAAAGCAATAGTAATATGTGTGACTCAAATAATCTAACCGAATATAATAGAGACCTCAACAATCTGTCGCAAGCATTAGTGTACTTCGATGACATCATAAGGAAAAAGCAACCCTAAGTGTTTAGAAAAAACTAAAACCCAAAATAAAAAGTGTAAACCTTAATCCGGCTGGAATAATATCTGGCAATCGGTTTGGACCTCTACGTATGTAAATTTTCACCAAAGACAATTAGAGATGGGCCAAAGAAAAAATATGATCTATCTACTTAAGAGAAGCGCCATCAAAACAGTTAGTCGCATTTGAGAGATGAAAAAAATAATGGAGGCTTGTGCATTGTTCTAACGTTGCAAAAAAAAATAAAGATTCAATAAAAAGAACTAGACGGCAACAGATAAACGGTTGCCACTTTAGAGTCAAACCAACAATACAAATTGCAAAAGGCGAAATAAATTATGGTTATAACAAACGAGATCGAGCGCACAGTAAAAGTAAGAGCCCTACCGTAGAGGGCGTAATTTACATTATAAAATGAGATAGTAATTCACTGGCTAGAGTTGAGCTTGAAACAGAGATATTGTAAAATGTATAGGCCATCACCCCAAATTTACATTAGGTATAGAAAAATTGTAAGCTGTAAAGTAACAACTGAATTGGATTAAAAAACCCCAGTGGTTAAAAACGCAGCAATTTTGGGGAAAACCTCATAATGAAAATTATAGAGATACAACGAGTTAAGATCAAAAATAAGAACAATCAACATGGGAAATAAATCCTACAATCAATCCAAAAATATCGCCCCCAAAGGTAATTCTGTCAATTAATCCTAAACCGACGACGAGGGTACTTACAAAATGATCAGTTCTTTCAATAACCAAACTTATCCAAATGATAGAGTCCAATATGAGTCTTATGTTGCAAAATACTCTCATATACAGCATCCAATCTATCATAAAATTAATGCAAAAAAGTTAGCTGTATAGAACTATCTAACAGCCTAGAAGATTTAAGATACAAAGAGCTAACTCGCAGTTGTTAAAGCACTGACTGTTGGAGCAGGAGGTAACCGGTTTGAATCCCAATGAATGAATCTCGGTGGAGTGAATGAACACATCTATGACAGCGGGTGCTGAATTAATGGATCAAAACATCTTCCATATCATTACTATAGATTGGCATATAGCTATGCAGTGTTCAGACCTTAACCCCTACGTTCTCGATTTAGCTATATAATGGCGTAAAGTAAGACGTAAATAAGCGAACCGCGAAAGAGTTGAAGAGTCTTAGCCACAAAACAGATAGCAAAAATAAAGTCAGAAAGAGTGAAACAGCTATATTCAACACTTCATATGAATACGATATGCGACTACATCATGAACGAAGTTACAATATATTCTCATGAACAAAGTTAACGTCATAGATGTCGTGTGGTTATGGTGCACGGTAAAAATTAATCAAAATAGAAGCTGGTTCTAATTCAATATTTGTATGATCGAGTTTTTTTTCGGAAAGCAAGAGATGCTATCTCCTAAACGCGTCAATCAAAATTATTAGTCGATTTCAACTTGAGAGTAATAATCAGATAAGAAATGAGGAAAGAGAAAACACTATGCAACGAGCGAACCAACAACAGAAGAACAGAGCAAATGGATAAAAATCAGATCGAAATACAAGCATGGAATTGAAGCGTGGGAACACCTCTATACGGAGTTTATGCGGGATTATGAATTCATTGATTATTGAAGGAGAATGGAAAGACTGAGAATCCCACAGATTTGTATAAAAGCAGTAAAGTTTAGTCATAGCTCCCATCAGTGGAAAGTGGGTAGTCTAGAGTTAAAAATGAATTAGTGAACTGCGAAATAAATTGTGTTGACAAGATTAGTAATATGGGCCCTCTCACCCTTGCAAGCAGTCAATCTTTCTTATTTATTGAGAAGATTGAACCAAGTAGGGTTTAACTAAACTATGGTCGTTTTTATTTTGATCAACTTTTAAAAAGTGGACAATCCGTGAATATCGTAACAATACTCAAAGTAGACAACGGTGATCTGAGTGACAATATAAACAAATATTCGCTAGTGTATATTGCTTCTATTCGAGCGTTGGCACTTCTGAATAGATAACCCGTTGAATAACATCTATTCAAAATATAAGGAACTTACAGATTATTCGAATTGCATTTTTACTTACGAGTTTTAACGTACGAGGTGCGAGCGTTTCTTCTCCGAATTTTTGCATGAAGTAAAAATAAAACAAATTAGCCATTTCTGGCTGTTAATTTGGATGCAATTTACGCGGTGTAATTAAATAAATAAAGTAATAACACAGACTAGCTCGGCTCATGCAGAAACTAATCCGAATATAACTTATCCGAATATTCGCATCCGATCCTCTCAGTTTACGTATACGTTGAAACGATCTACACGCCCTTTATCTCTGATACTGCACTGTAACGAAAGTTGGACACGATGTGAGTATATTATCGAACTTAATAAGCAAACTGAAGGCCAAAAATTATTATGAAATCAAAAACACCAGTGCATGGACCAAATAAGCGGACAAATGATTTACATGTTTCGAAATAATCGATCAAATAAGTTACCAACATTTTCAACGATATAATGAAAATAGGTCACTTTATCGAAATTTGGAATAGGTTTCAACATTATAATGCTCCAAAACCAGACAAAGATGAAACAAAAGAGAATTCGTTTTGCCCAATAACTAGCGACACTTTAAAAGCTGTTTTCCCCAATTCTGAGAGAGAGAAAACATTCTAAAGCGTCAATTCGAATAAAAAAAATAATACGGAACTGAGCAACAAATACATAGAGTCGTATGCGAAATCAGACGCTCCTTTGGACCAAAAAAATATAAGTTGTGCAGCATTTGTTGATAAAGCCTAAATTTTTCTTAGAGTATGGCATGAAGGACATATGGTTTTAAACTAAGCGACTCCAATTGCTCTTTTAACAATATAAAATAAAAAAGATCGTAAACGTTGCCTGGTACAGTTATAAAGCAGAATATTGACATTCAAATACATCATTTCTCTATACCTATAGTTATCCATACCATCTTAGTGAAGGAACTAGTTTCCAACGTAAGGTACAGCCTAATGACGTTTACATAATTTCTCTTGAAGATCATAGAAAATGTGGTGACCAACATATTATAAGTAATTCTCGCTCCATATATCCCTGAATCATCCGGATCCAATCATAAAATGAAACAAACAGGAGGAAATAAAAGTTAACCTTTAAACACAGTGACAGTGACGAAACTATTGTTTAAGGTCCCAGGTTTGGCATAGTATAACCGTTCAATATTACAAAAGGGTTTCTTTTCTATACTTCTTGGTATAGTACTATTGATACCTCTATATTGTATACCGCATAGCTTGCATTGATTAAAACTGGTTGAAGAAAGTGTAATATTCAAAACATATGCTGTAGCAAACGCAGCTATTATCCACCTGTACGAATGTTTCACCATGACGACAGATCAATAAGTTCATAAATTGGGTTCTATAAATCCTAAGTATAAGAATATTTGACAGTTAGCTCATAAGGAAACATAACAAGATCTTGCAGGTTTCGAATGCTTGTAATAAATTCCGAATTGATAAAACAGGCCAAGTATTTCAGGATTCCATCCAAGAAAAAAAATATTTATCAGGAATCATGATTTGATTCCATCCCAGTCTTTTTTAATCATCTAACAATTGTGTAATTTAACAAAATTGGTCCATAATAAAAAAGTAGGGGATGCCTTATACAATGAGATTGAAATTGCAGATCCAAGGATTTGTGAAATAAAATTTGTACACATCCAAAAGTATATGTAACCAGAAACCGTCAGTGTTATGAATTATCATAAGTGATTTCAATTTGGTATCATATCCACTAACTATGAGTAAAATTATAAGACAAGTTGTACCCGTATGTTGCGATTTGCCCTATATGCTCAAAGGTATATAGACCAACTTGTTCAATCAATGTAATAAAATTTTATATTGATGGTTCCCAGGAACCACGAGTGTGATGATGGATCTTATATAATTTCGAATTGATATTATGTCCACTAAATACAACGCATTTGAAGTTAGGCCAACCAACTTAATCCTAACCAACAAAAAAAAGAACATCTGTATGTATTCAGGCGAAATATAAAATAATATAAATTGAATTGACCACATCATAGCAATGATTAATTCGCCTAAATGTCATGCTTATCCTATTTCACCAATACATTGAAACTTTTATGATATTTTTTTGTGTTACGATTAACTTAGTTCTAACTTCAAACGTATATAAAGGCGTGTGAAATTAGACCTAAAGTAATTCTAAAGTTAGTTCTACTCTGGTTAGGTATAACTTCACATGCATCTAAATACAAGCAAACCGCAAAGACCAGCAGTATCTTAGTATTTGCGTAGACTCATAATCTAAGTGTGTGAAGTTATCCCACGATCTCATCCCAGAAAAAAGTAAAATGTTCATCAGGTAACACTAATTTCGTCCAATTCCCAAGATTTTTCAAAATCATCCCGGAAAATTGTGTTTTTGTTTGAAATCGGGAAATAAGTACTCAAGATCAAAAAGTTTCAACCTTCTATAAAAAAAAAGATCAGCCGTATGTTGAGATTTGCGCTATTGGCCAAAATGTACATGGCCCAAATTTTTATATAATAAAGATTTATATTCGTTCTCGATCTAGTTAGTGGACATGAGATCAATTCAAAATCAGATGAGATCGAGAACGACACTCGTAGTTGTTAGGAACCATCAATATAAATCTTTATTATATAAAGAAAAAACACTTTGGGCCATGTACATATGTATAACTTAATTATTTTCCACACATACTTTGATCTGGATTGAAAATCTCATTGATTATGATTCGTCAGTTTTTTTTTGTAGAAGGTAGAAACTTTTCGAACCTTAGTACTTATTTCCCGATTTCGAACAAAAACAAAATTTTCTGGGATGATTTTGAAAAATCTGGGAATGGGATGAAATTAGTATTACCTGATGAACATTTTATTTTTTTCTGGAATAGGATCTTGGGTATATGTAATAAAGATTTATATTGAGGGTTTCTAAGAACCATGAGGGTCGTGACTGGTCTCATGTGATTTTGAAGTGGTATTATGTCACTATGATCAAAACGACAAGACCAGCCGTATTGCGTTGAGATGTGCACTATAAGCTCAACTTGTTCAACCTAAGTAGTTAAGATTTATATTGATGGTTCTCAGTAACCATGAAGGTCGTGATTGGTTTTATGTGATCTCGAATTGGTATCACCACTAACTATGAGAAAATTTACAAGATCAGCCGCAAGTTGAGATTTTCGTTATAGACTCAAATATATGGCCGAACTATAGTTTGACGTACATGTAATCAGGGAGTAATCACTTTGTTTGTTTATAATTTTTGATTAAAGGAAAGAGAATGGATCTTATATTGATAAATATTTTATTTAATGTCGCGGTTAATCACGCGGTATTTCATTAATTTCATCACGAATATTTTGTTTGAGTTGCTCAAGCGTTTCTGTTTTGTTTGCTTTGCATAAGCCTTGGTTTTCAGATATCCCCACAAAAAGAAGTCCCGAGCAGTTAAATCAGGCGACCGTGGAGGCCAATCAACATCACCATTTTTTGAAATAACTTGTTGTGGAAAGAGGTCTCGCAGTAATTCTATTGTAATCCTGGCTGTATGCGATGTTGTTGATACCACATGTTAATCAAGCCCAAAGCATGCAGTTGTGGCTTTAAAATGTTTTTCAATCATATCACGATATCGCTTCCCATTCACAGTAACTGGTACGCCGTTTTCATTTTCAAAGAAGTAAGGTCCAATGATTCCTCCTGATCAAATTGCACACCAGACTGTCATACGTTTAATGGATGTAAAGGTGATTTATGAATAATTTTAAGGGTTTTTCATTGCCCAGAACCGACTATTCTGTTTATCCATTCAAATGAAAATGGGCCTCGTCACTCATTATGATTTTTTCATGAAAATCAGGGTTGTCATGGGCGAGCTGTAACATCCTATTGGCATATACGGCGGCGTATATGGTATTATATTGTGTATTGCGACGTATATTGTGGAAGAAGCTCTTGTATCAACTGAGTCTTAAATGGAAACAAATGCAAATCCTTGTGCAAAATTGTGACCCAACTTAATCTTTGAGGACCAAGCTCCTGAGCACGGCATCAAATTGAGGTTGATAGATTGTTTGATGGTTCTACCACGAGAAATACGAGTGTCAATCACTTTATCAATATGAATCTTTACTGCATCGATTGACCGCAAGTTGGGGCATATGGATATATACATATGGACTGGTCACATATGAGATAATTCATATCTCTGGCGGTATCTGGGTACAATCAATAGCAATTGCTTTTAGAAATTTTATTCCACAAATCCTTGAATCTGCATTTTCAATTTCATTGAATAATGGGATGAAATAAGTACCCGATGAAAATTGTTTTTCTGGAATCAAATCCTAGGATAACCTCACACACCTCACTTCCTTCATATCATGTTCAATCAATTTCAATATATCATTTACGTTTAATTACCAAACTCGTAAAAGCATCATAATATATTATAACCACATATATTACATATCATCATTTTGTTCGTTTCCCATACAAAGCCATATTCCCCATACATACATGTACAAAATGGAACGATATAAAAAGGATCTTAAAGAAAATCTTGTTTATTGTTGAACACATCATTAATTATGTCGTTATCATTATCATTGTAAAAACGATATATATGGTATGGTACACAGAAGCTAAACATAAAAATAAAAGCATCGACGACAGTTAAAATTAAAAAAACAAAATACATAATAGTAATGATAATGGAAATAATGATTACCAATAGTAATAATAATAAAAAAATTACAAACTTGAAAATCTATCACATATCTACAATTATTTAATGGATCACATAATTTTCTATATGGTATGCTCGTTCGATTTATTCACCATCCAGTCCTCTAACCTCTGGGTATACGTATATTATATGTACTGTGTGCGCTCATATGTTCGTCTAGTATATCGATATATACCTTGTAGTCTCCTACCACCCAGACCACACACCCCCAAACACCCACACACACTTTTATCTATATTATTTAGGATTAATCTATCGTTTATTACCTTATGATGTTATTACTATTGCCAATGAAATTTATAGGGTTTCGTTGTTGCTGTATTTATAGTTGCCACTGATGGTATTTTATCTATCCATTGTGCTTTTTAAGTTTAATAGTTTTTTTTGTGTGCTTTTTATGTGTGTGTGTGCATGTGTATGCTTTTATTACCTATTTCATTCTATAATAACATCTATGTATATGATGACGATGGTTTTTCCAATGTTGTTGTTACGATTTTCTAATTAATGTTTGAATATTGTAAAGTTATGGTAATAAAGTCTATGTGCCATTAATTTTATTCATTAGTAATACCCAAAATAGAGGTTTTATGGTATATTTGATCGACGCCCCATTATGCTTATCTAATCGGCAATGGCAAAAATTGGCATTGTTTTGGTCATCAATGGTTTGATGGTCATTTTTGCTTTGTTGTTGTCATTTACCACATCAGCTATCTGATTTTATTAGTTGCTCATGTAAATAACCAAATACGAATTCATCGTTTAATGGTCGATTTGGACGGGAGCGATTTCTCCATCCAACTGACTAATTCTTTCCAAAAACGATATCATATAAAAAGGGAATTAATCGCCTCTAATTTTCACAAGTCGACAGATTTGTGGAAGAAAATCTTAACCCTCACTCTGGGTATAGGTTACCATTACGTTTATATATCGTTTAAGTGTCTGCTGGTTGCCAGCCTACTTATAAGCATTTCAAAGATTGTCAAAAATATTTTCAAAAGTTACGAAATCATAAAGTCAAGGTTATCAAGACAAATATATTTTCAACCATGTTGGTATCACACCAATTAATAATTAATCATACATTAATTATGAAACATTGCTGCATCTACCCATTAGTCTCACTCTCTATACTAAAGAATTTCTGAAATACAGAAAGTCGATAAGTTTAGCTGTATGAACAGTCAAACTTTATACCCATGTCTGGTTACACCTGTCCACCTTTTCTTTGTAAGTATCAAAACTCATAAGCACAACCTAATTACTCTCATTAGTCACAAGTAAATGAACCCTTATAAAAACCTAGAGAATGAAGAGTATTCTTGTAGGAATATGCGTTACACTTTTCAAAAAGTGCGTTACACTTTTCATAAACGATTCCGAAGTACGAGTACATCCTTAAACTCTCTCTAAACTCTAATTAAAAAATCCTTTTTGATCTGGGTAAGGAAGTATTTTTGCTTTCAAACAATCGAGTTGTTGGAATCCATCATTGTTCCGCACTCAACGCTACAATGGACCCATGGTGCAAAGAAGATCATATAATGCACTAGGATATTCCTGGAATTGAAGTACCTGGTGCAGTGGAAGGGCGTTTTTAAATTAAATAAAGCAGCGTACTATTCACTAAGTAAAGAGGCAGGGAAGCACCTGGTACAGGTCTAAGGCAACACAGGCTAGAACCAGTTTCGACCAGACTGTCTTCAATTTCGTTGCCTTCAATGTCACAGTGATAGCCCCATAACAGTTACCTTTTTGTTTTGAGATTCATAGTGAACCTTGTGACGTGCGCGTTAACAATTAAAAAAAATATTTCCTTTTTGACACTATATATTAATTCCTACAACCATAAATGATACATTGATTTGGGCCGTCCTCTCCTCCTCCACCTCCCAATTTAGCAGACAATTTGTTTTAATATTTTTGGGCGCCAGCCTGTGCGCATGAGTGGCTAGCTTTCTTCGGTTGGCTAGAGATCTTCGGGCTGGGTGTAACAACTGAGGGGGAGGGGGGGGGAGGGGGTTGTGCTAAAGATATGGAAAATTGGTACACTAGGAGCTTGTAGGGACAAATATGAAAGTGGCACTAAGCTTTATTTCCACGTGTCACCCTCTTGTCTTTCTCTATCGCATTCCAGAGCGCTGCCTCGTCAAGCAAGCATCGCGATCGCTCGCGTTCCACTTGTCATTTCTCTCCGTGTGGCTCTTGACACGACCCACCTTCACCTTCACTGACAACGTAATTCACCACTTGTCTAGTTATCCGCTGTATTTTTTTCACTGTACTTTCCACTTTATTTTTATGTTTTTATTTTTTATTTTTTTTTATATATTTCATTTTTTAAATGATACCGGTGGCTTCCTCCAGTTATCTTCAACCCCGTCTCTCTAGCTATCGCCTCGCAACACTCAAGCAAAAAGCCCCCTTTTGCCGAAAGTGATGCGTGAATTACGTTCTGCAGTTGTGGATGATTAAAACACTTTAAGTTTTATGAACGTTTTTATTTATTTTTAGGTAGTATGATGTTTAAAGTTTCAAGTCTAATAATAATCTGTCCTTTACATTTTCTTTTAGGACTATTTATATGATTTATAAATAAGCAATAATATATTTAGTAAAAGTGGGGATATAATATCATAATACAGACTACAAAGAGAAATGGACAAGTGTTCATTTCGATGAGATTAAGAACGCAATTTTGTTTAGATAAACACAAAATGCAATTAAGTAAGATAAGAAGAATAACAGTTTTGATTCTTCTTTCGTTTGAAAAAATGTTATGACTATAAAATGTTATGATTATAAAATGTTATGATTATAAAATGATGTGAATAATATGTGTTGTGTTAAAGTCTAGACTTTAACATGAATGATTTTGATTGTATGATATTATGTTGTTGCAGGTGGTGGTGAAGTCACCGGACGTAACTCCTCCCCTCTAAGAGTTGACCATAACCTCCTAGGTTTTTGGTAAACTGGGACTGCTGGATTTTCCATTTCAATGTTGATAGATGTATTTTTCTGGCAACATTTTGTCCTTACGTAAATATATATGATTAAGCTGATTATCGAGGTAATAATTATATACATGGTATAATTATGGTAAGACTGATGTGATGTTGTACCGTGTAGTAGTTGTATATCTCCTATGTTTTGTAACGTTTTTTCGTGAAGTTCTGGTAGGCTGACTTCTTTTATAATGTTTGTGATGTTTATATCATTATAAGGTTGTAGAATTGGCAAATCCTCCTGGATTTGAACTGATGTTAAATCGAATGTTGTTCCATTAAGTATTACAGAACAATTTTGGTACTGTAGTAATTTGACTCCTTTTATAGATCTTCCTTTGTAGAACTGCTGTCTGCAAGTAGTTTTGAGTGTTATTTCATCCTTGGATTGTACGTAGAGATTTCCTGGCGTTATTTCTGTGATTTTGTCGTGGATCTCCTTTTGTATTAATGTGCATTTCGTTGGAATGTTTTGGATGATGTCAGGTATACAGCTTTTGATATTCGTAATTTCGTTTTTACGACAGTATTGAATTCCTTCTATGTTAGTGCATTGATTTATCAAGAAATAATAGTTATGTTCATTTAGGATAATAGTGGGATAGGGAATTTCAATTATATAGCTATAATTGATAGGTAATTGATATAGGTTATAATGATTATACATTTTTGGGTAAAATGTAGGGATTTTTATGAAAAATATTAGTTTGGTGTTATTAAAGTATGCTTGGATATCAATAATCTCAAAAATATATTCATCTGATATAAATTTTACGTTATATTTATTAAGTTCTGTTTTAATAATATCTATTTCTTGGTTGTTAAGAATGTGACGTGAAATTATTTTTTGTTTAGATAATGCTATTGCATCTTCTAAATTTGATATATGTTCCTTTAAAACTTCTATATTATAATTTATACTGTTTAAATTATGACTGATTTGGATTATTGTCATGAAACTATGAGTTTCATTTTGTAGTTTGTTAATGTTGAGTTCTACTTTTCTTGTTTGATCGCCGATGAACTTTTGAATTTCATTAAATCTATTTATCATACCTTTATTTAACTTCATTTGTTTTTCATTTTGTTCTTTTATCAATTCTTCATTATGATTTATGTTTTCTAAATTTTTTCCTATTTCTTCGTAATCTTCCTGATCTAGATTACCTGTGATTGCTTTAATTATGTTTCCTAAACCGTTAATAAGTCCTCGTTTTACTCTATGAATTTTGATGGGTTTTATGTGATAAAAGTTATCTAAAAGGTTCTGAAATTTATTACTAGTGATTCTTATTTGGTCTATGAAGAAGTTTGATAATTCGGGTTTTCCTTGTACTTGTTGTTTAAGCGAAATTATGCTTTTACCTATATTTACAATATTATATTCGTATTTATCGAGATCTATTACATGTAAGATTCGGGAATATGAATCTATTATTCTTGCATTGCCTGTTTGTATTGCTAATACGCCTTTATTATCGTCGTAGTCAGTTATTGTCAGTCCGTTTGTTGATTGGATCAGCAACCTGTAATATATGTTTGATTTTATTTTTATGAGTTTTGCCTTTTTTAGTAAGAATAGTTATTTTATTATTCTTAGTAACGTGTCCTTTAGTAAATTTGTTTGCTAATTTATTTCTTCGGTTGTCTTTTATGTAAACTGTCTGTCCTTCTAAATAGTCAGGTGGTTTAGTCCGTTGGGAATTATGTTTTTCTAATACTATGTCTTTAAGTCGTGAATTGCGATGCTTGATTAAATTTAAAAGCTTGTCGTAATTCTTTTTGTGTTGTTCTATGTATTCCTGTTTAGAATTAAAATCTACTTGATAATTAAATGGAGAGTTTTGATTGATATGACCGTGAATTAATTCGAATGGGGTGTATTTGGTAGTTGAGTGAATAGCGTTATTATAGGTAATAATACATTCACTAATTATTTGGTCGGGGTCTTTTTTAGAATCTTTTGAGTGTATAACTCTATAAATTTCCGTTAAGGTAGAGTGAAATCGTTCGACTGGTGAATTACCTGTTGAATTTCTTGCACATGTATAGTGTACTTTAATATTATTAAGAGTACAAAATTCTTTAAAGATTTTTGTTACAAACTCGATTCCGTTGTCGCAGACAATTTTATCCGGAATACCATGATTGGAGATGTAAACTTGGAATTGTTTAACTACATCTTGATTATCTCGTTTTAATAATGGCAAGGCTTGGCCAAATTTTGAGAATTTATCTAAGATAGTTAAGTAAGTTTTATTATTTATAGCATATATATCTATATGAATAATTTGGAAAGGTCGAGAAGGATCTTCTGTTTTCTCGAATTTTAATTTTTGTTGATTTCGATTATATTTCGATGTTTGGCATACCTCACATTTATTTGTGATAGTATTGACTAAGTTTTTTAAGTTAGGAAAATATATAGTCCGTTTTAAATGATTTACTGTTTCCCAAATACCTCTATGGTTACTTTGGTGATGATAATTTAGAATTAAATGTTTCTGTTCTATTTCGTCTTCTATGTCTTTTAATAATAAATTGCTTTTAACTAATTTTAAATTTTTATTACTAAATTCTGATTTGTAAAGTCGGTCAATATTTGTGGCAATGACTGGGTTACACATTAGTCCAGTTAATGTATTAGGTCGTATGTATTCTTCGAAAATTTGTTTTAGAATTGTGTCGTTAAAGTCAATGTGACGTATTGTCCATCGTTGTTTTTTCATGTAGAGTATTTTAAATTGGACATCTATTTGTTTTCTTTTTGAATCGAACTCTAGTATAATTTGTTTGTTGAATTCGTTAATGCTGCATTCAGCTATAGGTATTGAATCTCGTTGTTGATTCTTGGTTTGTTCTTGAATGTTATCTTGGGAATCTTTAGATGAAAGGGTATCAGCCACGGAGTTTGTATTAATTTCAATCTCTGGTGTGATACGGGATAATGCGTCAGCATTTGTATTTTTAGTTCCCTTTTTGTAATTGATTTCGTAGTCAAACTCTTCTAGTTTGAGACGCCAACGTATCAATTTACTGTTTGGTTCTTTTAAGCTAAAGAGCCATGTGAGAGGTTTGTGATCTGTTATGATCTGAAATTTTCGTCCAAAGAGATATGGTCGAAAGTATTTACATGCCCATACTATGGCAAGTAGTTCTTTTTCGATGGTGGAATAATTTTGTTCGGTAACCGTTAAGGTTCGAGAAGCATAGCATATAGGTTTATCTTCGCCTATTTTGCCTTGGCTTAATACCGCTCCTAATGCTACATTCGAGGCATCGGTAGTGAGTATAAATTGTTTTGAGAAATCGGGGTATTGTAGTATTGGATCTTCAATTAGTAACTGTTTACAGTACTCGAAGCAATTAATGTAATCTTCATTTAAGATTATCTTTTCGCTTTTTCGTAGACATGTTGTTAATGGTTTTGTTATATTAGCAAAGTTTTTAATGAACTTTCTGTAGTATCCCAATAAACCTAGGAAACTTTTTATTTGTTTCTCAGTTTTTGGTATAGGAAAGTTTTGTATTGCTTTTATTTTGTTTGGATTGGGTTTTACTCCATCGGTTGTTATTATGTGTCCCAAGAATGCGATTTCCCTGTGAAGAAATTCACTTTTATCCAATTGTATTTTCAAATTGGCTTGACTTAATCTACTGAACACTTGTTTGAGACTTTGAATGTGTTCTTGTAAACTTGTGCTAAAGATGATAATATCATCCATATAACAGAGGCAGATTTTCCCTTGAAGTTCCTTTAATACATTGTCCATCACCCTTTGAAAGGTAGACGGTGCATTTTTTAAACCGAAAGGCATTCTTACATATTCATAGTGACCATAGTCAACAGTGAATGCTGTTTTAGGAATGTCATTATGTTCAACTTCAATTTGGTGGAACCCTGAGGCCAGGTCAAGTGTTGTAAAATACATACACTTACCGAGTTTATCAAGGATTTCGGTAATGTTTGGCAACGGATATCTATCGTCGATAGTTTGTTCGTTTAACTTGCGGTAATCGACCACAAGGCGCCATTTTACCTTACCACTGGCATCGGCTTTCTTTGGCACGATCCATATGGGAGAAGACCAGGGAGAATAACTTGGTCTGATAATGCCTTGATTAAGCAATTTTGATATTTGAGAATTAACTTCTTCTTTATGAATTTCGGGATAGCGATAACTTTTTACGAAAATTGGTTTTTCATTATTGACTTCTATTTTATGTTTTACCTGATTGGTAAAAGTTAATTGTTGGTTTTCCTGTTGGAAAAGATATTTGTATGCGTTGCATAATTTAAGAATTTCTTTCTTTTCTTCACCGTTAAGGTGAGATGTTCTAATTAGATTAGAAATTGAATCGTTATAAGTTTCTTCAGAACATACAGAGTGATTTAATTCGATGTTGTAATTATTTATAGATTCGGCTACCAAAGGTTGTTCGATGACAAATTCCTTGGTTTTATTTGAAAAATTAACTACTTCGATAGGAGATAATCCATTATATGCATTATAGATTCCTTCTGCTATAATTAATCCTTCTTGAATGTTAATGGGCCTAATATAAATTTCACCGTTTTGTTTGTTCACTGGAATATTGAATATTTGTTTAGTTCTTGGGTCTATTGAAAATACTTGAGTAGTAATGTTAGAAAAATTTAAAGGAATAAAGGTTTTAGGCATTTCTAGAGTAGAATTTTGGAAATTAATTTTTGCATTAAATTTTTGAAGTGTTTCTAGCCCAATTAAGCCGTCGAAATATTCATGAAATTTGAACAATAGGAACACTATTGGTTCTTTAGTTCTGAATTCCATTAATCCATTGAAGGTTACTGCACTATCAATTTGATGTTCTTTAAACATTGTTTTCACTTTGATTGCAGGTATGTTAGTTACTCGTTTAGGGTGTATATGTATAGGATTGATAAAGTTTTTATTTGCACCGGTATCGATAAGAAATTTTAAGATTTTAGTTGGACTGAATTTAATGAAGATGAAAGGTAAAGCGGAATTTTGATGTTTATTTAGTTGTATGAATCCGATTGATCCGAGGCTTCTGTCCGAAAATCCTCTTCTTCAATTTCTGGATCTTGTGAGTAATTATACTCAAGATTGGTTCCGTTGTTTTCATCGAGATTTGGGTAGTAATTCTCATTTGGATACGGTTGTATATTGTCGTCATCAGGTTCTTGATTTTCCATATTATAAATTTCTTGTGACTGGAATCTAGGTGGTCCAGTGGCTTGGAAGAAATTTCTTTGTTGGTTGACTTGTGGTTGTTGTTGGAATTTTGTAGGTTGTTGTTGAAATCTTGTAGGTTGTTTGTATTTATTTACATTGGATGTGATATCCATTGGTTCAAATTTCCTATTGTCTGGTTGGAATTTGTTATGTGGTGTTTGGGGTTTATTAAAAGTTTGTTGGAAATTATTCCTAGGTGGATTGAAATTTTGATTTGGATATCTGGATTGGTTATAATTATTAAAGGGTTTGTGATTGTAATATTGAGGTTTGTTAAAATTTTGGAATCGCTGTTGATAAACAGGTTGAGAATGGAATGGTCTTGAAGGTAAAGGGGGTTGGAAATTTAGAATTGGTAGAGGTGGTTGTAAAGGTTTTTTCATTGGTAAAGTTTGATAATTTGATTTTTTAGCATACTGTATATTTTGTTCCTTTATACAGTATTGGAATGCTTCTTGAATATCATTTGGTTGCATGGCTCTTACCATTGAACCTAATGGTTCTCGTAGACCTGCTAAAAATGTAGACAAACACATTTCCTTAAATAAGCTAGTTTTTGTATCTATTACTATTAAAATATTTTCGTTTATTTTAGTAAAATTGATCATTGTGGATTGTAGATCAATTATTTTTGAGTAATACTCTTCTATAGTATTATTTTGTTGATTTAATGAATGTAAATCTCTAATTAGATTTATTTCCGACCGTTTATCGGCATAATGGCTAATTAGATTTTCTCGAATGGTATCCCAATCTAAAGGTGTACCATACATATTTAATACTTCGTTGGCTTCTCCAACGATTTTGTTTCTAATTGCTCTAAGCAATATTCTAGTACATGGTGTACCACTAATATCATCGCATATTTCTAGAATTTCATTGACATTTTCAATGAATTCAAAAAGTGTGTGACGATTTCCATCAAACCTTGGCAGATCCTTTACGGCATCTGGTATTCTTAAACTATTGTATAAATTATTTATATTTGTTTGTGGAACTATTGGCTCTTCTTGTGCCATTTTATTAATTTTTATTTTTTCAAAACTTTTTATTAAATTATCAATATTTGTTTCATAAACCGTGAAACAGATATTATTCTTAATACTATTTTTCTCAGAAACCGTGAGACTATTACTAATTTTCTCAGAAACCGTGAGATTATTTTTGAGATTATTATTAAGGTGTTTTTTAAGGGTTTTAAATTTGAACATAAATTTAATTCTTGACTCACCAGATTACTAGAATTTGTTGAATCATCCCTCGACTTGAATACGTGATGTTGTTGTAAAGTGCACAATTTATTATATTTCACTAATTTATATTTTCTTTATAAATTACTTTTTATTTTTTTTTTTTTTTGATTCACTTTATCAACTGATTTATGATTTTTTAAACTGATTTTTGACACTTTCACTATATACTGATATACCCTCAGTATGGAAAATTATTTTTTATTTTCCTCGAATAATGCACTAATCACTTATTTATTAGTAACTTTTTTTATTAATAACTTTTTTTATTAAAACTTTTTTATTAATAAAATTTTTTTATTATTTATAACTTTTTTTATAAATAAAATTTTTATTATTTATAATTTTTTTTTTTTTTATTAATCACTATTTTTATTAATTCACGAAAGTTCTTTTTTTCACTTTTTTTTTTCACTTTTTAAAATTGTTAATATACCGTTAACAATTTTTGAACGCGAATTTACTTTAGCGAAAAAAACGAATTCTTTCTATTATATCACGTTTAATTACTTTATTTGGATCTATTAAAATAAATCCTACTACCAACTGCGCCAATTACGTTCTGCAGTTGTGGATGATTAAAACACTTTAAGTTTTATGAACGTTTTTATTTATTTTTAGGTAGTATGATGTTTAAAGTTTCAAGTCTAATAATAATCTGTCCTTTACATTTTCTTTTAGGACTATTTATATGATTTATAAATAAGCAATAATATATTTAGTAAAAGTGGGGATATAATATCATAATACAGACTACAAAGAGAAATGGACAAGTGTTCATTTCGATGAGATTAAGAACGCAATTTTGTTTAGATAAACACAAAATGCAATTAAGTAAGATAAGAAGAATAACAGTTTTGATTCTTCTTTCGTTTGAAAAAATGTTATGACTATAAAATGTTATGATTATAAAATGTTATGATTATAAAATGATGTGAATAATATGTGTTGTGTTAAAGTCTAGACTTTAACATGAATGATTTTGATTGTATGATATTATGTTGTTGCAGGTGGTGGTGAAGTCACCGGACGTAACTCGTGCACCTTTTATCACTTTCGACACGATTCACCGGGCAATACACTTTCTTCTATGTTTTTCTCACGCCATCTATGGTGTAGCACCAAAATTCAGCTATGGTTACTTATCGAGACGCAACCAACTTGCTTGACATTTGGCTGACGTATCAGTGTCACTGTCATAGGAAAAGTTTTGTTCTATTTGTGGTGTTGTGTGGTGATTTGTCATTTGTGTTTTTGTTTAGAGTGAATTTGTGTTTATGTAATTTGTTCATGTAATCAGGGTTCGTTCATTGTGATTATTGTTTTCTGTGATTGTTTATTGTAAAACGTCTCTTATATTATGAGTGTTCGGCCGGACAATGGTCCTATGTGTTAATCCTATTTGTTCAATGCTAGGTGTATGTGTCTCTTCATATTTTACAGGTTAGTACTTAAGGAAAGGACGGGAAAGGATACATGGACCGAGGTATCCCTGACCAACCGGACACAGGTATATAGCTTTTATTTTGCCTATTAATGGTTGATTCCAATATTATCTTTCCTATTTCAGACCCCATTTCAACCTACCATTTAAAATATTGCCTGATTAACTCGGCAACGCAATAGGGAATGCCATTTAACGATTACGAAGCATGGAACGTCGATTTGCACGTGATACAAAATTCATGAACGAGTGCTCGAAGTTGATGCTTCAACACTCACAGCTCAACCATATGCAAGAAATGCCACAAAAGGATATAAACGATTCAACAATTACCCTTGACTGGCTTGCAGGTCATCACAGAAGATGAAATACCTTCGTCGGTAAGAGAACAGCAGAGATTTTAAATACATAGTCGCGACATCGTTGGCGACATGTTCCATCTACAGACCAATCTGCTGATTATGCTTCAAGAGAGAGGTTTTTTCCGTTCCATCTAAAATTTCAAACTTTATGGTGGAATGCAACAATAAAATTCGCATTTGCAACAGCCGTTCCAGTTACTATCACTAATATGTCGGTATTTCAATAATATCCGATACCCCAAACGTCAAAAAACAATGGAATTCATTTAAGTAGAAATGAACTTTTTTATGCCAGCAATTGAATTGACAGATATGAGCAGCTTAAATATCATTCAATTGAAGTCATAAAAATCAATAAATTGTATCGATAAAACTAGAAGCCTTAGATCCCTTTTTCATTTATTGACTAAATCGAAGGTCGTTTCTACTCATCAACGAAATTCACAAGAAACATAAGCATGGAGGACTTCGCTTACTCTGGCGCTAGTAAGACAGTAAGTCGAGATGCATTGCGGTAAAAACATATTTAAACAAGTAGCAGAGTAGAATATGTTTGACTATTTTTAAAAACTGGTGAAGACTACGCTGGACCACTATTTATCCATCTTGCCAAGAGAAGAGATCAAAAACCCCAAGTATGTTTATTCATATGTCTCAGTACTAACGCGATCCACTAAGAACACGTCACTAAAATATAAAAAACGATGCCTGACTGAGCGGGCTTAAAGGGTTTCCCGCACGTCGAGGTGTGTGTGTGAAGAAATGTATAGTGATAACGGATCAAACTTCATTGGCGTCAAAACTCAACTAAGGAAAGAGTTCAATAAATTAATTAAAAAGACTATGGCGTTCCAGTGCAACTCAAACAAATCGTAAATTAGATCACGCCACACGTAATTCATAAAATGGATATTTCGAGTTCTATATATATATATATATATATATATATATATATATATATATATATATATATATATATATATATATATATATATATATATATATATATATATCTATATATATCTATATATATATATATATATATATATATATATATATATATATATATATATATATATATATATATATATATATATATATATATATATATATATATATATTTATATATATATATATATATATATATATATATATAATGGGTGATTTTTTTGTGGTTAGGATTTTCATGCATTAGTATTTGACAGATCACGCGGGATTTCAGACAAGGTGTTAAAGAGAAAGATGCTCAGTATGCTTTGACATTTCATAACTGAAGCCGAACGATCTGCCACAACGTCGAATTTTCAGTGAATGGGCCCTAGAAAAGTTGGCAGAAAATTCGCTTTTTTATCGACAAATTTTGTTCAGCGATGAGGCTCATTTCTGGTTGAATGGCTACGTAAATAAGCAAAATTGCCGCATTTGGAGTGAAGAGCAACCAGAAGCCGTTCAAGAACTGCCCATGCATCCCGAAAAATGCACTGTTTGGTGTGGTTTGTACGCTGGTGGAATCATTGGACCGTATTTTTTCAAAGATGCTGTTGGACGCAACGTTACGGTGAATGGGGATCGCTATCGTTCGATGCTAACAAACTTTTTGTTGCCAAAAATGGAAGAACTGAACTTAGTTGACATGTGGTTTCAACAAGATGGCGCTACATGCCACACAGCTCGCGATTCTATGGCCATTTTGAGGGAAAACTTCGGAGAAAAATTCATCTCAAGAAATGGCCCGGTAAGTTGGCCACCAAGATCATGCGATTTGACGCCTTTAGACTATTTTTTGTGGGGCTACGTCAAGTCTAAAGTCTACAGAAATAAGCCAGCAACTATTCCAGTTTTGGAAGACAACATTTCCGAAGAAATTCGGGCTATTCCGGCCGAAATGCTCGAAAAAGTTGCCCAAAATTGGACTTTCCGAATGGACCACCTAAGACGCAGCCGCGGTCAACATTTAAATGAAATTATCTTCAAAACGTAAATGTCATGGACCAATCTAACGTTTCAAATAAAGAACCGATGAGATTTTGCAAATTTTATGCGTTTTTTTTTAAAAAAAAGTTCTCAAGCTCTTAAAAAATCACCCTTTATATACGAATCGCACAGTATAAAGATGAAGTCCTGTAGCATAGCCTGATGAGATGGATTTGATTTTTTCGATCACACGGCCATTCAATGACGTCATCATCATCAGATCGAAACCGGCCTAGTAGATTACAAGATACAAGCAAAAAACTCGAAGTACAACACACACGCAAATTTACAGTAAGCTACACGCTTCTTTGGTGACCCCGACGTGATCGTTGCACAGCCAACAACAAATAATAAACAGGAAGACTCGGATAACATGGATACCAATGAACAAAACCACTTGGAATGAATATTGGTTCTTGGTGGCCGAAATACAATTCGACCTGCAAGCAATTAGAACAGAAACACAAAAATATTTGCACACGCTTTCGTCACTGTCGCCAGAGACATGCGACAGTATCTCTGATTTTCTTGCAAATCCACCGATCACAGACCAATACAATCACTCAAACGATTAGCGCGGTCGTTTGAGAGACAGTTACAATCCCTTATCACGAACCAAGGAATAGGTGACCGTAAACCATCCGACGCGCTAAGACTGATCCGTACACTCGCGGGCAACAATTTCACAGACAAGATCATACGATCACTGTGGATAAAGAAGATGCCCGAACTAATTAGATTTGCTCTCTTGTCACTCAACTATACAGATCGAAACGCTAGCAAAAACAGCGGTACAAAATGTACGAGGTCATTAACATCGGCTAACAACAACCAAACATATCGCAAGTTTCTATTCGGGAGTCCCGACCTACTGTTCGTACCAACCAGGTTGCGTCAACGAGTAAAAATAGTGGCTCACTCGAATCCAGGCTTACTCGGCTCGAGGCCAAATTGAGTGGCTTACTTCGAGACCGAAGCAACTCGAATGTTAGACGAGTACCATCACATTCTAGAGCACGACCACGCAGCTCCAGCAATTACTCTAGTCGTCACGGCAGAAACTGGTAGCATACCAAATTTGGTAAAGCTGCTAAAAACTGCATCCAACCATGCAATTTCACGTCGCTACAACAGTCAGTGGCTCACAACATCAACAAGATGGATGTATGTGAAAACCAATCAAAAAACATATGTCACTGGAACGGGACCCAAATCACAAACACCCATTCAAAAATTACATAAAGCTACACGCTTCATTGGTGACCCCGACCGGTGTTTAGGGAACAACACGTCAATACCTTCTGACAAAACCTCCCGATACCCTCCTGCCTAACCTTACACGGCAAAATTAACTTCCCACAATGGAATTTCTGCCTTCTCTCTCAATATGTGGATGTTCGTTTTGCGCTCTCAAAGGCACAGATATATCCAGGAAATTCGTTTCATGTCGCAACAATTCTAATCACTAAGCGGGCCAAAGCAGGCACCCCAACATATTAAGGCATACATCATCATAATAAAACGGAGGGAGAATTCATTTTCAGGAGAGTATTGTGGCGTTCCAGAACAACTCAAACAAATCGCAAATTAGCTCACGCCACACGCAATTCATAAAACCGATATTTCGAGTTAAGTTCTTGTAATTCACTAGTACTGTCGCATCACGACTGTTCGTATATATACTAGTACAGTTATTCAATGACGTCATCATCAGATCGAAATCGGCCTAGTGGATTACAAGAAACAAGCAACAACTCGAAAGAACAACGCATACAAAATTTACGTAAAGCTATACACGCTTCAAGACCAACGATCTTTCCAATTATGCTTTTCGAATGTTCAACTCTTGGCGCAATCCTCCAAGCACTCCACTCTTTGGAGGAATATGGCAAGCTGGCATTAGACCAACGAAATTTCATCTCCAGCACACATAAAGTAAATTCCGATTAAGCTTTACCAATAATGAAAAACTGTAACTAAGGCAGATAAAGAATGATCACGATGACTGGGAGCCGTGCAAAGCCACAGTTACAGTCATACAAGCAATATTTTATAAATAACTAAGTTTTACAAAATTGATAATTTTAATTTAAAAACCGGCCACCAAACAATGGACGCATATATATTAGCTTCGAACCAGATTTATAAGTGAAATATCGGAAAAAAATACCATATTGGAGAGTAATGCCCAAAAGTTACCAAAAATTCTTCCACCAGATGATATTTCTCTGAAAGTTTGACGTTGGTTAGTCTAGTTATTTTTCATTTGAATAAAAAAAAGGCTGCAGAGTTCCTATGCCTTGTAAATATAACCAATTCAGTTTGAGACGGGCACTATCTACAAAGACACTGTTGGTCGTGTAAATTACACGATGTAGTTTACACGGTTTTTTACATGTCAAAAACGTGTTCTTTACATGAGTTCATCTTTTACATTCTATATATAAAAAACGTAAAAAACGATTTTATGTTAAAAAAAAGTGAGGCGCCATCTCTTATTAAATCTAATTGTCAAATTAAATCTAATTGTAAAACACCATCTGTCGACTGACTATATACTACATTTCACAATAATTTTTGATTAAGATTAAAATTACTAACGGGTTAGTTTCGTCAAGAATCATCTTAACTGATTCGGGTGAAAGTGAAAAAACTCACTTATTTTACAAATACCCTTTTTACTAACTGATTTTACAAATACCCTTTTTCATGTTAATTTATAATGATCAAATCAACCATCGGTAAATTTTTGACATTTTAAAATAGATGGCACTGCGAACGATATTGTTTTGGTTTTTTACATGTAATTCATGCTTTATGTGATTTACGATATTTTTTACGTAATTTACATTAAAATGTAAACAACGTTTTTTACATGTAAAATCCCAACAGTGTAGGATTATACATTCAGGTGCTGTCCTGATACTGTCAAAATAAAATCAAGACGCACTAAGTTTATTAAAAAGTTCGCTAATGACTACAATATGCACAGTTGGACATTTTACATGTAAACAACTTTTTTTTACATTTTACATGTAAATAACGTAAATTACGTAAATAACGTATAACTGAGCTACTTTTTTGGAAATGATTAGCTTTGATAAGAGATGGCACAGTTGTAACAAAAAAGCTTTAGTATATTCATTATTTACTTCACAGTATATCAAAATGTGCGAATAAATTTTACATACATTTTAGTTTGTAATTTACGCGCCCAACTGTGACAACTGTGGGGTGAAAGCACATCTCTATGGGGAAATAAAAGTAATATACAATCATCTCGACAATAGTGGAAACGAACGATATCGTAAAACGGATATAGTTTCGCGCATCACTAACTAACATGAGTAAATTAGTGTAAATGCTTGTACCATCCTTCATTCCAATCACTTCGTCAAATTAAATATTTTTCGGCAAGTCAAGTACCCAACTTCTATATAACATTGTTGTTACGACAACGTCAACAAGTATAAGATTTCAATTTAATTAAAATATTTCGTCATACATAGTAACCATCTCCAATTTATCTTTATAACAAAAAAGCTCCTAATTTTAAAGTCTCTAACGTTTGCAGTAAATTAGTTGTGATTTTGAAATTCCTGGAAATATCCATTTATAATCCCACACTTATATCGATTTATTATCATGGCTGATATCATAACAAAATTATTTCTTAATAGCAAAAAAGTGAAATCGGTATACGGAGTATGTCTATTCCACATTGACATTTCAGAGAAAAGATAAAGCTTTATCGATATATCAATCTAGTTATAAATAACGTCGAAATATATACGAGTATATGTAGGACAATATATTAAAGGTACATATATAGGTAGGTAGGTAGGTACAGCAAATAAATCTGAATAGGTTTCCACTTCAATTTTTCGTTTATTATTTTTTTAAACTTGACTAAATTTTCAATTTTATTTTTACCAATTTAAATAAATGAAAAATCACCAATATCCTAATATATACAAACGATAAGAATCTATTGCCATTCTAGAGAGTATAATGATAATATAGATCCGTATGGTCTTACATTTTATTATCGTATCTATATTATAAGAAAAACCATTCAATTTACAATTTTCATCAATTTTATTATATTTTATTGTTTTTGTACCGTTCTCCTGGCTCTCAATATCCGCATCGCCGGGATATATGTATATATATATATATATATATATATATATATATATATATATATATATATATATATATATATATATATATATATATATATATATATATATATATATATATATATATATATATATATATATATATATATATATATATATATATATATATATATATATATAAATATATATCTGTGGTCACAAGTCAAAACTCCTAAAGTCAATTTTTCACACTTTTCAGGAGAGTCAAATAATGACTAAAATTAAAAAAACAGAAAAGTTATTAACAATAAGTAGAAGACAAAATCAATAGTCTATTTTAAAAGCTTTCCAATACAATGTTCATGGTTAGCTTTTCTGGGATAGTAACAGTTACCCGAGCAAAGGAAAAACTTTACGGGTTGTAACAAATAAATAAGAAATGAAATAATTTCGTAAAGCGATGTTTAGCAGTTGTTCTTATATACAATTCATAACTAATAAAATTAAGTTCACAATCCAACTGACCGAACTTGATGTATGTTGCATTTCGTTTCTATATATATTGTGAGGCTATGTTGCAACAGTTCTAGCGAATTACAGAATTTGAATCGAAATCTTTTTTCGATTATTTTGTACTTCACTATTGTGGCGTGACTATTCATCGTATTTATGAACGCCGAAAGTGATTTCCCCCCTTCGACTGCGATTGTTTATGTATTGGGTACAGGCTGCTGTAACCTTAGAATCCGGATTTTGGGAGAAGGGTGTGTGTGTGCTATCGTGGCACTTGGAAATGCTGGGAGGTCGTATCAGAAGATTATTGACGTACTATGCCCTAAACAGGGTCGTCGGGGTCACCAATATTGAATAATGATAACTGATGCAGGGTACTGTAATCGTGACAGCTAATGATAAATGGTGGGAGTTAAACTTGAACTCCACAGAGTGGCATTGATTGACAGCTAGGGCGCTGAATCAACCAGCCGATGAACCAGCCGATTTTATGAAATGTTTGGCATCTTTGCATGTAATCTGTAATCTTCGTTCGCTAGGCCGGTTTCGATCTGATGACGTCATTGACTCGTTGGGTGATCGAAAAGATCAAATATTTTGTACTTCACTATTGTGGCGTGACTATTCGTCGTATTTATGAACGCCACAACATTTCTTTGGCCTTTCGATGATGGAGTGATCCACATCACACTCCATTTGGGTATGTCCGCTTTCTAAGAATTTGTGTTCTATTTGCTTGACTGAATTTGAAAATTTAGCAAACATCATAAGCATAACGGCGACCATTGCGTTTCTATTTTGCCCTACACAATTATCACTGTAAAATATGATATGTTGTACATCTTGTAATAATTGTTTAAGATGTTTATAGAGACACGCTGCAATCTCATTTCCGCCTCGCTTGGCTTGACTATAATTCCACATATATCAGTATGGTTTCGGTTGTACAATCGTGGATTGTTAAATTAAAAGTCCACAGCTTTATCCTTTTTTTCGCAGCTTTATCCTTTTTTTTCGATTCATACGCCTTATCGACATCGAAATGATGGCTATCTCTTTGTTCATTTAAAAGCTAATTTTCCTCCTCAGAAGCAAAACTTTGTTTGGTTTTAATCACATCGCATTTGTGACAAGTATTGTAACGTGCCACACACACTATAGCGGTAGCTTTGGTAGACAAAAGTAAAAAAACACAAATTGGGCGCCAGTCTACCGACACGTAATGTCCCCAGCTTAGCTCTATGAGCAGGTTGACTCGGTAGGGGGGGATTACCTGGTATGGAAATTAAAGCTACCACTATGACGACCAATACAATGTAACGAGGCTGAGATGCCAATTTACGAGGGGGAAGCAAATGAGAATTTGTTAAAGTAACCATGCTGCCATCTATATATACCATATTATCCTTTTGACGGTGTCTCCATCTATGTTCCAATAGACTCTCGTTGTCGGTGAGTTCATGTAATAAATGAATACAATTAAGTTGGCGATCCTAGGACAAAAACGAAAATGACAGAACCACAGTGAGTCTTACTGGTTACTATTGTAGCCATCAATGGTTTTCGATTGCTTGAAGCTTTCTTTGAGCACAATCTCACCTTCCGATGTTCTGAGCATATGCCTTGTGCAAATTTTCTTGAACCTTTTTATGTATGCTCTTCATAAATTGTTCATGCTCTTCTTGACTTTGACACCTTTTTTCATCGTTCATGTCAGTATTCCGCGCGCCAGAAATCTTCATGTTTCTTCCAAAATTGATGAAAAATGGCGTGCATCGTGAAGATTCATGTACGGCCGTCCTTAATGCACAAGCTATTTGGTTGATATTTTCGTCCCAAACGATATATCGCTGAAAGTACATTTCTATTTACTCTCTCTGCAGGATTTGCCAGGGGGTGGTAATAGGCATTCAACCAATGGTTTACTTGGTATCTTTGTACAAAATCTCAGAATTTCTTTGAAGTAAAGTGGCTGTCATTATCTGAGATCAAAGTAGAGGGCACTCCAAATACTAAGAAAACGCTTTCTTCCAAATATTGCGTCAGTGGAACCGCCTCACCCTTCGAACAGGTTTTAGCAAAACGAACTTGCTGAAAACATCAATTACCACTAATAGATACTTGTTTCCGACTTTAGAACGAGGATACGGCCCCATATAATCGATGGCTATCATTTCCCAAGGTTCGGTTGGTACGCGTGGCTCACCCATTGGTACCGTCGAGATCACACACTTCGGTTTGTTAGGCTGGCATTTTTCACAAACCTTGACATACTTCCGCACATCCCAAGCCATCTTTGGCCAATAATACCTCTCCTGAAGTCTTCTGAGCGTTTTGAAAAAGCCAAGGTGTGCAGCTAACGTGCTATCATGATTATCGTACAATATGTTCATTCTCCTATGTTCTGGAACGTATAGCTTCCAATCCCAGCTATATGCACCATCACCTTCGACAGTTTGGCAATATTTGTACAACTTCCCATTATGAATTCGAAAGTTCGGATACTTGCATCTCTGTTTAAACTTGAATGCACTCTACAGCACGAGACAATGCATCAGGCACTACATTCAATTTTCCTTTTCGGTGCTGGAGTTTAAAGTCATACCCTTGAAGACGCATTGACCAACGAGCCAATCTTGATGCTGGATCCTTCAGATTCCTCAGCCATATCAGAGAAGCACAGTCTGTAATCACTTTGAATTTAATTCTATCGATGTAAGGTCTGAACTTCTCGATAGCCAACACTACAGCCAAACATTCACGCTCAGTGGCCGGGTATTTTCTTTGCGTTGATGTTAGTTTTTGACTCATATACGCAATTACTCTTTCGTGAATGGTTTTCCAAAGTCGGGATTTACTCGAATTGGAGCGGGCACCAGTAAATTCTTTAATTGAGCGAAAGCCATCTGAGCGTCACAAGTCCATTCAAATTTCTTGTTCGTTTTTTTTAAAATGTTGGTGATTGATGCTATTACCGTTGAAAAATCGGGGATTAACCGTCTATACCAACCAGCCATCCCAATGAGTCTATACGGGTAAAGTTAAGTATACCGGTAATTATCTCGGGGTCGATCCTTAATCCGTGCTCGTCTAAGATGTATCCAAAGTATTTGATCTCCTTGAGACAAAATCGTGATTTCTCTAAAAAGATCGTGGGATTAGCCTTTCGCAACAGTTTGGCTACCTCTTCCAGTAGTGTCATGTGCTCTTCAAACGTTTGCGACATCACGATTATGTCATCAAGATAAACAAATACTCTCGGTTCCAAATCTACTCCAAGAACCTTGTCCATCAATCAGCAAAGAGTTTGACTCGCATTGCACAGTCCAAACGGCATTCGTTTGTACTGGAAGAGTCCTCTTCCAGGCACAATGAAAGCCGTTTTAGATTGACTACTAGTCTCTTACTCAATTTACCAAAAAGCGTCACCTAAATCCAAACTGGACAAGTATCTCGTACCGGATAACTGTCCTAAAATTCGATTTATGTATGGCAAAGGGTAGTTGTCTTTTAACATAACTTCATTTAGTTTCCATGCATCCAAACAGAATCTTGTTTAACCTGATGGTTTTGGCACGCAAACAATAGGGTGTGCCCATTCAGTTGGACCGGCCTCTTCCATCACTCCCAACCTTAACATACGATCCAGTTCGGCGTTCATATCTTTCTGGACGTATGAAGAGATAGGTCAAGCCCTCATTTTAACCGGTCTAGCATCACCAGTGTCAATGTAGTGTTTAGTCAGACTTGTGCATCCAAGTTTGTCTGCGGTTGAGTTATCAGAAAAGAATTCATCACTTGTTTCAGTTTTATTTTCTGTAAATCTTCCAATTGATGTTGAACATCCATGTCTTCAATTTAGACCACATTGATGCAACTAACACTAGACAGATCTTTAGCCTCAACTGATGGCCAGATGGGGAAAGCTTCCCAAAAGTCAATACCACATATCAGGTTCCTAGGAATAGATGGGATCACTAAAGAAATAATCACCTCACATCTTTTGAAGCGGCCTCATTTTCTAGGACACAAAACAATTGTGCATCCTGTGGTAAAGTTTCAGTATATACTGCTGATAAAGTATTTGGTTCATTTTCATCATTAGAATTATTTCTCGAAGATTTATTTAGAAAATGATATATAAAAGATTACAGTTGAATTAAAACTATGCTACGTAAAGAATTAGATTTACTCACCATTAGAAGTCGAGATAGCAGTTAGCTGTTTGGATTACCGTTATTAACTTTCATATAAAAAAACATATTTACAAACTGATTAGACCAGTTGACCAGTTACGATCAGTTTGTGGCAAGGTCGACTTTACCTCTTTTGACTTGTGACCACAGATATATATAGATATGTATATATTTATATATATATATATATATATATATATATATATATATATATATATATATATATATATATATATAGACATATATATATATATATATATATATATATATATATATATATATATATATATATATATATATATCGATATCGGGTGGTTATACCCATATCTTACACTATCGTGCACGAATGGAACACACAGGGTACTATTATTCAACGATAAACAAATATCACCCTTTAATAGGGGCCCATTTTTGTTTTCAATTTTATCTCAGTTTTCGGCTTTGTTCTTCTATTATATATCTTAAAGTAGAATAAATAGCTACATATGTATACATATAGAAGAAAGTAAACTTTAAGTTCAAATTCAAAAAATAAATAAATAAATAAAACAAAATTATTTAAATTTAAAAGAAAATCTTTAAATTTTTCTTCGGCATTTCTTTTATTTGATTTCGGTATATTCAAATTCACTTTGGATCCTTAAACCAAAAAAAAAAAATAAAAAACTTTTTTTTGTGTTGTTGTTCTTATATGTCGATAAAAACATGTTTCTGCAGATCGATATGAGTAAATGGTAAATGATATGAGTAAATATTATATTGAGTGCAACAGGAGGTACAAGAATATATATGTACGAGTATTTGACTGATACATAAAAAAATCATATTATTTATGTTGGAATGAATTTAAATTATTTATGTAAAATGGTTTTGTTATGTAGTTTATCTATACAAAAAGGATGAATAGTATAAGAATTTGTAAAATATTTTGATTAGCATAACTGCATAAACATAGACATTCTTTGACATAGAAACTGAATTCGATTAGTTCTACCAGTATGACGGTCAGCCTAGAGGTTGGCGGCAGTCTAATTTGGCTGGTCTTAGCGTACATGGACCGAGAAAAACAGGTTCGACGGATAACCTGGGGGACCGGGTTCTCGAATCGGAAACGAAGAAGATTGAGGTTCTGCTTGGATGTGTTGTGAATGCGCACACAATCTGGGGCAGCACTAATATCAACGAAAAGCGTGAGATAGTTTTTGATTACCTATATAAAATAATAACCTATATGGTAGTATAATATTGGGCAAGAATCCACATTTATTGCTAAAAACCGGTAGGAGGTTCTAGACGTAACCTTCGCCTCAGATAGGATGTATTCTATGGGCAAAGAATGGAGAGTGGTGGAGGAGCACACCTTCTCTGACCATCGTTATATATCCTGCTATCCTGAAAGTTTGTAAGAATCCTAGAAGGAGACACTTCTGTGATAAAATGTAAGAAGTCTACCAGACCTATCGTCTCGGGAAGATACTGTTTTCTGATCTTACCAGTCCCAGTTATTTAATTAAACCGGATTGATCCTGGACTGCTTCCAGTGAGGAATCTTTGAAACTCCTCTTCGAAATCCACTTTCCAGGAAGCTTCGACGACTCGACAGTGAGTATTACTTATCGAGAAGCACACTCACTGCGCATAAAAGATATCGTAACCAAAAGGCGGATCCTATGGGCACTTGAAGATTTTAAAACCTACAACAAATCGAATGGTCAAAGTGATCTTTATTACGAAAGTGGGTAAATGCTCACACGGCTACCCAAAGGACTTAAAAACCATAACTCTATCATCCCTTCTATTGAAAAATTTGGAAAGACTGATGAATATCTTTATACATTCAAAACTAAAGCATAGGGACTGGGTTTAGTCTCAACTTGCTTACTGTGAAGGGAAATCTGTTGACACAGGTCTACACGCAATGTAAAAACAGAGGCAATTCTTGAGCTATTGTCGTTTATATGGGTGGATTACCCTGTCACTGGGTTAATCAATCACATGTTAAGGTGCAGGATGGTTAACTTGGAGTTGAGAGTATTCACCATCAGGTGGCGGGTGTCTAAGGGAACCCTGCAGGGAGGTGTCCTGTCTGTCAGGTCCACCTCTCTTAAATGGCAAGAGATTAGCTTTTACTGGCAAGGCAAGATTTCTAGGTCTAATTTTAGACAGTAAGTTTAGTTGGAAGCCCAACATATTGGAAAAAGTAAACAGGGCTAATATGTACTAATGCAGAAACACCATCGGAAAGAGATGGACGTGAAACCGTAGCTGGTACACTGGCTATTCACTTCTGTAGTAAGACCTGTACTTATGTACGGAGTGAGCGTGTGGTGGCCAGCTCTTGACAAAGTAACGTACAGAAAAATGATCGAGAAGGTGCAAAGGACGGCTTGCATGCTTAAAAGCGGGCGATGAGGACAACACCATCACTTTGAAGGTTATGTTTCACCTTCTCCCCGTCGATATTTATATGTAAGTAGATGGCGGCGATAACGGCCACTCGACTATCAGCCAAATCTTAGTGGAAATGTCTTCACACAAAACACCAAACGATAATTAGATTGCTAAGGAAAAAACTGACGATCTAATTATCGTCATTATTATTCTTGCCCCTTAAGGGTCCGAATTACATACCACCCGGTCTAAGCCAATTAATAGTAAATCACAAACATCTCATATTCCTATATTTTAATAAAATATAAAACGCGGCAATAAGAGACAAAACATACGATGTCGACAACCCAACATCCGTTGCAAATAAAACAGAAGATATCACATAACACCGTGATCATCAACATGACCGTGCGATCAGCAATTCAGCAAATAATTTAACTATTGTATATAAACGTAACATCGGTAACAAACCGGTGGATTTCAATATTGTACTTCGAACTCAACATTCATTCTTACTATAAAATTGTAATTTTTATTTAATTAAAAAATAAATTGATAAAATAACTCTAGAGAAATCTAGAGTCATAAAAAATAAAGTTTTTAGTGAATAAAAAACATAACTTCCGCCGTGCACCCAATTAAAGCAAAACTTATAAAAAAGAGAATCTTGGAGGAGCGAGTCCGTTGTAGAAATGGAAGAATGACAGTTCTTTACGGTAAAGTTGGAGCTGGAGTATTCTGTGATTAATTGGAAGTAGATATATCAGTTCGTCTTCCTGATCACTGCAGCGTGTACCAGACAGAGGTGATAGTGATTGAGGAGCTTCTGAATTGATTGAGACAGAATATGGGATTCTCGACTGATATTATAATCTATGTAGACAAAGGCAAATCTAGGAGAACATGCGAGGAGGCTAGGTCTAGAAGCTAATTACTTTTGTAGAAGCTGTATCAACGAAAAGGAAGAAGAGATGGTAGTCCACCTCTTATGTTCATGTCTGGTAGTGCTACACACTACCAGACATGACGGGGAAAGCCTCATCACCAACAAATACGAATGGTGCCTTGATGGTTGATGCCGGTAAATATCCATCGTTTGAAATATTTAGGATTGTGCTAAATCCACAGAGCGCCTTTCCAAAACAAGTATTTTAAATTCCCAATTGTTACTAAACCGCCCCGAATCTCCAATATCCACGAGCAAAAAGTTATAAATTGCATCGCAGATCGCCATTGAAATGATGCTGTGCGACCCCTTGTAGCTAATACAAGCAAATCAACTATTCGCATCTTTTTGGGTTGGTTTGGGCGGTGAGATTGGTGGTGTGAATGAACACATCTGTCGAGTTTAGAGTCCATGGGCCCGTCCCATCGTCCATGTCAGTACTCTGTTTTGTACAGCCATGTTTTCATGTAGATGAATGTTGGTGAGCGGTGGGCGATGGTGAGAAATACCTTTTTGAATCTTGCAAAAATACCTTTTTGCATCTTACCCCGGATCGGGATTCAAACCCGGTACCTTCCGCTCCAACTGCGCACCTTTAACCACTGCGCCACCTGGGCGGTGGTTTTTTATGGTTAATATCGATTAATATACCCATAATAATCTTAATCCATAAAACTTATTTCTGGACTACTTATTTGTGAAATATAGTTTGTATCGATTGTGGAAACTGACGTGTGAGTAAAACAATTGGCAGATTGAAACTTTAATGAGTTGTAGTGCGCCTGGCTTGGAGACATGCTTTTAAGTTGGCGATGAAATCTTTCAGCAATAACGTTTGCCTGGGGATGATAAGCTTTTGTCTTTATTCGATGTGAGCCGAAGGATTTCGGTAATACTGCGAAAAATTAAGACTCAGATTATGTTCCTTGATCAGTTGTGATGTCAGGTGGAACACCGCATCTAGATACGTTGTTGAGGAGAAACGACAACAAATCGCTCATGTAATATACGGGTAGCGAATGATGTCACCTGTAATTAATGAAACAGGTGAAAATATATGTATATATTCATTGGACGTTGGAAGTCCGACTTGGACATCAATGGATATGCTCAAATCAAAATTTACAAGGGGTGTTTATGAATTTCTATGAACAAGAGTTGTAGTGAACATCTTATAGAAAATATGAGAAAAAACGGGCCCTAACAGTCCTTCCACCAGACACGCGTTCGAATCGAATCGAGAATCACATTTTGGTGAGTTTTGCGTAAAGATTTAAATTACACCTGTCAAGATTAAATCAAGATACGAGTATATCATTTGAGACCTCGAAAATACTCTGAATGCTCAGTTTAGCAAAAATTAAACGAAAATTTTAACAAAACAAAATTTATTGGACAAAAACAAACCAATATGTGCTTCAAGAGACCAGTTCCATTACAACCACAGAAATGCGTAGTTGAAATATATTTTTTCGTCAATGAAAGTGATCGAAGACACGGTTATTGCAGATCGCTTTATATTTAAAGACTTTTTTTGGCCAGAATTGGATGTACTTGACATCAGTGATATGTGGTATCAACAAAATATAAAACACGTGTTCAAACCATTTATCTATTAAAATGGGTTCAGGAACTATATAAATAAAATAATCTAGGGATTACGAACCATTTAAACGTATTGTTGCACATTGTTGGTGACCAATCCAACGAATGCTTTTACACACAAACGCGTTTTTATGTCATCCGGTGCATGTTAAGTTTTGGTCTTCGGTGAGAATCCAACTCGAGACCGCGGCGTGATGAGAAACTCTTTAAAAGTTTAACTATTAAGCTACAATCGGTGACCAGAAACCATATAATCTCAAGAAATCGTCCGTCAGATCGAATTTGGAAGCTAGGAAAGCACTGATTTCTCCAAATTTAACCACTAAGGTTGTTTTGTCATTTTATCAGGATATACCACCCAGCTGGTCAAACTTTTTATGTTTTAAAGAGAGAAAATTAAAGAACAGTATAATCTCAATAAATGGTTCTGCCAAATTCTAAATTTGGAAAGCACTGATTCCTGTAAATTTTACAACTGAGTTTCTTTTGACATTTTATCAGGTAAACTGCACAGCTGGTCAAACTATTTATTAACTAATGTGTAAGTTCAGGAACTAATGGATAATTTGAAAGCAAAGAAAACACTGATTCTCGTAAATTTTACAGTTGAGGTATTGTTATTTTGTCAAGATATACCCCACAGCTGGTCAAACTATTATTCTATTAAAAAAAAGAAAGGGCAGGAACTATATAATATCAATTAATGGCCCAGTTGAATTTCCGGAAACAAAGGAAGCAGTGATTCCATAAATTTTACAGCTGAATTTTTTGGTCAGAATTCAATCGAAAAACAGTCAGACCCCTTATGTTCCTGTGCCATTGAAAACTTATTTGCAAGATCGATCTTTAAGAGGTCGTGTTTATCACATAAATAACGAAAGCACAATTAATTATCGATTCTTACCAAATAGAAACGCAATAGGTCAAAAACGCGAATTAAACATTTTTTGCTCTCTTAACAATATAAAACCCATAAAACATCAACCGCCTCAAACGGTCAAAATCAAAAAGGGGCAATCGCATTAAAATAATAAATCGAATAAATAAATCGATAACTTGAAGTTTTATTATATTTAGTCGCACACGAACACCATTAAAAATCAAGAAAACTTAAATAAACATTCTAATTGGCTATACAAAATTATTTTTATCTCCAACAAAAAGGATTCTAATTAAAGTTTATTTTTTTTTCCTGGTAGCAACAACAAAAGCTCACGCCAAAAATAAAACAAAAAAATGAAATCAAATAAAAATCATTTCAAGAAAGAAATAAAGACAGATAATTTCGTTTTTTTTTCTTGATGCTGCGTTTTTTTTTATTCCTCCTAACTGAAACCCCCGTTTGGTTTTTATTTTCATTCCCCGACTAATAATCTTAAAGAAAACCAAAATGTAAATATAAAAAAGCTTAAAAATATCTATTTCAATTCTTACAACTTTTTTCTTCTCCTTTTTAATTAAATTTGTTTTTTTTTCGTGCTTCTTAATTATATTTCCATTCCTTCGCAAAAACACAAAAAAAAAAGTGGAATTCAAAAATGAAAATGTTCGAAAGTGAAAATAACACGGAGGGAGGACGAGAAAGAGAATAAAAGTTCGTTTATGCTTTTTTATTTTAAACTTTTATGTAATTTTTTGGTTTCGTTCGTTTTTCTTTTTTTTTTTGTGTAACTTGACTTTAACCCATTATTATTATTATTATTATTATTATCATTATTAATTTTATTTTATTTTCTGCTACAGTATTTAACATTAAGTCAAAAAGATTTTCCTCTTGGATATTTTTTATGATATTTTGACTTGACTCAAACATTATGCGAAAGTAAAAAAAAAATGGGGTAAATGGGATAAAAGGCTTGATTTTGTTTAAGGTTTGTTTGCGAATTATTTACGTGAAATTTCTAAAACCATAAGCATAAACAATAATAAACTTTAATCTGCTATTTGACGCTTTTATATAATTGACGGTTCGGCTTTCAAAAGAATATGATTACGTGCATGATGGTTGATATACTTTACACTTGGGTTAATTAATGTTAATATCATTACTCTTGAAATAGGTGGGTTCTCGCACGAAACAAAACGATGTGTCCTTTTTGGTTCAAGTTGGATATTGATACGAGATATATTAACGATATTGCCATGGTTCATATACAGTGGCCACACCTTCAATCACTGCAATCGGTTTACTAAAATCAAAACTATAAGTCGTATTGATCTGTATGTTGTTCAGTTTGACAGAGATATAACATTTAATAACGATATTGGGATAATTCATATACGGTGGCCACCTTGTCCAACCATCCTATTCAATCTTAAAACAAATCTTAGCTAACCGGTGGTTTTTTAGAGTTTCACAACTTTAAGTTGGCAACTATTATGTATTAAGGGAAACACGTTTTGGATATTCAATTATTATTATTATTTTGATTAGTTGTTATTAGGTGGACTGTTGTCAATGGAATGAACGAGTATTAACTGCCGTATAATATTGTACCTATTATTTAATATAAAGTGGTGTAGTATATTACATTCATACTTATCTTCAGCTACAGTGGTATAGAACATTACATTCCTCCACCTGCGACTGAAATATCACTCGATGACTGAGCTCGAAACTCTTTCGGAGCGTCGAAGGTAATCTGGATTAGTCGGTTCTTTAACTGGTTTCTTTCCTCTTGCTAGTCGTGTTGTTTGTGAGTCATCTGGTTGCGATATGTCCCGTTGGTTGATTGATAACTTCAAAAGGCTCCGTTTCAATATCACGTGATCGGAATTGATCAATGTGACGGCGTATAAAGTTGTCATTTGAAGTCTCCACTTGGTATGAGACTGGTCCAGTTGTCTTGGTGACAATCGCTGGAATCCATTTAGGACCTGCAGCGTAGTTTCGGGCCCAAACATCGGAATTTTCAGATAATACTCTAGTCTTGCGTTTAAAACTCATTTTTTCTCTCGATACCGGAATTGTGTCAGGATGAAGACGGTCAAAATACGTCCCTATTCGACGGTTGAAAAGCAGTTCGGCTGAACTTTTTCCAGTACTAGTTGATGGCGTCGCATGGTGATGATGCAAGAAGATTGCCAATCGTTTACGAATATCACCACTAGATTCTTTCTTCAAGTAATCTTTTGAAGACCGTACCATTCGCTCTGCTTGTCCATTTGACGAAGGATGAAAAGGAGCAACAAACGTGTGGCGAATCCCGTTTTTTTTACAGAAATTATCGAAATCCGCTGAAGTAAACGTTTAGAGTACGAGTCAGCCACAATCAAAAATACTTTCGACTGGAATGGTCCGGCGAACTCTATGTGTAACCTCGACCATGGTCTTTTTGTTTCCTCCCAGAAATGTTTTGGTGCTTGGTGATTCTTGCATTGAGATTCTTGGCACGGTATACAGGATCAGACGGCCATTTCAATATCTTCATCAATCTTAGCTAGGCCACCACACATAGCTCCTCGCCATCAATTTCATACGTACTAACCCTGGATGGGCTGTATGCAGTAATGGTGGTCTTATGGTAGCATGATGGAATGATCGTGACCCCACAGAAGGCAATCCTTGATGCAATTTATTTCATTTTTTCGGGTCCAAAAAAAATTGAAAGGGTCGTCCATGCACCATTAAAATACGCGTGATAGAATAGAGTCTTTCTGTGTCGACCTTGCTATATCCTCTGCCAGAACAACTGGATGTTCGAGAGATTCTATCAACATTACCTCCCCTTCTTCGTCAATTGGTTGTGTTCTATTATTAGGCAGACGACTAAGACATGCGGTGTAGGCTTATCTGGATGGAATAATCCTAGGAGCGGTTTGTGATCAGTCACGATCATAAACTCACGACCATAGATAAATTCATAAAAAATTTTTTACGGCGGCAATAATTGATAAGGCCTCTTTATCAATTTGAGCATATCGACGTTCGGTGGCTGTGAGCGTCCTAGAAAATAAAGCAATCGGACGGTATAACACACCTTATGTGACAGTACTACCCCGATGCCGTATGGGGAAGCATCACATTCTAACTGCAATGGCAGTTTCTCATCATATGGTATGAGAACATTATTGGTTGTAAGAGCAGCTTTAAGGTCATCTTTACGAATACGCGGTAGAAATTCAACAGGCCCAAAAAAGCTTGAAGTTGGACTTTATGATGTGTCTTTCCACTTTGTCGAAGATTATACGAAAGGATTGTGGCAGTCAATTAAATCGCAGTTTATCTCACGCCATCTATTAAAAAAATTGATATTTCAAGTTAAGTCTTGTAGTTCATTTGTACTGTTGCGTCACGAATTGCACATCTCATCAGATCGAACCCCGCGTAGTGGAGTACAACATACAAGCAAACCAACTCGAATTACTACCTCACACTCAAACAGTATTCAAAATTACATAAAGCTTCACGCTTCATTGGTGACCTCACCCCCACCACCGCTTCAGGATCTTGGCTGTAAAAACTTTCAAGATTCAACTTGTGCCAGGAATCAAAGCCGAACCGACAATCACAAGCGACGCTAATTCGACGAATGAGCTTTTCAAGGACAATTTTGGATATATTGATGTTGAATTTTCAACATCAATATCAAAATTTAAGTGGGCGAAGCCACGAGCTCACACGCGTTATGGTCCAATTAATTTGCCACCAACATCTTGTGATTTAACCCCATTGGGTTATTTTATTTTGAGTTATGTAAAGGCACTATAATTCAGAGATAATTGAAGACATGGAAATAACACTCAAGCCAGAGATTCGATTTCTCTTAGTATACTACACTTAGTGTGCAATTAAATGGTACTCATTCGTCGATTGATTGAATTGTTTGTTACATTTGTGACTGGTGTATCGATAGTTATGAGTACTCTGCTAACATTTTTCGAGATAGGTTGTAGCGAGGGATAAAATCTGACAACTATATAGTGGCAATATGGGAGAGTTTGGAATCTAAAATCTTGTCGTTCAATGATTTTTATGCAGATATCTGAGCTAAAAATACATTTCTCAAAATCTGAGCTAAGAGTGCATTTCTCTGAACGAGTTTTCTGTAGTTTCTCTCTTTGGAGTTCTGGAATTATGAATCTGCACCCAAGATCAATACATTTTTCACTGATGACTATAAGCTGAAAAGTAGAAAAGACGGCAAAGGTAAGCTCAAGGCTATTATTTGTGTGTTACAGTTTATACCAAGCTGAGGTAAAAGTGATCGAATAGGCTTCGAAGTGGTAAATCATAAGGCTTACTTATTTGTAGAGGCGATTATGATGTCATTGAAATCAGAATTGTCGTCAGTAAAATTTAAAATTATTAATTTTTTTTTAATAGTCTTTGGTAATTGGAAATAATACAACTATCTAGTTGCTACCCAAAAGTGAATGTATGCGTTTATCTGTTGTAAAGTGCCTGAGGCACGAATGTAAGGAGAATAACAATATTTACAAGTTTAGATTAGTCCTGAACTGGAATTGTATTTCAGAACAGGCACAACTTACACTTGAAAATAAATCGGTTTTTGGCAACACGATAATGGTTAGGTCTGGGTTCTAATAACTTCTGTAGAAACTAGAAGACACATATACTCCTGGACAAAATTAACAAATATTTTTTTTTGTAATAAAAAAAACCGCTGGACAATTTCAGTGGAACAGAAATTATAATTTATAATTTTCTCAAAAGAGGCACAAATGTGGCGTTATGGAATTATAGCGGCTATTTTTCATTGCAAAATGTTAAAATGTGTCGAACTATTTTTTTTTTAATTTTTAAAAGCGGTTTATAAACATTAAAACTAACTTTATTACAATTTAATTTGATTAATTTAATAATGAGTATTTCTCCCCGTGCCCTTATTACAGCTTCCATTCTTCTGGGCACACTAAGTAGAATGCTTTGTATCATTTCTTGCGGAATGAGATTCCACTCTTCTTGCGCTGCAACTCTCAGCTCTGCTGTCGAATCTGGTGCAGGATTTCTAGCTCTAATATGGCGTTTTAGAATGTCCCACACGTGTTCAATCGGATGAAGATCAGGACTTATTGGTGGTCACTTAAGTGCACGAATGCCAATATCTTGGAGATATTGGCGTACCGTTGCAGCAACGTGGACTGGAGCATTATCATACATTAACACAAAACTGTCATAACCTATATGAAGCCCACATATGGCAAAACGTGATCGCCAAGAATGTTTCGAGCATACCAGTCTGCATTCATCCTCAAACCAATCTCCACCAGCTCCGTATGGCCCCCCCAACTGATTTCACCCCAAAACATTATTGAACCTCCACCAAAGCTTATAGTTTGCACCATGTTACACGACCGTAGTGTTCTCCAACTCTTCTGTACACAAGATTATGTCCATCTGGTTTCCATAATTGGATTCTGGTCTCATCTGAAAAGAGAACAGTGGCCCATAGATTAGTTCCCCAATTTGCATGAGTATGAGAAAATTCTAAACGGCTGGATTTGTGGCGGGGAAGAAACCGTGAAACTTTTACGGGCCGTTTTGGACTTAGATTCACTTCTTTTAATCTTCGTCTAACTGTTCTGATACTAATATTCACTTGACGCGCACTAAGTAACTCATTTTTGGGCTGAGTAGAAGTTCGCTTTCGATCTCGTAACGAATTCATTTTTAAAAATCGATCGTCATGCTCGGTTGTGCACCTTTCAGTCCTTGTCCGGGCTTTCTATTATACTCTAAGGTCTCACGATACCACTTAAGTATTCGTGAAACCGAAGACTGTTTAATTCCTAATTTTCGTGCGATTTGTGCTTGTGTATAATCTTCCTGATACAATGTGACCACTTTAGCCGCCTCCAGCTCTTGAACGGGTGCCATATTACAATGGATTTTATATTAGGTGTTTGCTTTAGAACACATTTACAAGAACTAGTGGTACTGCATTTAAAAATAATTGATATGCAATGGAACAAAAGCCGATCGTTGCGTTGGATTTCAAAGACAATGCACTTTTGATTAAGCATTTTTGAAAAATTTAATTGATTGGCTTGCAGTAAACTTTATTCAAGGTGGTTTCTGATAAAAATATAAATGTGCTATCATTTGACACTAGTAGTATTAAAATTGACCAGCGGGATTTTTTTTATTACAAAAAAAAAATATGCGTTAATTTTGTCCGCGAGTGTATATAGTTTTGGCAACTCGGATCTTTTCCAGTTAGGTGACCACTTCGAAAGATAAAACGTTACATGTAAACACAGAAAAATTATGATAGAAGAAAATAAATAATAACTATCTGCAAAATTGTCTCTCTCACTTTTTCTCTCTCTTTTTTGCTCTCTCTCTCACTCTCTCTCTCTCTTCTCTCTCACTCTCTCTCTCTCGCTCTGTCTCTCTCTCTCCTTCTCTCGCTTTGGTATCTACTCTTTATAATGAGAACAGTTATAATCTAGTAGTTTGGGGTTATACTGTAATATTTATCAAGCGGAATTAATTGTGGTTACTAACTGCGTGATTTAAAAAGCTCTGAATTGGTAATGGATTGTAAGAAATTTCTAAAGCTTTTCGGTTACAACAATGTGGACGAATTTCAACCTGTTTGGATAGAACTGAGTCGCGCCTGTAGTTCATAGGACTTGAACAAGGGGTAAAATGCTTTATATAGTTAAAACAGAATTAAAAACGCTGCCCTGTTGAATCTAAAGCTGGGGTGGTCAGCTGCCCATACATTTCGTAAAGCAAAATATTTTGTCTGAAGGTTCATCTCGAAGTAAACTTATTACGCTATTTGTATCAAAAAATACAACTTGAGAATATTGGTTTTTTGAACTGACTGGCCATGGCCGTTTCTATAGTCATCTTTTTCGTATGAGACTTACCAGTGATGTCTCACAAATCAACAACAGCTGTTGGGGTTTCGATCGCACTAAACTCCAGGATTATTCCTTCACATTTTCTTTCTACCCTGCCCTGGTACAAACTGCTTCAGTTTGCTAAGGTATGGGTCATTTGTAGCATTGAGTGAGGAACCTCGAATGGTTCCACCCAACTTCAATAATAATAATGAGAAAATCTTTATTAGTGTTCCTTTAAATAATAATGGCCAATTATCACGAATCACATTCGGACATGAAAACTAAGAATCAGTGAGTCATTCCGACATATTTTTATCCATAGTGTGCTCTATTGAGTAGAATCTCGGCCTTAAGACCAAACTTCTTTATTTTATAAATCTTGTGGCGTTCACAAATACGACGAATAGTTATGCCACTATATAGTGTGAAATAAAAACAAAATAATCGATAAAAGATTTAGATTCAAATTCTGTAATTCGCTAGAACTGTTGCAACAAAGCCTCACAACATATATAAAAAATCGAAATGCAGCATACATCATGTCCGATCCGGCATATACCTGATGAGATGGATTTGATATTTTCAATGACGTCATCAGATCGAAACCGGCCTAGCGAAACGAACATTATAGTCTTCATCGGCTGGTTGATTTAGCGTCCTAGCTGTCAATCAATGCTTCTCTGTTGAGTTTTCGTTTAACTCCCATTCTCAGCTGTCACGATTACAGCACCTAGCATCATTATCATTTATCATTATTCTACATTGGTGACCCCGACGACCCTGTTTAGAGTATAGTACGTCAATAACCTTCTGATACGACCTTCCAGCATTTCCAAGTGCCACGATGGCACACACACCTCTCCTGCCAAAAAACACGGATTCTAAAGTTACAGCAGCCTGTACTCAATACATTAACAATCGCAAATAATAATAAATCGCAAATAAAATAATCGAAAAAAGATTTCAATTCAAATTCTATAATTCGCTAGAACTGTTGCAACATAAGCTCACAACATATATAGAAAAACGAGATGCAACATACATTATGTCCGGTCAGGCATATGCCTGATGAGATGGATTTGATCTTTTCGATCACATAACGAATCAATGGCGTCATCAGATCGAAACCGGCCTAGCGAAACGAACATATAAAGATGCCATTCATTTCAAGATAAACGTCTTCATCGGCTGGTTGATTCAGTGCCCTAGCTGTCAATCAATGCCACTCTGTGGAGTTCTGATTTATTTCCCATTAGCTGTCACGATTACAGCACCCAGCATCATTATCTTATTCGACAATCTATTTCTTCTACTGGTATTAATTTCAAGTGTTTGACGAGAACAGACACTCTCAACAGTCAATTAAACAACAGAAACTATGCCAATACAATAATTTAACTGACATATCGGTATTGCTCATCGCCAAAGTGTTATTGGAGTATATTAAAGTTGTGACGTATATGCCAACTATAAACTTATAATGTCTAGCAAAAAAAAATGTAGAAATTAATTTCAGCAATTTTCTACTTAAACTATTAAACTGAAGTACATGTAGAAAAAGTTCAGGTAGACAGTTTGACATTCTACTTCAAAACAATTATACATACATACAAATACGAGTATGTATGTTTGTATACAATTTGTACAAGTATACGAATGATTTCGTGAAAGCTGTAGCTGAATCTAGTGTATAAAGCGTAATAAACTTTTTCATTTATATCGAATTTAATTTCTGCTGCCATACCCACAAAAAAAACACCGAAGTCGTAACGAAAAGAAGCACAAAAGTTACGGTAAAGCAAAACTTTTCTCTTTTTGACAATAACTTTACTTATTATTATTATTATTATTATTCGTTACTTGTGTTATTATTATTTTTTATTTTTTTGGTTGTATGTTAATTTTCTATTTTCAATTGGAAAATTTATATGTTATTGTTGTTGTGATTTTTCTTTTTAGTCGAAATAATATTTTTTTATTTTTAAACTGAACTTTGACAAATCATGTTTTATATTATTAATTGTTGTTGTAGTCATTTGGAAAAAAAAATAATGTGTGTATGTTCGAGTATAGGTTACGTATACGATTTTCTTTTTTGTTTCGTTAAAAGAAAAGTTTTTCCTCCCATATCGGGTTTTTCATTTTATTTTTACTTTTAACTCGAAGCCAAACTTATGGTATTTTTATGAAAAACTTTTCCAACAAGAATACAAAAGTTTGGAAGTAAATTATTTTTTGACATTTTGACTTTTTGTTGGTTTTGTTGTTGGTCGTATTGTTTATAATACTGGTTGTACTAGACTACTACTTACTATAAATAGTGGTGTATAGTGAGTGCTTAACATTATTATCGTGATCATAATAGTTAATTATGTATTTGGGTTATGTCACTAAATTGTTTATGATTAGCATTTTGGGGATACGAGTACTGCCGTACTGACATGTTTTTAGAAAATGGTAATACTAGTAGTGTTTTCCGATACAAATCTCAGTGTCAGTCAATAATTGGAATATTTGGGAGGTTATGTGACCTACGTAAAAGCAAGTCATATGTAATACCTGCAGCATATATACCATCTTACAGTGTAACGTTTGATCGTCCCAGGCCACCACACCACTTCTATATAACTAAAGGTTGTAACACGATAAATATTTTTTTTTGTTTCTGCAGCTTTGTAAATACTTCGTGTAGTGTATGTTAAAATTATGTAAGTAACAAAATATGTTGATATTTAATTTTTTGGGTGGTGTAGGTTTTTGGTGAACATGCCGGAAATACACGGGGAGAGAAAAAAGTGGGCGAGAGGTATGCTGAGTTACCTGTTGGTCTTCCTATAACCATTCCTATTTTTCCTTTGCGGTCTTTCAAGAAGATTCGATTTTGTTTTTCAGAACTTTCCTCCCACACCCTAACCCTGAACTCAAGCCGGTCTTAGATAACTGCGTGACGAACAAGAACCGAATAACACTAATCTAGTAACAGTGAATACAACATTAAGTGATTTTACACATAACCTTACAATCCTGCTACAGTGGCGCCCAAAGTAGCATTACGGCTTTCCCTCTCCTATTTAGGAATTCACTTAAAATAATTAGTCCTTACTTCATTTTTACAGCCAGATTTCCTTTGATCGCCTGCAGTTTTGTACCCTTGCAATAATCGTTTGATAGTAACAATAGTAACAATTTTTCTACAAAATGGATAATCTAATTAGAAGTCAGGACTAAGAATCTGACAAATTTGATATAGAATATAGTGTGAAGTCCGAAAGATTAAAGGTCCTATAAGATTACAGATCGACGAATTACAATCGTTTTTTGAAAGAGAAGCTAAATTACAATAATGCATAAGCGCGCACATGAACGCGCACTCAAAGCCCCTAAAAGAGAAATGGTCAATTGTACTAATAAATTAAGATTGCTCCATCATCAACTGCAGGAATATTTAAGATCAGACCCAGTTTCGAATACCGAACAGTTTAATATCATGACTTCGCGTTTGTGTCGTATTGAATCCAGGTTGTCACGAATGTCGAGTTCCAAATCGGTTCAAACCTTCGTAACACTTTTGGAACACTCTTTTGGAACTAACTCCTAGGCTTAAAGATACCACGACACTCAACAAATCTCTAGAGACCTTAAACTCGCTTCACATAGACGAATTTGACGAGAATGAACCAAACTCATCTGATGATGGATGTAGACGAAATATTAGACGAAAATGTCCCCGAAAATGAATTTACTAAGCTATACCCAGCTCAGCAAGCTTTAGGTGCGGACCAAACTATAAAGCGGAAAGTTGGATTAACAACAGCTCATGTTAGGACCATTCCATCTGCTGGGGATCCTATGGCTCTCCCGTCGTTCAGATTAAACTATACAACCTCGGTATCAAATACAGCCCAGGTTTCCCAGAAACTATATATTCCACAGGTCAAGCCGATGTCAAACAGGCCGGTAAGTACGATGATACCAACTTAGTCCATTTAAAACCCATACGTTTCCCACATCGTTATTAAATTCACATGTATCATTAATGACTGGAAACCCAGCCCAAATGAATTATCAAGGTACTACTCTTCATAATCCTACGGTTCTGTAAGTTGTATATCCGTATATAAGTTTTTCTTTCGGATAGAATTATTGGCCGAGATGGTATTTTATTCGATCATTTGGTATATGACCTGGGTTCTTTATCGCAGGAGGTTTCTTAAGAACATTACTGGATTTTGCTGGAACGAAGTCCCAGATGTTCATGGAAACTTTAAAGGACGGTTTTATTCATCGATTTCAGGACGGTCGCACAGACAGTGATATTAAAAATTTGATAGTTCTCAGTTTATCACATCCATTGAGAGTGGCATGAACGGAGAGTGAATTTGTAGAAATCTTACGTAAGAATATGCGACCTGGACTTATAATAGCCGTGACGGGAGAATTATTCCTGTCCGTATCCAGTATAGTAAATAGATGTGCGGCTATTGAAGAAGCGTAGAAAACCATGGAGTATAATCCCGAGCTTACTATGGGACCGGGCTTCGCTCGAAGTATCCATGAGTTACATAACCCTGCAACCGGCCATCCTTCTCAGTTAAATTATCCAACTCTACTATACAATGTTCCTCAGACTTTGACAAAAGAAAGTCGTTTAATTCTCAACCTGTTGCTCCGATGGGGAATTGCTGGTGATGGGGTTATCCTTTACCAAGAGATTCTTCTTTCTGTAGGCATTGCAATAATAATGCGGAACACTTAGTGAGGGAAATGGGTATAACTGGGAATCGTTATTTACAACCCCCGGAATAATTATGTCCCAGACTACATACAGTGGATGCTACTGCGAACACCGATCCGTAATTTTATGCGCGGATGCGGCACACATAAATAATACCACTATAGAAGTTAACTCTACTTATAATGTCCCAACTAGAAATCGTAGTCTTCTTTCTAAAATTGCATGTGATCGTTGGATTCGTCATGCGTCTAATCAGGAAATAACTGGTAATCGATTGTTTGGGTCTTCCAATTCGAACACAAAACAACAATATTTGTGCACGCTTGAACCATTGGAAAGAGCAAATGGAAGCGGGTTTCTTCACGAAACCCGGTCAGGTGGCTACTGTGGCACTTGAAAATCAAAATACAGTCAATTCAGCTTGGTATACAACCATTTATTTGCCCGATGTTTTCAATAATCTGCGAGAAAACCATACACCAATTATAGAGTTTAAATATTTAAGGGCCATTAGCGGCAATCCTCAGAGATTCGAGTTCGCTTAACACATAAAATAGTACATGTATTTCCTAACCGGAGTTGTTAAGCTACATGAAAAATATGATTAACTACATTAACTACGTTGTTAATGTAGTTAATGCCTAGTCAATGTAATTTATGTCGTTTTTGAACGTCAAATTATTTGGTTCAATTTCAATTTCAACCTTTTTGTGAATAAATCGTGTTTCAAGGTTCAACAAATTAAAAATTAGTGAAACAATCAAATTTTAAATTTTGATGAGTTATCGAATTAAAAAAAAACGTGTTATAAATAAAAATTAAAAATACTAAAAATAACCGGAAGAAAATTATCGGGGTATTGGGAACAAGGAAAATATGAGCCCTTGAATGAAATTGATAAGAGTGGGAGGAAGCGCTTTATGCAAATATTGCAACGTGATTCTTAAAAATACATCTAAGAGTCGTCTTATCGCTTACGGGTACATAGTTTAATTTTTATTTTATACAATAATGTGATTGAAATTTAATTATTTTGTTAGGAAATTGTGCTTGAATAAATCTAAAGAATCATTTTCTGATTCTTAAAGTGGAAATTTAACAGTTGTTTGACCTTGTGCAAGGCGATGACGAGTCTTTCGTCGGTTTCAGCGGCGAAGCTTCCGATAGCATTGAGATTACCACACCTTATATTAATGCAAATCTGGCTGATGACGATTCCATTATTGAAGCAGAATTGGGAGTGAATTAAAATTAAAATCAAAACAAAATTAAATAACTTTGTTTGAAAGGATGAGAAATTCATAACTTAAAATTAACTTTACTAATTTTTTTTCAGGCCGTTCTTGCTTCAGAACCAAATTCAAATTTGTGTAAGGATTCAAACGAGATTGATGTATCCTTCATTGAGCAGTCATCTTCTCTTAGTGGGCCCGAAAGTTCCACTTCAACTTCATCAACGCCAATACGGCCATTTCTAATTTCGTCGGGATTTGGTTCATCCGCATCGTCATCGCCAAGTACATCATCAAATAATCGTAAAAGAGCTTTCGCAGCCCAGAAGATCCTTCGCGGAAAAAAATGATTGCATCACAAAGGAAGATATCCAATTTTATTGATTGCACCACAACCAAACAAAAGTCCAAACATGACCTTTGTTTGGGCAAATTTTTTTCGTATGTAATATTCATGTAACATTTCATGTTGTAGACTAAATATTTTAAAGAGTTGATATCCTAGCTGCGACTGTCTTATAAACTACCTTGCCGTCAGACACTGTCTACTACTTTTTTGAATACTGTTCATACATAAATTACGGAAAATGACAAAAGAAGTTTTGGACAAGCACAAGAGTCTGTATTATTAATAGATTGCTGAAAGAATTCATTTAATAACTCAAAGCAAATTGTCACCATGTTACAAACTACGGATAGTAAATTATGTTTTTTGGATTCTCACGACTTTAATTGAATGACAAAGGCGAAATTTCGAACCGAGATATACGGAGTAGTGAGCGACAATACCAAAAATATGATGACAATGGGATGAAAATCTCATTTGTGGCACAGTACATGCAGTAGCCACACTGGAAATTTGCTGGCGAAGGATATAATTGATAAGGAAAGAAAAGTACTTGTGCAATTTAAAAATCTAGATATGGAACGTCTGGTCATCCAAAATAAGGGATCAACAATAAAAATGCCTGGAGAAACTCGTTGGTGCAGGTATAGGCCCTTTCCACACGAGTATTTTTAACAACATCAGGAATACAATAGTCTGTATTCGCACTGTTGTTATTTTTCCATGTATGTGTAAATTTGGTTCATTTTCATATTGTTTTGTTCGAGGTGAGACATACATACGAGCTATAATTTTTAATAAGCGGATTTTTTTTGTGAAGTTTGACTTATAGAATAGTTTAGATATTTATATAATTAAAATACTAACCTACATAAACATATATATTAAATGGATTCCACTGAAACATGTAAAATACCCGAAAATAATGCAGCTGTTGCGGCTGTAATGGCATCTGCCGCCTGTTTACTATTTGTGGCTGCCATAGAAGAGGAAGAAGAACCACAGCGCAAAAGAAGTTGCTGGGTTAAAGAGTATCGGACAACTCGAAATGCAATTGGAAACACTCAAAGTCTAATGAAGGAGTTGAAACCTGATTCCGCTGACTACAAGAATTTTTTAAGGATGGATGAAGATTCTTTCAATACGATACTCAACAGTATTAGAAGTGATATTATGAAAGAAGATACTCATATGAGAGCCGCAACTAGTTGTAAAGAAAAATTATCCATTACTTTGAGATTTCTTGCAACAGGCGAAAGCTTCACCGATTTGGACTACAATTCAAAATTGTAGAAGCAGTTTCTGTCTGGAGCCATTTTGGATGTGTGTGATGCTATATATAAAAATATGAAGCAGGAATTTTTAAAGGTAATTAATTTTTTAATGCGATTAATAAATATTAATTAGTATTAGTACATTAACAAGTTATTTTTATTTATTGAACTTTTATTTCAGTTTCCGACAACAATAGAGGAATGGGCAATAATTGCAGATAACTTCGATACGAAATATCAGTTTCCAAATTGTTTAGGTGCTTTGGATGGAAAGCATATAGCTTTTAGACCAGCAAAACAAAATGCGGCCCTTTATTACAACTATAAAGGTTACCATAGCTTGGTACTATTAGGCCTTGCCGATGCCCATGCAAAATTCCTGTTTATTGATGTAGGATGCAATGGACGGATAAGCGATGGTGGTGTTTTGCAGAGATCGAATTTTATGTATGTGTTACAGCAACCAGAAAAATTCCTTCCTCCTAAAAAATTAGTGGGAAATCAAAGATTGTTGCCTCACGTATTCGTTGCAGATAATGCGTTTCCCATATCGGAAAATATGATAACACCGTATCCGTTTACCACCACCGATGAAAATAAAAAAAATTTTAATAAACGATTAAGTCGGGCTCGGCAGACCATAGAACGCGCTTTTGGAATACTAAGCAACCGATTCCGGGTCTTCCAAAAACCCATTTATCTTCGGGAAGCAAAAGTTATAAAAATTGTGCAATGTTGTTGTGTGTTGCATAATTTTCTAATTGCAAGAAGCACTTGGTACAATGAATACAATTTTTCTGGAGGAATTCAGGATAATAATCAAACAAACACAAGCATGTATCGTTGCACTAAGAGTAGGAATGATGTGAAAGCTGGCGAAGTTGTTAGAAAAATGCAAACAGAATATTTTAACAACGAAGGTAGAATATAATTGTAATTCGTTCGTAAATAAAACATATTTTTGTAAATAAATTTAAAATTTTTATTTGGTTTATTCATTATAAATATGAGCCATTGCTAGGCCGACCTTGTCTTTTAGATATGGTGGTTTAATACAGTTTGGGTGCTTTAAATGTACAACTTCGATTATATGTACATTATTTTTAATGATTTCATCTGATTCTTGTTTTTCGTTCTGAGTATATATGTAATAAGGGTTATTTTCACATTCTTCCGGTAAAGGTGGATCTTCTATGGGAATTGCAGATGATGGAGTAAGGTAATCTTGCATTGGAGATGACCCAGGTAGGTGGTGTATTAATGGAGGTGATTGAGGTACATTATTTTTTAATGCAGTTGGTTTATGTAGATTATCTTTCATAATAGTGAGATTGCTAAACTGTATAGGAGATGGAGAAAAAGAAAAGATAGGATTGTTACCTAATACTGACGGTGAAACAGATGTCGAAAATTGTGACAATGATGAGGTGCATGATGTACTGCTAGGTTCTCGAAAATCGCGTATCAACTGCTGATTAATTTCCATAGTTTTTGCTTCTTCATCTATATGTTTACTAACCAAGATTAGAATTTCCAATTTCACCCGACGGAAAGTACTATCTAATTTAATATTTTGGAATTCCGAGCACAAATAATTGCAAAATTGCTCCTCTTTAGATAAAGGTTTCGGTTGGATTTCCATGCATTTTTTCGCATAATCAAAAGCTTCAAGAGCCTTGGATTGAATGTCACTTTTGATCAGTTTTCTTGTCTGAAAATATAAATAAAATATCCCTTTTACTGAAAACCATTAATAGGTTGACGAAAACTTTTCTTCAAACCTTTCCGCGAGTTCTACCTCCTGAACCTCGTTCTACAGCTTCTACAACATTTTCGGTTGCGTTTTCGGTGGCAATTCCAATCTGTAATTATATTTAAATCAAAATAACATTTTAAGTTATTTTAAAGTAAAACTTACATCAGACAGTTCCAAACTGGAGCAACTAGGAGTAGCATCGTTGGTATGAATTAAAAATCCCAATTCATTATAACACCATAATGACGGTTTAATGACATCTTCAGTGTTCATGCCACTTCTCTTTGATTTGTTTATTTTGGTTCTTTCCTTCGACAGTTGACTCTGAAGAGTTCTAATTTTGCATTTAATTTCCTTTATTATCACATTTGGCTTAAATTGAATTAAAGCATCACAAATTTCGTTGTATCGCTCATTTCTTTTTACTCGATTAGTAAAATTCTGGTCCAGCGGACTGTATAAGCATGGATGCTTTTTATACAAAGAAATTAAAACGAGAGTCTGTTCCCGATTCCATTCATCTTTAACACGGTTCTCAGACATCTCGCTTTCCTGCATTTCTGACATTTTAATTATATATTATTAAGTAATAATATTTTTATATTACTTAATATTTATATATTTTTTACACAAACACTTTTAAAATAAAATCACAAATAAAATATCAGATAAAAAATTTAATAAAAACGGCTGATTAATTTTATATTTGAATAATAAACGAAGTTTTTCACAGACCAGTTCAAAAATAATGAAAAAATCTGGTGTCACAATTGTCAATTTTTTTTATTTTATATTAAAGTAGCCTAGTATTAGTATTACGATACGAGAATATTAAAAATTTCTTGATGCAAAATGTGAATACAATTTCCCCACCACAAATATGAGTTTGTAGACAGAGAGGTAAGGAAACGAGGGTGAATACAGAATACAGAATACAAGTGTGGAAAGGGCCAATGAAGCACTTAATAACGTAGTTAATTGGAAAACTTGACTACGTAGTTTTTTGAGGTAGTTTTTAGCGTTGTTAACTACTTAACAACTCGGTTCCTAACCAATAAATGGTTTTTATGCTTGAATGACGACATTGCAGGACATTTATTGGTTACCAGCTTTAAGTGTAGATTGTAAATTTTATTATTTTGAAAATGTTATGGTTATAGATACAATAGTTACAATAGCTCAAATGGTATAGTTTTGGGCTGAGTATATAGCAACTATTATGAGAGTACATTTTCTTGACTGACAATAAAATATTGAAAATAATAAATATGTTTAATAACTGGCAACAACTTTAATTGTTTAACATTTTATCAAATTTAAAAGACACAGAACTCTCCCGATCGAGAAAGTAGGGAGCTATTGTCAAAACCTGCCATATTATTTTTTTTCAGACCCGTAAAGTATTTGATGCATGATTAATAGCGAAGAATCTTTTTGTTGAACATAAACGAAGACGTTTCTGGCCAACGACAAGTTGACACAGCATCTACACTGCTTAAACTAATATAAATAAAATATAAATAATTAAAAGAGTAGCTTACACTTTTATGCTCATTCGCGCTTTTGAATCGAACACAATCAGAGCCATTCTGACCAGAGCCATCTAAATTTTACAGAGCCGAAATATTAAAAATTGAGCTTAAATTAGAGGAAGTAAAATAGAGGAAAAAACGTAAATTTCCATACAAAATATATGGAAAGTAAACATTTTTTTAAAATGAAATATTTCAATGAAAAGTATGACAAAATAAACATTTTAATGTTGAAATCATATGAAAACTATTTATATAATATATCATTTAAATATTTTTGAATAAAATTAATTGAATATAATATAAATAATTAAATAAATAAATCATTAAATTCAAATATCGCATTAGAACTTTTAATATGTATACGCACAAATACATACACAGTCGTATCATATGAAAAAAAAACTATTCTCATGTATACGCATGTGCAATATGAAATATCGATCGAGTACGATCAATGACAACAGAGTCATCTCTGGAAAAATTAAAACTACTACTAAAAAGCTACTTTGTTTTTGACAAAAAACTTTTTGATTATCAAAATTCAAAATTTCGAAATTAATCCAAACTAATGTAAAATAAATAAATAAATTTAATTTAGATTTAAAATATATACTCATTTACTTAAACGTTTATCTAAAAACGGTCAAACTACTAGAATCCCACTATAATTCTATAGGAATTAAAACTAGAATCGTACAGTAGAACTATATTGTATCAAATTTTATCATAAATGTTATTACATTTTACAGGATAAAATACTTTAACATATTCTAAAATCCGTATGAAATCGAGTATTTGCTGATAAAATTGTGTGTTTTGTCAAGAAACTTATATATGTAAGAATTTTAAGGTTAGCATTTTTTTCGAGTTGGAGGAAAATTTGATTTTATAAAGATATATACGAGTATGTATGTATGTATATATGTATGTATATATACTGACATATAAAATTTAACCGTTAACTTGTTAACTTGAATTGGTAAAACCAAATCCATTAGAATTTTTTTTTGAATCTAACGACTTTTTGGATAAAAAAAATTACGCCCTGCTGACATCTATTGAAAGATCGTAAGTACTAAAACGAAAGTACTAAAACTTAACATTTTACCCTGAATAAATTAAATTTAAATAGATTTACTTTTATCTATATTGAATATAATAATTATAATTAATAATTATTATGATATGTGAAACAAATAAATTAATTTTATTATGAATGTCAGATGTCTCTTGTAAAGCTTTTCCGCCATGTCATGTTTCTGGTTTGTTTTTTATAGTATAGGGTACACCTATAAACATTCCATCAATTTATTATTTTATAATTAAAATTATTTTTTTAACAATAATTATGTTTTATTTTTATAATTTCTAGAATATAAATGTATTTCAAAGAAAATACGGTTATTTTGATTCGAAATTAAAAGAAAATTATGCAGTCAGATAAAAATAAAATGTGCTGTTCGTATGGAACACCCTTTTTTTCTTTTAGATCGACATAAAATTTTTTTTTTATTTTTTAGTTTCGTTTTTAGTAGGTAACACTAAAGGTGCAAAATCATTTTTTTTATTATATAATTAAAATGATTGTTTATTGTAGTTATTAAATTTTATTTATGTGCAAAAACATAATTTCTTATGTCTAAATATATTTCAATATAGCTACGGACATTTTGCTGCAAAATAAAAGTAAATGTGTGCGGTTAGATTAAAAAAATGAACTGCTCTTATTGAAATCTTCTTTAACTTTAAAATCAACATCACATACACATATACATATTTTACTGTGCATTCAATATTGTAAATTCATATTGAATTTTAATTTATCTTTTATTAAATTATTAAGATATTTAGGTAACTGATTTTCCGATATGATTAACTTCAACATTTTATGTACTTAACACTGTAAAAACAGAAATCAAATATATAAGTTTTTATTGATAAAAATTATTTTGAAAAATGTGATTTTTACATTGATTCTTATGGGAAAATGAAAAATGTACCTCCTCTAAAAAAAGCTCAACAAAAAATACGTCATATTATTACGGCTCTAATAAAGATGGCTCTGCTCTGACACAATACGCCCAAAATGACATATCAACTCTCTGCCGACGAGGGCGACTAAGACTTAAAACTGATATAATTATCTGTATATGGTTGAAAAATCACGCTTTTGAGAGGTAAGTCTAAATTTAAAAACTCGTTTAGGATATTTCGAACGACATAGTACACCTTTCTCGACAAAACAAACTTCTAGTTCACCGATAGAAATCCGTAAAAGATTTTATTGCATTTTGACAGCAGAGTACCTATACCTGAACCGGATTCGCATCCGGACCAACGCGGTCACAAATAAAGAAGAATAGATTCGGCTGATATATCACTTGTATCTGAGAAGTAAAAATTTGAACCTGCAAATAAATTTAATTATTGGCATAACATTGTAAATGGGATGAAAAGATATATTTAATAGTTCTGGCCAAAAGGTACCAACTTCAAAATTATTGACAGGTATGTGAATTTAAATAGAAGTGATAAACAGCTTGATTATACCTAAATAAATCTAGCAGATTATTCTCTCCAATATATTATTGTCATGTACGCGTTGTAAACTTTACATGAGTAGACTTAACTTCATTGGCCTTAATTCGCCATTTTTCATCCACACTTGGATTTTTTTAATATTAACTACTGAAAGGCTTACGTAGCTAGCTGGACCAAGTGAACTGATGTGACCAATTCACTTAAAACCAACTGTTATATTTTGTCATTTTTACTCTGGGCTCTATCCCTATAATTCATTTATTTATTTCCATTCTTAAATCACAATTTTTAAACCGTAACGATCACAGTGTTTTTAATGAAATGATTCGGCAATGTCGCCACCGTATATGAACTATGACAATATCGTTAATATATGTCAGATCAACGTCAAACTTGAACCAAGATCTTAAGTTTGTGGGATTAGGATGTGGTGTAATATACAGCTTAATACAACACCAAACAGTAATTTTCTGTGGATGTAATGGTGTTTTGACAAAAGCTTATGGATTATCCTAAAACTGGGCTTCATCGGAGATCAAAATTTTGAAGGGGAAATTCAACATCAACATAAATTTGTGCTTCAGCCTATTCGCTGAATTTGTGGTGCATACGACGTTCGTTTGGCTTTAGTTCTTGTACAAGCTGAATTTTGAAAGCTTTTAAACCAATATCCTTTCGTAAAATATTCCAGATATAAGCCAATTGCTGTGAACGGCGACGAATTGATTGGTTTGGATCTTCTTAAATGCTTTCCTAAACCGCGACTACATGTTCTTGAGTGCACACTGTTCGGCGTCTCACGTTATGCACATTATCATTAAGAGTAAATGTGGTCTGACAACGATCTATTGTTATACGAATTACGCCGCCCTGGAGGACGATAGTTTTTATCAAACTTCTATTAAGACTGACCAACTCAATTGAAAATTTAACTTCAATAATCGTTGTTGTAGATAGATCCTCAAGAAAGTTACTATAACAGTTTATCATTTGTTTCATTATATTTATATATGTTCATCCAACTGTCCATCCTTCTATTTGTGCAAACCACTTAAAAAATTGGTTTCGTACACTGTTTATTTGAGTCCTTGTTCCGTGCAGTTCCGCGTTGGTTGTGGTTTGGGTAGAATAAATCAAAAACTCGAATTGGGCGCCAGTCTACTAGCACATATGTCCGGCTTTGCTCTTGTCTATGAGCGAGTGGACTCGGTCAGGGTATCCAAAAATACCACCAGAAAAACCGCCAACCAAATTGAATTATATCAAGGCGATTGTACGGATCAGAAGGATAATTTGGGATCGGGAGTGAGAATGTGGACTAAGTTAAGGGAAGACTCACCTACATTTCAGTGCTGCATGCACTTCTCTGCTGACAGGTTGGCTCGATTGCTCCAGCACATAGCCCAAAACTAAGACATTACAAATTCACATTAATTACATTGCATGACATTACACTATATAATAAGATATTAGTGATAGAAAAAATATTACAAAGCAGTCTGGATACTGAAATTTTCTGCCCGTCATCCAACTTTTCACTTTTCTATCTTCTTATTTATTCCACTCGTTTCGTGTTTTTTCCACCGTCCACTTTAACGGTTCAAATTATAATGCCCTTCTTAAGTTGTTTTCGCTGACCATCACGGTTCTCGTTTTGGCCCCCTGGTAAGTGTTCCGCGAATCTATATTTTCAGCAACTCGAGATTTTCGCAACATTTCGAAAATGTCGAGCGTGACTTGGCACATTTTCTGCCGCACCCATATATGCCATCTATTTTTTATTTTTTTACGATTTATGCTCTCCGCCGGAATGGTGGCTATTTTTTCTTTATACGGTTTCTGGTGCCTCTCTCGGTGGTTTCTCGCAGCATTTTTTGCATGCAAAAGACAAAAGTGGTTAATATACTGGCTTAGGCCCAACCTCGACATTTGTTTTGTGTTTATATTTTTTTTTTCGATGCTATACAGGTGAGCTCAGTGTGGCGGGAGCGTAAGGTCTTAGGAGTTGGATGAGAGCACTGACTGGATGTGGGAATTGATTAAAACAAAATATCCACAATTCGAGCTTGCTTGGCGGCTTTGTTTAACCAATTTAGCCGACCATACCAAGCAACGCTACATCGTTTGAATCTGCACTTGTACGAAAGTGGTAATTCGATGATTTCAAAATCATATATTTTGAAATCATCGAATATATTGCAGCAAGTTTTTCACATCTACACGTTTTAAATCAAAGTGGCTTTAAACATAAAAAGCAACAAAGTTACGTCTGGTTTGTTTGTTTTTTATCTTCTCAAGCCGTTTTGGGACTCAAAGCAATCCCAACAAGCGGTTCGCTTGTTTACATCCTACACCTTACGTCAATACATAGCCAAATCGAGTACGTACAGCTATAAGTCCGATTGATGTAGAACTATCTGCATATTGCATAACTGCATTCCAGCCTATAGTACTGACATGGAAGGTGGGTTGGCCTATGAGTTCTGCACTCCAACAGGTGGTCATATAGATCGTACCTCCCGTTCCAACTGCCGCATCTTTAACCACTGCGCCATTTGGTCGGTAGGGTTACGGCTTGAGAAATGGATTAAAGCAAACAGAGAATTTTTCTGGGAAGTTTCACAATACCACATGCAAATACGTAAACCGTTTTCCATTACAATACAAACTATATAATACATAAGCTATATATTACATTAAACAAGCATTTCCGTTTTCAAAATTAAATTTGTATATATAGATTTTCGACGTTTCACCCCGAAATAAATTGCAAATTGATTAACGCTACAATAATCATGGACTGCATATTTTCAACAGAACGAGGGTAGCGCAGAAGAATGATTTGATTTGATACATTTGGTATCCAAGTTCTAACCAAAAACTTATCCCATTCCCAAAATCATCTCACCATATATATATATATATATATATATATATATATATATATATATATATATATATATATATATATATATATATATATATATATATATATATATATATATATATATATATATATATATATATATATATCCGACACAAATTTAATGTTGGATTAAAAGTTTATATACATCTTGGGTTCGTTTTTTTTTCTTTTATTTTTCATGAATATTTAATGAATGTGAAAACTCAAATCTGCTTTGTTTTAAGATTCAATTTATTTTTCTATTTTCTCTCACTCGAAAAAATTTTCAATTTTGATTACTTTCATGCGTTTGTTTGTATAATGTCTGTGTAGATATAATAGTTGATTCGTTCACTTTGCTCGATAGAATGAAAACCAACGATTCGATTTGCCCTACATTCGATTTGCCCTACACTACATACATCTATATACTGAGTACCAAGAAGAAGAACTACAGATGTACATAATATGAGATGACACTGTGTGAAAAGCTCGTCTCCTAACGTTTACTCAAACTATATATAGATGTTGCGCATAATTAAATGGTTCGCCACGCCATATAATTTCCACGACTGTGTTTAATTGCATGTTGTATTATTTTTCGACCAAATAGCTAGTTCATGTGACTTCGTTCAATTACATATATATGTATATACGAATATTATTTATTTAAATTATACGGGCACAACTCTATAAACTAAAAAATAATTTGTTTATTCAATTTGCACAACCGAAAGCTTATTTAAGTAAAACATTATATGTAAGCATTTTTTGGTGCAATCATGCATGACATTTTTTTTTACACATATCGTACGCTAACATTTGTTTGTACTCGTATGTGATGCAAAATTTCTGTTGGAAAATAAAAAAATAAATATTAGTGTGGGGACACGAATTATGGTGCCAGTATAAAAAGCTTAAAAAGTATTTGGGTATAAAGCATATATACGACTAACAGTTGAGAAGGTACAGTTGAGCATTTTGGCATCCACACATATACTATACACATATAGTTTTTTATAATAGCTTTGAAGTTATATGGTTGAACGTGCAGTAGTTCTTTACAGTTTAGAGAATACATGGTTCTTTCTGTAATATTTCTAGAGCTGGTGCATCTCTACTCTTTAGCATGTATACATTCAAATTGTATAGGAAATTGTAACATTAAGCAAAATATTAGTCTTAAAATTAGTTGGTATAATTAGCTAGAAAAGACCTACAAGTGCCTTAGAGGTCTTGTTTCACCTTCTCCCCGTGGACATTTATGGTAAGCAGATGGCGTCGATTACGGCCACTCGACTATCAGCCATATCTCAGTGGAAATGTCTTCAAATAGGACACTCGACGATAGTCAGATCGCTGAGGAAAGAACTGGCGAATATTGACTATGTTACACCGACTCTGTGCTTCGAGAAAAGGTTCAAAACCACCTGCCCTTCAAGGGAATCCTGGAGGAGCGGGTTGGCAGCTGAAACGGGAGCATTGCAGTTCTTTACGGATGGCTCCAAGCTAGACGGTAAAGTAGGAGCTGGAGTCTTCTGTGATAAACTAGAGGTAGATATAGCAGTTCGCCTCCCTGATCACTGCAGTGTGTACCAGGCAGAAGTGATAGCGATTGAAGAGGTCCTGAACTGGTTGAAACATAATGTGGTATCCTCGACTGATATCGCAATTTATGTGGACAGTCAGGCGGCAATCAAGTCGCTGGGTTCTGTTTCTCTAACTTCTAGAGTGGCGTTGGGTTGCCGCTCGTCTCTTAATGAGATGAGTGAGCATTTCAACATCCAGGTAGTCTGGGTCCCCGGCCACTCAGACGTTATGGGAAACTGCAGGGCGGACGAACTAGCGAGGCACGGTACAACTCTCCAACTGCTACCGGAAAGGGCGAAGTTGGGGAGACCCATTAACGCACTAAGGACTGTGCTTAAAAAAGAGGCGGAAGCCTCTGCGAACAATAGGTGGACGAACACCCTCTCATGTAGAGTGGCAAGACAAGTCTGGCCAAAGCTGAACTTGAAACGCTCAAAGGCACTTATCTCCCTGCGAAGACGTGAACTTAAAACGGTCGTGGGGATACTCACAGGACACTGCCTTCTTGGAGAACATGCGAGAAGGCTGGGTCTGGAAGTAAATGACTTTTGCAGAAGCTGTAGGGACGAGGAGGAGGAAGAGACGTTAGTCCACCTCCTATGCTCATGCCCGGCTTTGGCACACAAAAGACATGAATATCTGGGTATGTTTTTAATGGACTGCCTTTCCGATCTCGAGAACTGTAATGTGCGAGACTTATTACGCTACGTAAGCAGCTCTAACTGGTTCTCATAGGGGTAAAAGGGGAGTAAGATCCTGTGGTATCACAACGGACCGTTTCCGGTCTAAGTGTGCTGTAGCAGCCACTCAACCTAACCTAACCTAGCTAGAAAAGTAATTTGCTTTTGCCAGCTAAACGATTATTACATATTAAACAAAACTACTTGTTGTTTATTTGAAAGTATTTTATTCAGTTACTGTCCAAAGTTTTAAAAACTAAACTATTGTTAAAGTAATGATTCACTCTCGCAGTCCAACCACTTTTGGAACATATATGTATTTAAATTATCATTTATAACCTCCCATGGTATCAGACCCACACTCTAGTCACATCTCTCGTGCCAACACGCACCCATCTACAGCATAGGAAGCAAGCATTAAATTTGGAATTCGACACGAAACGGCCTTAACCTCGTTCCAACTAAGACCTTAAGATGATTCTTTAAATGCACATTTTAAGTGAAAATCAGTCCAACGAAAGATTTAAGAGTCGACCTCGAGATCGAATATATATATATAACGGGTGATTTTTTTGTGGTTAGAATTTTCATGCATTAGTATTTGACAGATCACGCGGGATTTCAGACAAGGTGTCAAAGAGAAAGATGCTCAGTATGCTTTGACATTTCATAACTGAAGCCGAACGATCTGCCACAACGTCGAATTTTCAGTGAATGGGCCCTAGAAAAGTTGGCAGAAAATCCGCTTTTTTATCGACAAATTTTGTTCAGCGATGAGGCTCATTTCTGGTTGAATGGCTACGTAAATAAGCAAAATTGCCGCATTTGGAGTGAAGAGCAACCAAAAGCCGTTCAAGAACTGCCCATGCATCCCGAAAAATGCACTGTTTGGTGTGGTTTGTACGCTGGTGGAATCATTGGACCGTATTTTTTCAAAGATGCTGTTGGACGCAACGTTACGGTGAATGGCGATCGCTATCGTTCGATGCTAACAAACTTTTTGTTGCCAAAAATGGAAGAACTGAACTTAGTTGACATGTGGTTTCAACAAGATGGTGCTACATGCCACACAGCTCGCGATTCTATGGCCATTTTGAGGGAAAACTTCGGAGAACAATTCATCTCAAGAAATGGCCCGGTAAGTTGGCCACCAAGATCATGCGATTTGACGCCTTTAGACTATTTTTTGTGGGGCTACGTCAAGTCTAAAGTCTACAGAAATAAGCCAGCAACTATTCCAGTTTTGGAAGACAACATTTCCGAAGAAATTCGGGCTATTCCGGCCGAAATGCTCGAAAAAGTTGCCCAAAATTGGACTTTCCGAATGGACCACCTAAGACGCAGCCGCGGTCAACATTTAAATGAAATTATCTTCAAAAAGTAAATGTCATGGACCAATCTAACGTTTCAAATAAAGAACCGATGAGATTTTGCAAATTTTATGCGTTTTTTTTAAAAAAAAAGTTCTCAAGCTCTTAAAAAATCACCCTTTATATATATATATATATATATATATATAGATATATATATATATATATATATATATATATATATATATATATATATATATATATATATATATAAATATATATATATAAATATATATATATATATATATATATATATATATATATATATATATATATATATATATATATATTTATATATACATATATATATATATATACATATATATATATATATATATATATATATATATATATATATATATATATATATATATATATATATATATATATACATATACATATATACATATATATTTATATATATATATATATATATATATATATATATATATATATATATATATATATACATATATATATATATATATATATATATATATATATATATATATATATATATATATATATATATTCACTTTAGAAGCATAGGGCGTCTACTAGACTTTTCCGTCTAACTCTGTTTGGGGCCACTGATTTAATTTCAGCCCATGATTTTGCAATATGTTTGGCTTCCGCAATAAACGTTCGCTTCCACGTGGTATTCCTACTTTTATCTTTCCTTGTGAGTTCCATTCCAGTGCCGTTCGAGTTATATCGTCTTGTGATTTCCTTGAAATGTCTGCCTATGTAGATCGGTATTAGATATTTTGTAAGGCAAGAAGGACCTTAGTATTCGGCTGAAGCATTTGTTGACGAATACTTGTTCGGGATCTGCCGAGTTTGTCTCCATGTTACGCAGCGGTATAGAAGCACTGATTTCACTCATTATTTGAACATCCATATTTTGGTGTTTCGAGAGAATACAGAAGTGTTCCAGACTTTGTGCAGCATGATGAAGCTTGCTCTGGCTTTATTTATTCGCTTGATTATATCTTCTTCTGTCCCGCTTGTTATTGATTGTCTTAGTCTTATTCATGTTGATTTTCCGATAGTTTCTGCATTTTCTGCTGCATATCGGAATATTTGTGAGTTAACAGGCATATATCGTATGCGTAATCTAGGTCATTGAGTTTGTTCGTTAACCCCTGCCCCCCATTGAATGCCATTGGGTGACTCACCGTCCATTTTCTTCATGACACTATCTAATACTAGTTACAGTAGTGGTAAGAGTACATATCGTTGCCGTACTCCATGATTGTTGTAGTACATTTCACTTTGCTTGCCTTTGTGTTGTACTCGGTTGCCGGCATTCCGATACATTTCTTGTATTAGTTGGATTATTTTGATTGGGATATTGCATTCCGTTGTATGATGTTGATAAGGCACGTTCGAAATCCAAAAGAGAAGATATAGTGATGAGCTCGATTCATTTGATTGCTCTATGATGATGCGAATTGTATTTATATGGTAAGTGCGACTTCACCCTGGTCTAAATCCAGCTTGTTCTTTTCTATGTTTCTTGTTTATTACAGGCGATATTCTATCGAGGATGATCATTGATAATACCCTGATTATTGTGTTAAGAAGCGATGTACCTCACCAATTTTTATATTCCCTTACGTCACCTTTCTTCGGATTCATTATGGTCAGGTGTTCCATATTTCGATTTGGAGAGACGTTATGGTTTTCATCGTTGTGGATGTAGCGTGTCTGAATAATTCGGCTGGTATGTTATCCGTTCCGGGTGTCTTGTCGTTCTTCAATTTCTCAATTACATTACCAACTTCCCGCTCTGTTGTTGGATGGATGTTAATGGTTTCGTTGTCAGCGTTATTGGGTAATGTGAAGTTTACCGAGCTAGTTGGTGTTCCATCGCCGAAGTATTCTGCCCATCTCTTTAGCTGTGCTTCGTCTGTTGTAAATATTTGGTATGTTAGTATATTTTCCTGTGACCTTCCGTACGCATTGATGTAGTCCGCGTCTGTTTCTGGTTGCTGCTGCTTCTTCTGCATCTTTGAGAATGTTTTCCGTAAAAGTTCTACGATCCGCTCTTGCCAGTTTCTTAACTTCTTTTGCCGTGCTTTCGTATTTGCTGCTTATTTCTGGCGTGTTCTGCTGGTTCAATTGTAATTTGAGATTTCGCCGTTCATCAATTTTCAGCCATGTCAATCCTGGTATCCGAGCGAGTTAGCAGCTGTTTCGGCATATGGTTTTCGATTCGTTCCCATTTTTCTACCATATTGGTGACAGAATCAATGGTTGACAATTTGCTTTCAACCATGCCTTGAAGGTCTTATTTATCTCGCTATTCTTTAATCTTTCGATGATGAATTTTCTCCTGTTTGACTTGTTGTGTTTTAAGGCGACTGGTTTGATTTTGAATTGTGATATTATCAATTGATGGTCACTATAGATGTCCGCACCCCTCATTGATCTTACGCCTTGAAGTGATGAAAGGAATTTTTTGTTAATCATTACAAGATCTAATTGGTTCCTTGTTCCTAGCTCGCCAGCTGCCCTTTTAATTCCTCAAACTTTCATTCTGATTTATATTCTAATTTCATTGTTTACAAACTAAACACAAACAATTTGAACTTAATAAAGCTCAATTATAACACCTCTTGACTCATGGAAATATTAGTTTCCGATTAATACTAAAAATAAACAAATATTTAACAATCGACTTTATCTATACACAATATTCGTGTTAATTCCAGTTTAATTTGTATAGATTGGCCCACAATCGATAGTAATTTTATCGTCGCTCCACCAAAAATAAATATTTTATTATAGTTTCGGTTGAACACGCTATCTTAATTGTATAATAAATTCATAACTACTTATACAATATATACATAAGAGATGTGGGCGGTTCGACATTGTCTCCACTGATAATTAGCTAAATGAATTTTTCGAATTTCGTCGATTTTCAATTATTTTTTGGCCGTTTCTTATAATATCAGCAAATCAACTTCCTTATAAAGGGTGATCCAATAGGAGGTATTTTTTCCTATTGGAATTATTTTGTGCTCTTCGACCATTTCGAACCACTTGGTCATTACCGGATATTCATCACCCGACTACAGTGCGTACAAGTCGAATTTTTATGAATATTGCTGCAGTAGCTGAAAGTGTACATGAAGATCTCAATCAATCAATTCGTCGCCGTTCTCAAGCTCTGAGTCTCTTTTATTGAAGATTGTGGTGTATTTTAACGAGAGATCTTGGTTTGAAGGCATACAAAATACAACTTGTTCAAGAATTTGGATTATAGGCGTTAGAGCATCTCTTAATTGATCCGTTTTATCGAAAAATTGTGTCAGATACGTTAACAAACAAAAATGTATTTGGGCTAATCAACAGCCAGAAGAGATTCAAAAGTTCCAATGCATCCTGAAAAAAGTAATGTTAGATGCGATTTATGGGCAAGTCGCAAACTACAGAGCAATAATCAATGACATGGTCTCCAAGATCTTACGATCTGACGCCGTGAGATTAATTTTTATGGAAGTATCTGAAATCACTTGTTTACAACGAAATGCTCCAAAGAGTGCTGGGTAATTGAATCCAATGAATGAAGTCGTAGACAACATTCAAAAGAAATTATTTTTAATCGTTAAATGTCATCAACGAACTTTTTACTATAAATATTATTAAAGTTGGCTAGAACCCTTTAAGGTTCCGTACTCAATGCGACAAAGAGCTCATGGTGCAAACCTAGTTTCATCAAAGCGCACAGTCGCATTCTGCAACCTTAGCAAACTTGAGCAGTTTGAACCAGGGCAGAAAAGACAGTAGTTATATAGGAATATTCCCGGATCTCATTTAATCGAAAACCGGACAACTGCTGATAATCAGGTAAAGGCTATCATCAACATCCTCAAGACGTCATCCTGGATAATAAAGCGAAAGTGGTTTTAGCCAAACTGTCTACAATTTCGTAGCCCTCAATGTCACAATGGGCAGAAACCCACATGATCGTTACGTTGTTGCTACAACCAAAGAGGTTCAGAAATTTCTTACAATCCCCTACCCGTTTAGAGCTGGTTAGAGGAGTTAAAAACAGTTTAATTATATCCGTACAAAATCTAATTTCTTTGTAGCAACGAGATTAAAGGCTGAAATTACGCAGTGAGTAACCGCAATTAATTCCGCTTGATGGCACTATCATAGAACACTAGGTTTCCAGACTGCCTGAGATTCTGAGACCATGCGATGCACAGAAGTTACAAAAGCCAGCAGCTTGTTCAGAAACAGAGCCATCTGAAAAGAATACAAGCGATTCGGATATCTGTTTAAACAAGTCTGGCGAGAACCACATATCCCTGGATGGATAAAACACTTCAAATGACCTGTGGATTAAATTATGTAGAAGCCTATCAATAAATAACCATGAAAATTTCTGGCATAGCTCGTTTAAATTCATTAATAATTGAACAATGGTCGTATGTAGAGCGAAGAGCATTCCACGCCGCAGCAGTCAAGTGAGAGGCATCCGAACAAGCTATACCGAAAATGAAGGATTATAATTTAGGTAGGGAGATAATTGGCTCCGTAACAAGGAGCGGAGTTGAAAACATGACTGCGTTTCAGCCCGAAAATCGATGCCTTGCAAACATTAACCAATTGAAAATTTTACGCCACTGGCCACCAAACAACAGATGCATAAGTTAGCTTTGAGAGAACCAGTGATTAGTAGATAAAATATAGCAATTTGGGGGACAATCTCCAAGAATTAACAAAAGTTCTACGGCATTACCAAAAAATATATCAGTGGCTTTTGGAAGTTTAAAATCCAGATCACACTTCCAAGAATGTTTATTATCCAGGAAAACACTAAGGTGTGTAACGTAGGCCTTACAACCGAAAAGTGATAGTACTGAAACAGCTGCAGTGTTCCTATGCCTTGTAAATATTTTCATGTGTCAAGACGGGGTCACATGAAAACCGTTATGTAGACACCACTGTTCTGTAATAAGCAGTACGCGTTGAGTTAATTTTGAGTGACAAAATCGGACTCACGAAGAATAACCAAGAGTTCGTCAATTACCAGAAGCTTCAACAGGGGTAAAACCACACCTCCCTGCGGGCATCCTCTGGAAGCTTTGACTGAAATAAATTTATCCTCAACCTCGCATACCACAATGCGAGATTCATATTATCGAAGGCTTCTGCAATTTCTAGAAAAGTTCCCACCAACAACTTGTTGTTGTAATAGTTACGAGTTCATGAAAGATAGTCTCATAGGATTTGCCAACTCTGAAAGCGTGTTGCCTGTAACTGAGTGGAATGGTAAATGTTGGTCTCTAATAAATCTATCAACAATCCTTTCTAAATATTTCAGAAAAGTTTCGAAACGATTTAGGGTCGATACATGGCTGGAACAGAAATGGTAAACGCTTATAGCAGGAAAATACCGTCAGGACCAGTAAAAAGGGTTCGAAACAAATCAAGCTCCAACGTAGGACCTCATAACTGATTAATCTGCAGGTTAAATCCTTATTGGAAAATGCATCGGTTGTGAGAAGTAGATCGCCTAGTTCCATTTTAAAAGAAGCAACATACAGCAGGTAAGCTGTTCACAGCAGATTATCTAGGACGATCTCTGTGATGTTCTTTTTTGTACACCTTTGGTGTAGTAATGTAGCAATCCCAATCAGACTGAAGATTAGATCTTCTGGTCTTATCCTTCAGCTTTCTAGTAGTTTTCCGTAACTTCTTAAGAGCAGAGCACCAGAAAGATTTATGTCGAGTTATTTGGTTCGCTCTAGCTCTCGCGGTAAAATTCTACAATTTTTGCCCTCATTGGATCACCCTTTATTAATGTGACAAAAATTCATTCCGTTTGTGTACATATTTATTGTGACATCGTAGATAACAGACAAAATATGTTTTTGCCTATTTTTTGTTTTAAATTTTTATCAAAATTAATAAAGTCTGCAACATAATAAAAAAAAAATCTTAGTAATGTGAACGATAAAAAAAAAATTTATAATTTTTGAAGACATAACGGAGACGCCTTATTATTTAACACATCTTGTGGAACAATAATAAACTAAACTAACATTTAAGAACTTCAACAGAAAATGAAGTGCAAGAAGAAAACAACGAAGACGACGACGACAACGGAAAAAATCATTTTTCCTAAAGCACAATTATTTTGTTGTTGGTTTTGTCTTATTATTACCATCATATCCATTCAATTATTTCCTATCCGAAGAGTATTTTCTTGGTCGTTTGTTGTTGCTGTTATGCTGTCGATGATGCTTCTTTCTTAAAACTTAAATTACACACATTTCGTGCTGAGAAAATTGATTTCCCTTTTATATATCGTCTTTGAAAATCCATTTATTTTTTTTTGTCTTCGTCGTCGTTGGTAGAAAATAATTGTAGTAGGAAAAAAGCATAAAAGTGAAGAGAACATTATGAGATCGTATTAGAAGAAAACCCGAAAAAGTTCAAAATGTCAAACGTTTTTTGTGTTTTTTTTTTTTGATCGGGTTTATTATCTCGTGCAGAGTATGTGTGTATCCTTCTTAAATGTGTAATATACTACATGAATTGAGCTTTTATTTCATATAAATATAAAATTTATTTTTATTGTTATTACTTACATGAAAATATAAATGTATAAGTAAATTGTCTCAAACCGTTATAGGATGTTCAAAGATAATAGGAAATAAATTTAATCGATTTCTTCACTGTGAGTATAAAAATGTGAAGAGCCTGTAATTACAGATTCTATATTTTATTGTCAATTGTGAAACGCTAGATAAGAATTCATTCTACAAACAGTTGACCAAACATCGATGGACAGTGAGAGAAACTATCGGTCCAAGGAAGACAACACATTTGCCAACTCTCTATATTTATAAAGGGAACAACACATAAAGACCAATCAGCATCTTGTGCTTATTGACCTTTCCAGTACATACAGTACTCAGTCATCTTACGAACTTGAATACTTTCCAGTTTCAACAAGTTCGTAGGATGACACATAGATGGCGTTACAAGATTTTTTTTCATATGATTTTTATTTATTACTAAAGGCTAGTACTCAGATCAAAGTGAAATGAAAGTTTACCGCGGTCTCCAAAAATTTATTTATTTTCACGTGAACTAGAAATGATTTTTTTTGGAGAATTCAAATGTTCAAATTTTCAGGCAAGTACTCAGATTGATTTCGCGTGAAATTTCCATACGATTTTACCAAAGTTAACTCAGAAATGAAAAATTTCATTTCTGTTTTCACTAAACAGTACTCAGTTCATTGGCGCAAAAACTATAGTTATCTCAATGAACGAAAGATGGCGCGCATAAACTCTACAAATTTGTTTCACGCAAAAATAATGATTCGAACCATTTTTTTCACGTGAATATGAACATATGAACTGTTGTGTTGTTAAATAAATTGTGATTTTGCGAAAATAAATAAAAAATGTCAGAAAAATAGTTAAAACACCGTTCATTTTCAATGACGAATATTTAAAAGATGAAAACATTGTATTTATTGAAAAGGGACCGGGTTTGAAGAAAAAACGACGATGTAATAGCCCACTATTTTCTGATAAGGAAAAAAGAAAACTAGCTGTAGTTGGTAATTTATATATATATATATATATATATATATATATATATATATATATATATATATATATATATATATATATATATATGTATATATATATATATATATATATATATATATATATATTATATGCCATATATACATTATACATACAAATATGATATTTTTTAATATCAACAGTTGAAGATTGCAAACGATGTGGAAATCAATGCGCGATAGTATGCGATATCGAGTTACGAACAAGCAAAAATCGGGCAGTCAGGCTAATTATGAGGGTTGGACCCCAACAGAAACTGTGGATGAAGATTGGGAATTATTGGATGTGATGGGTTTTTTAATCCCATTGTCAACACAATCAAAGCGAAGGTAAATATATAAATATATGTATTCTAAAATTGGACCAATGTAAATATTCCAAATAAAATATAATATGTTAATTTAATTTTGCAGAACTTTTTCGGGGTCAATTACAAGTAATGCTGCCAGTACTAGTACTAACGCCAACGACGACTTATCGACCACAAATGCAGCCAGTGAAGATACCAGTCAGAAATCCAACTACTCTTAAAGCATCAGAGCAGCCAGAACTGAAATACCACGGTCTATGGGCACATTTGAATAGACTGTGTCAAAATTTGCCAGATTTGGACGTCGAAATGCTTGTCGTTCAATTCAGCGTCCAACTAATCGATCAAATTAAATCAAATAAACAACAAGAAAAATCAATTTAAATCATGTTTTTTATTAAAATTAAATTTATGATTTTAAAAACACTGCTCGTCGTTGCCACTCCAATCCTCCAGCCGGTGAGCTTACATAATCATTTAAACAGCCCCGAATAGTTTTGGCATAATTATTTTGTCGTCCATGATATGCTGACAATGCATTTGTATTGAATGCATTGCCAGCATTTATATCTATCAGTAAGATTGGGTGCGCAAAAATTTGAATTTTTGTTTCATATTAAATAATTATGAAGCAAACAGCAACTACTGACAATCTTTTGTGCTCTATCTGGTCCACAAAACATGGTTCTCCCTAAACAAAGCTATTTGGAACACAATACACCGAAAGATGCGTTCTCGACGCATCTTCTAGCTTTACTTAGCCTATAATTAAAAATTCTCTCTGCTTCAGTAAGCTTAGCAGGTTTTTTATATGGCTTTATTATTTATTATATGGCTTTATTATTCTGGGATTTAATGGGAATGCATCATCAAACACAAACAAAAATGGTAATGATGAATTTCCAATTGGTAAGTTTTCTGGGAACGGTAACTTGTCTTGTATGATTTCCTTTCCAAATTTACTATTTGTAAATACTCCAGAATCTCCTTCACTACCATATGCCCTAATGTCGAGATAAATAAATTTATAATTTGCGTCAACTGCTGCCATTAACACGATGCTATGAAATCCCTAGTAAACAATATAAGAAGTAAAATATCAAAATATTGGATAAAAAGTATTTGATAATGTAAACGACGCACTTTGTAGTTGTAAAATAAACTTCCTGCATTTTTCGGACATTTAATCGGTACATGTTTACCATCAATGGCACCGATACAATTTGGAAAATTTCCACTTTATATTGAAATCGTTGGCGATTTCAATAAATGCCTTTGATGTTAAAGCTTCCAGTTTAAAACTCTTACTATGATGATTCCCATATGTTGCTTACTTATTCGATATATTGATGCCATATGTCGCTGCATTGAATCACTTGCCAGATATCTATAATTTTAATAATGTCCAGTTAAAACCAAATTCTTCCATACAATTAAAACAACAAATCTTACTCTATAACAATTATCAATTTTTCTTTAGGACTAATCCTATCATAAGGCCTTGTATTCCTTTTTGGTAGTAGTAATGGCTCTAACATAGTAAAAATTTGGTCGAAATCTTCGGGGCTAACGTGAAAGGTTTCTTTAAATACTCTTGTGTTTGATCTCATGTCATTGAACTGAAAGTGTGATTATAATAATAATTACACCGGCAGTAAAACGTCCTTTTGCTTTACGCTCTGTTAAATAGGGATTAACCTAACAACGTCGATGATGTGTCCTTTTTCGTTTTATCGCCGTAAGTAAAAGTCCTGCAGACGCGATTATTATGTCATCTTCGTCTTCACTGGATGTATTACTCATATTTTATATTGTGAATTAAAATATATAATCACTATTATTTAAAAACTTTTGTAAAATATTAATACTTTATTTTGACAGTTTAACACATCAAATAAAAATTTAAATGCCTAGTGTACTATACACAAATATTTATGTCAAACACCACAATTCTCCAAAAAAAAATATTTCTATTTCACGTGAAATAAGTAAACTTTTGGAGAGCGTGGTAAAATTTCATTTCACTTTGAACTCAGTACTAGCCTTTACGTGAAAAAAATGGTTCGAATCATTATTTTCGCGTGAAACAAATTTGTAGAGCTTATGCGCGCCATCTTTGGTACATTGAGATAAGTACAGTTTTTGCGCTAATGAACTGAGTACTGCTTAGTGAATACAGAAATGAAATTTTTCATTTCGTAGTTCATTTTGGTAAAATCGTATGGAAATTTCACGCGAAATCGATCTGAGTACGGACCTTTAACCTTCAAACGATACGTGTATAAATTTGAAGCGCATTTTGTGTGAAGCAACTTTTGTTTTTGAAAAAAAAATGGAAAAAAGTGAATTTCCAGTTTACTACGTTAAGAATAGATTTTTTATGAAAAAAATACAGTGGTAACCAAACAATGGCTTGATAAACATTATCCGAACTCTGCTCCACCGAGACAAATGGTAGAGAAGTGAATTGCTGAATTTGAATGTGTTCGTACCAAATGAGGCTGTTATTCCAGAAATGAGGCTGTTATTCCAGAAAACATCAAAAAGTCCACAAATTGATTATCTCAAATTGAAGATGCACGAGATAATTGGCATTGTAGAGATATCAAATAGATAGTTTTATTATCATTTTAAACGAACATTTGGGTATGCGACAGCGCTGTGCAAAGTAGGTGCCGCGTGAGCTCACAGTCGACAAAAAATAACAACGAATCGATGCTTCAGATGAGTGTTTGGTGTAATAAAATGGAATTCTATCGTCGATATGTGACAATGGAAGAGACATGGCTACACAGTAAAACACCAAAATCCATAAGTCAGTCAGCTGAGTGTACAGCAGTCGACGAACCAAACCCAAAGCGTGCAAAGACGCAATACTCGGCCCGTAAGGTGATGGCGTCTATATTTTGGGATGCTAATGGGAAATCTGAAGAATATGGTGGGTGGGTAAGCAATTCATGTAATGCTCCCAGCGACTTTTACCTGTTTTCAGATCTCAAGATGCTTGCTGAAAAGAAATTTAAGCCAAATGATGAAATAATCGCTGCAACTGAAGCCATTTTTGACGAGAAAGAGAAAAATGGTATCGAAAAGTTGAAAAATCACTATACTCGTTGTATTCGCCTCGAAGGCAAGAATGTTGAATAATAAAATCGAGTTTTGTCAAAATTATGGTTTTTCTTACTTAGTCTACGGACTTATTGAATGACCTGTTCTAAGTTCTTCTTAATTACTACTCGACTACAAAATGAGCACATCCTATAATTTTGTGTAAAATATATTGCATATTTACTACTAGAACGTTAAAACTTACCGACCAAATGGCGCATGCGGTTAAATCTTTGGCAGCTGGAGCGGAAAGAACCGGAGTCGAGTCCCGAAAGAGATACGATGCAAAAGAAATATTTCACCATCTGTTTATTTCACATCTATTATACTCTCTATGGAGTTCAGAATTGAAGGGCCGACCCATTGGCCCATATCAGTACCATATAAATGGGCAAGGATATATATTGTGTATAGATAGTTCTATACGTAAATCGGACCGATCGATGCTCCCAAAAATATTTTAAAGATAGAAACAAGCGAACTGCTCTTTTAATTGTAATCGCAACGAAACGTTTATTGAACGTTAAAGGCTTGTGTTGTGTCACACTGACAGTTAACTTTATGGGTTCAAATATATTGAATGATATGGGTAAATAAAGTTATACGAAAAATGGAAAGAGAGTAAATTATAACATCCTTCCTCAATGTTCTGATATCTTCTAACTGTGTGTACAGTAATATAAATTACTGAATCGTGATTAGAACCATATACATGTTCACTTATAAGGCCCTCACTTTCCAGTTCACTATATCCAATTGCAAATCTATTAGGTCTGGCGTCACTCGGATAGATATTGCGGAAATGGCTATCTAACCAACTACACCAATTATATTTTAGTCTAAATAATTCCGTTTTGGCCTATGACATATTAAGTACCTGGGACGTATACGCAAATTTCAACATGATTCAACATAGTCATTCGGGCGTTTGATTTGGCCGTTAGTTGTCTAAAAATTATTTTTCAGCCCAAATTGATGAAGAGTACTAGATAACCAAATGATTCCTTAATCAACTGTCTTACACAAATATGCACTACAATCGACATGATTTCACTGTTTCATACCTTGTGGCGTTCACAAATGCGACGAATAGTAACGCCACAATTGTAAAGTAAAACAAAATAATCGAAAAAAAAAGATTTTGATTCGAAACTCTTCGAAACTGTTGCAACATAGCCTCATAACATATATAGAAACGAAATGCAACAAATATCAAGTCCGGTCACATATGTCTGATGAGATGGATTTGATCATTTCACATACAAGATGCCATACATTTCATAAGACAAACGTCTTCATCGGACTTGGATGATTCAGTTCCCCTTAGCTGTCAATCAATGCCACTCTTTAGAGTTCTGGCTTTAACTCCCATCATTAGCTGTCACGATTACAGCTCACTGCGTCATCCTCACATATTCTACATTGGTGACCCCGACGTGACCTTGCAACTTGTCAACTACGTTGAAGTGTCGATTAGTGAACAAGAACAAGTCAACCTCCATTTTGAGCTCGTCGATATTTCATTCCACTGTGAATTGTGTAACTTTAACTCTGAATAAAACCATACTTCTGACCAAGCTCTCAACGAACTTTTAATCTTTTGTAAGCAACGAGTGTTCATTATAATTATTTAAGGCAGTGAAACAGTAGAATATGAATGATAATTGTTCAAAGCTCAAGCCTCCGTTCGTTGTTGAACTACACAAAAGTATGAATTCTTACGAAAAATTGCAACACCTGGCATTTTTCAATTTTTTGACATATAAAGACTTACCGAGATCTGCTAGTGTCACACAATCCTCCGATAGATAAAGGTTATTCACTAAATATATAAAAATACAAGAGGCAGGGTTTTGTAAAACAACCCCTTTGTCAGGACCTTGGCCGATTGTGTTTTGGTCAGACTTGTACTCCATATAATCGTAATGAAACTCCCTAGCATAGAATGTATTAGTGCTTTCTAGTATATGGAAATATACTAGAAAGCACTAATACTAACTACTACTGCCAATTACGACGAAATAAATTTGAGTTGTACCCGCAAAACCATATTTTTGACTATATGCTACTCGGACCAAGATAAAAGAGAATCTCCAAAGCATGAGTGAACCTATAAGAGCACCCTCAAATATAATAACTTCCATCTATTAGATTTTCTTAGATTTTCTTTCGCAAATGGGATATTTACAAAAGTCCGAGAGTCAACGAAGGATACAGAGAAAGATACAAGATGTGCCGCATCCGTACAAACAGGTCAAAAAAGCTTAAACTGCAATTGTGATTCTGAATCGCTTACATTTTCGTTAAAACACATGGATTCTGGCACTATTTAAGCCTTCGGTTAAACCTTTTATACTGACCAAAAGTGAGATTATCAATTCAGTCAAGACAGCACAATAAAGTATAACGTGATATACTTTACTGAGTAAAGTTAACGTATTTGTCACTTCAATTATTCGCCACCATAGAAGGCATATGTGACCATAGATCTTAACGGTTAAATATAACGTACTTACTACTGCTGCCAAGTACTACCATAACGATTTTGACAGGCTTAGAAACCACATTTGGCTTTATTACAGACGTGGTGATATGTTGATATCAAGTCAGTTTATAATCTTGATATGTATTTATACTTTGAAGAATTGAACCTTGTGCCATTCAAAACGGTAGGCTCTGCCTAAGCTACTTGATTGCCCTCCTAGTGAATGGAACTAGCACCTGGTTACGTGAGCTGACCTTAAATCCCTTCTATATGAGCCATTGGCACACTATGTCCCTGTGTCCCTTATATTTGAACCTTTGGCACACTATGCTTCTAGCATTAACCCAATATGGTTATATTTCATTAACCGTTCTGGTTATAATCCATGATTGCTGAGTCTAGAAAGCAATTACTCAATCAATAGTAATGGAGATAAAACTCGCTTTTCGAACAAATGTATCGTAAATGACTCATATCTCCTAGATTTTCCTCCACTGTTCAATTTCAACTAGGTCACAAAGAGTGATTTATTTTGCAAGTGAACCCCGTCACGATGAGACTGCTTAAACTCACACTCTACATCCTCAAAGTTCACCTCATTAAAAACCTGTAAGGTGAGTCTCAAGAAGTGCCCGAATTGTTTCCCCGACGAAAAAATGTCTGATTCATTTGCTGCAGCAACAGAAGATTAAATTTCAATCAAAAACTTAACTGGGAGAACTCGACTGTGATATCTGTCTTATTAAAGAGACTGAACAGATTTCTTTTTTTGGGCCCAAATTTCTATGAAGTCTATAGAAGTTCTAAGTTAACTGGTTATTCAAGTTTGTGCTACAGCATAGTAAATTCAAAATAACTAAGAAATGTATGGATGTTTCGGGCCGAATTGGTATGCCAGTCGGCTACCGCTTAGACAGGGTGGGGCTTAAGTCCCGCTTCCATTTTAATTGCGCGCCATCTTGGTTATGAGACGTTTAGCTCAGTTTCGCTTTAACCATTGTGTTGTGTAGACGCCCCAATTTTATAACGAATAAATAAACGTCACAAGAACTAGCAGAAATAGTGACAATATTTATTGAAAAAAAACGGTTCCATTTTTGCCACTTAGCGGAAATTGCGTTAAAAATATTCTAGTCGTCCAGTGCCTCACAAAACCACAATTTATCGTTTACATGCGAATTTTCAACGGAACGGTAGACAGTATACAGACATCGTTATGGACGACAACGGACATCTCGTTACTACACTGAAAACGTAGCTCTTTTGCAGAGTCTTCTGAAACATCAATTCGGAGACGTGGTTCCCATAGTTACACATTTCTGCACGCAGTTTAAGGTTTAAGTTACATTAATCCAAAAATTGCTACCAAGTGATCCGATCAACGAGTTAAGGACAGTAATGCAATTAATGCTGGAAACATCATTGGTCCCTAGTTTTTTGAAGTTACTGTTACTGCCAAATGGTACCAAGACATGATTCGAAATTTTGTTGTGCCTAAAATGGAAGAGCAAGGGCTAGAGGACATGTGGTTTTAGAAAGATGGGGCACCAGCACACGAACAGTAACTTCGTGAAATGGCGATTTACCATGGCCACCCAGATCTCCGGGTTTAACAGTACCTGACTTTTCTTATGGGGTGGTTTAAAATCAAATGATTATGTATATAAGACCCAAACAATTCAACATCTTAAAAAAAATATTCGTCACGTCAGCCTAAGATGTTGCAAGATGCCATGAAAAATGCCTTAAAAAGAGCCGAAAGTTGCATAGTGAATTGCGGTCACCATTTGGCCGAAATAATTTTCCAATCATAACGAAAAAAAATGACTTTTCTTTGAACAAAGTTATAAAGGCAATCAAAATGGTAGCAGGAATTTTGCCCCACCCTGTATATAAAACATGTTCGACAATCGGCATAAAACAATAAAATAATTCAACTACACGATTAAATAATAATTTAAACCGAAACAAGAAATATGATCACTTAAAAAATAATTATTGTGAAATAAATTAAAATATTTTAATTATTTATTTTATAATTAAACTCGAATCGAAATGAAAAAATCGGAAAATTAAAAATAAATATATAATTACGAGTATACAGTATCATCTCCTTGATTCGAGTGATTCTCGCATAAGTGCACCATCAATTAGTTTCGAAATTAATTAAGTTGTAAACGGATTGGATTGGTGGCCGGATATAAAACCATTAGCATTCACATGTATAGTTATTTTGATTTCGATGGGTAGCCCAATCTTGGGTTAACATGAAATAATTAACAAATAAATCGAATAAAAATGTAATTAATATTTTTTTTTTATTTTTTATTTATAAAACACAATTTATTTACTGGTTTATTATTATTGTTATTTATTTTATTTTAATTTAATTTATATTCAGACACATGAATGTAATTTAATTACGTTTAACTAGCTTTACATTGTAATCAATATTTTAAAAAAATTAATTTAATAAGTAATTATAAAATTATGTGAGCTCATCATGCATATGTACATGGGAATCTGAAAATTGAAAATTTTTTTTATCGTTCAATTTACAATAAGTACATTAAAAATTATTATATCGATTCATTTTGTTTGTATTTATGGATTTTATTGATGTGCTGTATACAGTTTGATGTCCATTTGATTGAAGAACATAAAAGCAGTTAAGCGTTATAAAACTATTAAATTGAAATTGGCGAATAAAATTTTATAATGCTAAATGATGCAGTTGAAGTTTAATGAGCTGACTACACCCGAAACCGAGAAATTGGCCAAATAGCTCATGTATAGTAGGTAAGTGGGCGGCGTGGAGGTATTTGATAAAATTGCAACAGAAGGCGCCTCAATCACAAACCCCAGATGTTATGTCTCACTACCATCTATCACTAGACCAAATTCAAATTTTCAGACAGATCTGTCATTTAGTTCAGTTTTGACAGCCATTGAAAACCGACAACCCATTATTTCGTGTATCACTGAAACATAATTTTTTGCGTGGAAAAACCAAACCAATGCTGGATAAATACTATGAAGACTCTTCACCATCGATTAAAATGATTCAACAAGCACAACTGACGCCGAAGGTCTAGTACGCTCAAATGAAAACACCACACTAAAATTGGTTAACAAAATCCATGAGAAGTGGGCGAGATAGCTGAGATAGTAGGCATCTCTGCGTCGCTTCATATATTACACAAACATTTAAACTGCCACGTTTGCTTACAATAAACGAAAAACGTTCACTTCTGACAACTTCAGAGACAGGTTTGACGATGTTAACGATGACAACGGTGAATATTACTACAACTAACTGGACTATTTCAACGACGGTTTAGAAGATAAACGACCACTTTTGCCAAAGTAAAACGTTCCTCTTTCATCAAGGCTATGGACGTATAGTTGATAGGGGCAAAATTCATGAATTCACATCTATCATATTTAGACTAAGCAACCTGAGACTATTTCCTTTTCCCGAACTTGAAGAAATGGCTCAGTGGAAAGAGATTCGGCTCTAACGAGGGATTCACCGATGCAAAAAACGCCTTTTTTGAAAAGTTAGAGAAATCGTATTATTTGGAAGTGATCGAAAAATTGGAAAAAATAGTATTCCTTGTTTCTTTTTTACTAGAATTCTCACTCTCGTATTTACTAAATTTTTCTGTCTGATCCACTTTATCTCGGTGTAATTCTCGGAATCCGGATCGGCCAATTGACCCCGTTTTTACGAAAATAAAAGCTATAATACTGTAATGCTACTCAGCTGTAAGTGTACCATAATATATAGGAGAGTCATCATATTAATGTTATTCTCATGCCGCATTTACTCAACGATCTAAATGTTTGGACAATATTGTCTAGTTGGGTGTTCAACACTCATATTTCGGGCCCAAAGAGGTAGATAATTTTCACAAGGTAAATCCTACCAGTATGTACATATACAGCGGTCGTCACTCGAAGTGGATTCAATTTGTGGGTGTTTTTTTTTCAAAAACGTTATAGTCTTCCATAAAACGCCATGGAGGTGGACATGCAAAACCAGCAACATCGCCAAAATTGATTAGAAATATAAGGGCCAGAATTAATTTTCGAAACATAAAAATGTATCTGCTTTTAGCAGGAGGCCTACAAAATACAAAAAAAAAACAACACTTAACACTTGCACAAAAAATTTTTGCAACTCGAAAGATAATTTAGACAAGCAAATTGCTCTGTCACCACTCGTTTTCATTGGAGGAGCGTAAAGATGAACCATTAAATCTACCATTCAAAGATTTTAAACGCTCATTTGCACTTTAGGTGCCCAATTTGGTAGTAACGATTTGACGTCTCAACAAAGCTCGGCACCATCCCATAAGGCTCGGGAAATCTAACGCTTGATGTCATTTTTAATTGGTAACAGTTCAAATGTCGACCCTCGTATATATAGTCCTATAACGTCAAAACGTAAAAAAACAAAGGGACCCAGTCTTATATTTGATAATACCGGAGACCCCGAATTATTTTTGAAATAGTTGTTGATAGATAGAGAAAAGTTTGGTAACCGATTTATCCAAATAATTGAAGAATCCTGGGATGTACATGCTTTGGGGAGTTTTATAAAGTAGTGTTTGTTTGTAAGGTTACAACCTTCTGGTTTTAATCTTCTATCGCTTATTTCGAGTGTAGCAGCGCTTACATCAATCGTGTTATAACAGAAAATTAGTTCAACACCTGCTTTCAAAATTTTAAGTCTCTACTCTTTAACAGAACTGTAAGAAATTTACATTGAAAAATAAAGTAGAAATGAAAGGCTGATAAGACAAATTTGTGAAACTGAGTTGTTATTGGATGAACCAGCCCGTTCACGTGTTTTAATAAGGTGTACAGCAGAGAACAATGCATCAGTGTCAGCATCCACCAACATTGCCATCGTGCTCAAGAATTGAACTTTTCGCTCAGTTCTGTGATGAGATTTTGTATAAAAACTTCGGTATGATGGCAATCAAAGTTCAATTAGTGCAGAAGCTGAAGCAAAACCATCTGTAATATATGCGGTTTGCTAATTGGGTTTTGGAAGAAAATAAACATTTTAACTGAAAGCGCATTATTTCTGACTAAACGCATTTTCACCTGGACTATGTCAACAAACTAAGATTATCCAAGACTTGAATAATCAAATCGAAATTGCCATTGATGAGATAAGAGCCCATACCAATGAAAACTGATGGGATTGACAGAATGCGGTACTGTAAGGCCAATCGACTGCGCTCAATTTTCATTCAAACCACGTACGTGACGTACAATATGTACTTTACTTTACAAGAGGGCGTTTATCATGTACTAGTTCCTCAAGTGTTTCTTCTTGCTAGTACCAGGCAGAGGATATGCTCCAATATTTGCATGTTCCACTGGAATTTAGTCTAGACCAAATTATATTGCTATATGTTATACCATGTCTAGTTAGTCAACCGCCATGTAGTTTGGATGAGTTTTCAAGTGCCGAAAGACTCAGATTATATGAATGTTGAACTTTTCTCTCATCGTTAACCGATTAGAGGTAATAACGTTAGTGATTCTAATGATTTGGTTATCATCTGGTAAATAAAGCAAAGTTCCCGGTATTGGAAAGTGTTCGAGTGGATACACCCAATAGTTTCGCAGTTCGCTTTATACGTTCTACTTAATGCCATAACAAAGCTCAATCGGCCAAAGGTCTAACCGACTCAATTGTCTTCTCATATATATGGTGTATATTCCTTAAATGTGTCCCAGCGAATGTATATAATATATATATATATATATATATATATATATATATATATATATATATATATATATATATATATATATATATATATATATATATATATATATATATATATATATATGTATATATATATATATATATATACATATATATATATATATATTTATATATATATATATATATATATATATATATATATATATATATATATATATATATATATATATATATATATATATATAGATCGATAGATAGATAGATAGATAGGTTAAAGCAGCGGCAATTAGCGCAGAAGGTACCAGGTTCAAACCCCGATAAGGACAGGATGCAAATGGGAGTGCAGAATTCACGGACCATCTTCTATATCACTACTGTAGGCTGACATGGAACTATGCAATGTGCAGATGGTTCTAGGTAAATTGGAGCTATACCCGCACGTTCTCGATTGGTCTATGTAATGTCGTACAGTAGAACCTAAATAAGCGAACCGCGAAACAGTTGGGAGAGCCTTGAGCCCCTAAACAGATTGCAAATATAGAAACAGATAGACAGACAGGTTAAATACGGCCATATAATGGGAATAATTTTTATGTGACCAAAAATACTTAAACCATTTCTATAATCAAATCAAGTGATGGATTCAATCAAATAGGCTTCAATATTGTAGTACAGGTCCGAGCAACATTTGGTTCTACGCAGAAAAACAACTAACTAACCTTAACTATTCTTGTAACAAGTAACTTGTTCAATGAGAGCGAAAGCTTTCAGCTAAGAAGATTTTACAACCAAAGAACACGGATGACACAATAATAACTCACTCCTTAAGTTTTGAAACAGGAAATACCAGCAACATTGTGGCAGTCAAAGCGAAACATTATGACAGAACATAGACAGAAAACTATAAGTAATATTCTGAGAGGGCCAGAATAGTTTTTTGAAGTATTTGTTTTTTTGTCAAAAAGTTTTTAAAAATCATCCATCAAACTTTTTTGGGTGTTAATGTCATCGGTATGGGTTTCCCCGCTAAGTTTCTTGCATTTATCGAACCTTCTTTACTTCAAGCTAGCCAAAGCTCCATACTCAGTACACTCAATACCAGCCCATCGAAATCATATAGAAGATGGGTCGGCCCACAAATTCTGCCTTCTAGGAGTGGGAGGTTATAGATTTCATCATTCACACCATCAATCGTAATCATAGATTGTTTAAACCGTTATTTATCTTATTTATTTATGATTTGTATGATTTTAACAATGCCAACATAAAAAGCATAAAAATTATTAACATAGATTGCGCTACATAATATTTTTATGTCGACACAGCAGCATTACCATTGATAATGATATGATTATGATGCCATTGTTGTTTGTTATTTGAGTAATCCTTAAGTTTAAACAAAAACTTAAAGATTTATGTTTTATGTATACAAACATAAAACTCGCCTATGTTGCCTATATGCTAACGAGGGAGAGGAGGTTAAATGCGGTATAAACAGAAATATTTCATAATGTTTACGTAGATTACTGAGCGGAGAAAATATAAATAACGGAAAATTCAAATTTTATGGTGTGAAAATTTTATTGAATTTTGTTTTTGTTGTTGTTGTAGTTATTTTTACCCCATGCTTTTTTCCAAAATCTAGAATTTTCCGTTTTTCAGTTTTTTTTTTGGTTTGTGATGATTTTGGTGTTATTCGAAATGATTATTTATTGGTAGGAAAAATTTAATTTGATGATTTGAATTTTATGGGTTTCCTGGGAGTATTATTTGCCGCTATTTTTATTATTATTATTCCATGTATGTATTGTGTTATAACAATCGTAATATTTGTTACATACATCACCACGACTTTAATAGGATTTATTCAATATGTAAACAAAATATTGATCTGTTATTGATACTCAATTTTGGTTTGATGTATTGGTTTGATTTTCGCACCGATTAAATATTTGATTGTCGTATTATACACATTTTGATGGCGGGAGGGTTGTAACACAACCAACCAAATATATAAATTAAACAATCATGATTTGCGATTCGGTGAGTGAAAATAAAATTAATTTTTGCAATTATTATAAATCTTTTCGTAAATAAAGCTTGAGTAATATATATGGTATATACAATCGTTTTCCAGATTGAAATACAAATGCGAACCACCCAGGTGGCGCAGTGGTTAAAGGTGCGGCAGTTGGAGCGGGAGGTACCGGTTTCGAATCCCGATAGGGGCAGGATGCAAAAGGGACCATGAGGACATTTTTCACCATGAGATTACGATCTGTGGTATGTGAAGGAACACAACTATGACGCTCTGTTGGAGTGAAGAACTCATGGCCGAACCATTTCCATGTCAGCACTATAGGCTGGTAGATGATTAGGAAAATCGCATAAGTGCAGATGGTTATGAAAATCGGACCTATAGCCTTACGTCCTCGAATTGGCTGTAATAGCGTAAAATAAAGGACATAAATAAACAAACCGCGAACAAGTAGGGAGTGCCTTGAGCCCCCAAACAGATGAAAGATTCGAAAAAAAATACAAATGCGGATTACAATATATGAGGCATATAAATTAATGGGATTAAGCTCTGGCATTACTTAATCAATAAAATTCAAAATTGTAGGTGACGACACCATCAAATATACATACATATATATATATATATATATATATATATATATATATATATATATATATATATATATATATATATATATATATATATATATATATATATATATATATATATATATATATATATATATATATATTTACATATATATATATATATATATATATATATATATATATATATATATATATATATATATATTTATATATATATATATATTTATATATATATATATATATATATATATATATATATATATATATATATATATTATATATATATATATATATATATATATATATATATATATATATATATATATATATATATACTGTCCTGCAAAATTAAGGGAACTAAGTTTAGGAAGATGCATTTCTTCAAAAACCCGTTGTACAAGATTAAAATAATGATATGACCAAAGTGCTATACGCATCAAAAATTCTCTAGCAACTAGTTCGAACTAGAACAGTAAAAGTATTCCATTCAGGAGGAATATATAAGGAAAACGAGTATACAAAGAGATAGGCGAATCATCAGGGCAAGCAAAAAGGATCCATTTATAAGCACGAATGAGATTACCGAGATTTAAAGTAGGAGGTTACTGAATATATACCATAAGAAGAAGATTAGACATGGCAAAGTTATTTTCAAGAAGACCTGCAAAAGAACCGCTTATTACTTAAACCAATAGAGCAGCCACGATTGCCTTTGCTAACTGTCATTTGTCCTGGAACACTGTACCATGGTCCGATGAATCTAAATTTAAGAGGTTCAGATAGACTAAAGCGAGTACGCAGACCAGTAGGTACAAGGATGAACACAAAGTATACAATAGGAACGGTAAAATATGGTGGTGGAAAAGGCGTTAAGGTTTGGATGTGTTTTTCGGGTCTTTGAATTGGACCTCTAATAAGAATGAATGGCATTATGGATAGATTTGTGTATTAAAAGATATTATCAGAAGAGATGTTACCATTTTCATGAAATGCATTTTTTGAAAATGGTAACATCTCAAATTTTCAAGAAATGCATTTTTTCTAAAATTTGTTCTCTCAGTTGTGTTTGACAGTCTATATACAGGGTGTCCCGTTAGTGACTGACACGAATGGTACGGCTGGATTCCTTGATCGAAGCGAAGACGACTTTATTAGTATGACTTCGCACTTAGAAACCCCCCATATCGATTGGTAGGGGATTGATTTAATTTAAATACAAGGTGCTACCTTGGAAGGCGCCTCTTCAAACGCCTAAAACTTGATTGAGGAGCTTCATAGTGTGAAGTGGTAAAATTAAAGTTATCTTCGCTTTGATCAAGGAATCCAACCGTACCATTCGTGACAGTCACTAACGGGATATATATTTATATATATATATATATATATATATATATATATATATATATATATATATATATATATATATATATATAAATATATATATATATATATATAAGTATATATATATATATATATATATATATTTATATATATATATATATATATATATATATATATATATATATATATATATATATATATATATATATATATATATATATATATATATATATATAGCAAACTGAACATCCAGTAAATTTTCTTACAATTAACGAACTGGTAATTTATAATTCAACACTTCTTGAGGTTAATGTTTGCAAAGGCCAAATAATTGAATTCTATTTATATAGAGTATAAACAGATTAGATATTATCTTTCTGTAATTATTGGTAAAATTATTCCAATAATTACAGATGACATATCATCTAATGAATTTAAAAATTGTTAAGTCTTGCCTACCACATTGAACTGATCAACATAGCTGGGCGCGTAAATTACAAAATGCAATTTACAAGCTTTTTTGAATGCAAAATGAATACGAAAAATGTATACTCACATACTGTAATGTAAATAATGAATATACTGTGACGAACCACCCTGACACCTGTGCTAATTAAAACGAAGTTCAAAATTATCGCAGAAGTTGAAGAGTTACCCTGTAACCAAACCACTGTTCAGATTTTACATGTAAAAAACGTTATTTACATTTTTTATGTAAACTACGTAAAAAACGGCGTAAATAAAATAAAACGTAAATTACATGTAAAAAACGAAGACAACACCATTCACAGTGTTTAGCGGGTCTGTAAAGAAAAATGCGAAAAATTAGACCTCCGCTAAAACAGTTTCTACGACCTTCTGATTTTTAAACAATAAAAAAAACACAACAAAGTTTTAATCGATACAAGAATTTCTTGTATAATAAATCACTTTATTCAATTTATGAATTCAATTTTTTTAATAATTTCCCACAACTTTATGACTTCTACGAATCACTGTTTGTCAAGTGTTCTATTTTTGCAATTCACTGTGTTGCAATGTACAATCACTATGATTATCTTTGTTTAGTTTAACAAATAAATTTTTACCATTTAATTCATACAATCACTTTAAAAATTGGTTGAATGGCAAAGCACAAATTAATTTATAAAATTTGGTTTGCTGGCCACAGTACAATTTGACAAATTAAATGTCAAATTTAATTTTAATATTGAAGCCACAGCGGCGTTAACACACAGTGCCATTTTTCGAAACAAATTGTACTTGATGTTTATAGTTACATTAGATTTGAAAATAGATGGCGCCTTAGTTTTATTTTTACATAAAATCGTTTTTTTTTCAGTTTTGACATATAGACTGAAAAAAATAACCTTATGTTAGGTTTTTTACATGTAAAAAAACCATGTTAATTACATCGTATAATTTATACGCCCAACACTAAACCAAATGTGTACAGACATGAAAAAAAATAAAAAATAACTAACGAACTCAATAGGCGATCAACAAAATACGACAAATAAAAAATAAAAGAAACTTTGCGAAATGTAGACAAATAAAGGGTAATGGAAAGTTCTACAAGGATTAACGTAGTATGCATTGGACAGTGATAATAACTGAAAGTGAAATAGAGTTAATTGTGAATTATTTGTGGAATTTATAGTGCAACAAATTAAGTGTAAAAATTATAGATTTTTATATCCACAATCCAGTGATCGAAACGGATAATTATTTAAATTTATATTCAGTCAGCTAAATCGTAACAATACTTAAACTTTTTTGTTATAATTGTGCCATCTCTTATCAAAACTTATAAATTTCAAAAACTTAACGGTACTCGACCATTTATACCGTACAATGGAATCATAAATATTTCGAAACATGCTAAAAGTCGTTTATATGTTTTATTCCAGCTGACCAACCCGATTTATCTGATTTAGTAGGGTTTATCATAATTTAAAGCTTTCTGAAAAGAGATGGCACTGCAGTAGTATATATGATTTTGTTTTTTCAAATGAAAATAATCATGATTAACCAGTTAAATAAATTATTTTATTGGTAGTTATGATGCTAATAAACAACTAACAAATTTTTAGCAGTTTTGTCGTTTATTAAGTATTATTTACATATTTTTGTAAAATACACGAATTTTTTTTGTAATTTACGTGATATATTTATTTTTTACATGTAAAATGCTCAACTGTGCTGGTCAAACTTTAGATGATCCTCCATCGATGAATTCATGTGATTATATATTATACTCATTTCGTGAAAAATGCAATTTTGGACGGGGTGGATTACCATGTTATGATATAGGAATACAAAAAAAGTCAAAATTCCACACAGATGGCTCTCAAATATTGTTTTGGTCGTTTTTCATTAAAAATGATAAATGCATAAAATTTTACGTAATAATTTAGAGCTTTATTAATACATATTTTTGACAACAGTAATTAAATATGAAAAAAGTATCAAGCCCTGGGCATGAATATGGTTTCTATCAAAATTCTAACTAAATAGCTTCCATATATGAATTTTCCGTCAATGTTTGCCATTTTTTTTAATTTTCTCAACGCACACCCAAATATTGCATGAAAATGTGCTGGAATACTGTTTTCGAAACTTTGTCAGTAAATATTGCTCTTGTTCTTTAAAGTTAGATCTCAATGGTGAATGACTCTTCTTAAAGTTTGAAAATAATTTGTAAATCATTTTTTTATGCGGTATTGGAGACTCTATTTTTTGATGAATTTATTATTGTTAGATATTTCGCAACAATATATAAGGTATCAATGTATCGTTTAAGCAAACATCACATGGATGTCATAATAGTTGAAGTTAGCTTTGCTCTTAATGGAAGATTAAATCTTACCGACATTTAAATATAGTCGCCGATTTTCATAAAAAACTAAAAGCTTCCCAAAATTCTCGATAGTATTGTGTTAGTTTAAGCAGCTGACGCCAACTATGAATTTAACTACCTGGACATTAGTGTATATGGAAGTTAAGTTCATTTTGCTATGTTTATAATAATAGCTATTTTGTTCACCACCAATTAAACGATTCGTTACCAGTTCCGAAAAATGTACGATGGGGATAGAAAGAATCTGCAATAAAAAATTAAAAAGAGCTAGAAGATGTGATGAGAATGCTTTTGAAGTGTTGGGCTGTAGATTTCATATCGAGGATTATGTTTTTGGGGCAGATATAGAACATACAATTATAATATGTTGCCTTTTACACAACCACTTACTAAAGATCAAAAGTTCAGCCTATTGTCCAGCTAACCTTAGTAATAGGTTTATTTAAAGGTATGCAATAGCATAATTTATCAGAAGGCTCATTACATATTCAAACTCATTGTTGACCCAAAATTATGACAAAAGTATTCGAGACAATTTAAAGGAATACGTTAACTCAACGGTTGAAAGTCTCAAATGCCAAAAGCAAGCAGAATTCTTAGATATTTAAAATAGTTTGGATTTTAATAAAAAAACATATTAATGTAATATTTTACTTCATGCAAAACAAAATGCCAAGTATATCGACACCTTAGTCTGGCAATTGTTGGCACAGCCGATCTACATTTGTCCAACAATATTACTGGGTATCTCTGCTAACTTTAACAGCTATTACCGGAGAATTTATGAGCACCATCTGGTGTTCATTTCGACAAGGTGATATTTCCAAGATTGAACTAGGTGCCACTCAGCGAAAACAAATGAAATTTCTCACTTTAATAAAATCATATGAAAATTATCCATGCAAAATTGAACTGACTAGCTGAGCTTTTAGATAAAGCATCAATGTCCAACTTGAACCAAGAACTTTGTGGAATAAGTACGTGGTGTAAGATATAGGTCAATATACGACTTAAAGTTTAGATTTTGGTATTTCCATTTCAGTGATTGAATCAGATAGTTAGGTTTGATGGCACCATATTATATGAACTAGGCCAATATCGTCAATATATATCATATCAATGACAAACTTAGTCTACGATCTTATGTTTCTGACATAAATATGGAGTGTAAGATACAGATAAATACGTCTTAATGATCTTCAATGACTTTGTTGCAATGCCTCTCGTTTTATATTCCGATTATTGACACTTTAGACGTGGTTGTAAATTCAAACGTTGTTTACAACTTCTAAACTTCACCACTGGTTTGATGTATGACCCACATAAAAACACTTCACTATTTCAGTTCGAGACTATGACTCCGAATGCTGCAAAAACAACAAAGAAAGATTGCTATGTTGACAATGTAACTTCTGGAAGTGAGACCTTAGAAGAAGCTAGGACAGCACGAGACGAACTGGTTAACTTGTTGAAAGGAGGAGATTTTTTCGTTGCGATCAGTAATGAAACAACCACTCAGAGGAATTTACGTAAGAGCTAACGGAACTTGGATCAAGACAGATTCCAGAAGATGTCAGCATAAAAACACTTGTCATATTGTGGTATTCGGTAACTGATTCACTTAAAATTAAATCACCAAAATCCAAGTAGAATCAAACCAAAAGATCCTTTTTATCGCAAATATCAACAATTACGACCCGTTGGGATGGCTTTCCTAGTTTTAAATATCCTTTAAATAATATTTCAAAACGGCTACAAAACTTTTCATAGGATGATGAATTACCACCAGAATTCACACAAAAGTGGGTAAAATAACGACACAATACAATCGCAATTGAAGACATCAACATACCGAGATGGAATAATGAACTCAAAACTAACATCAAATACGAGCTTCAAGCTTACATATGCAGCTGTCGTTTATACAAAGGTAACAACATTCGACAACAAAATTATTACTACTCTTTTAGCAGCAAAAACAAAGGTAGCTCCAGTCAAAGACAAAATTTCACTTCCTTAGTTAGAACTTTGTGGAGCACTCTTATTGGTTAAACTATTGAATCAAGTTCCATCAGCCATAGAATTGATAAATAAACCATCCTTCGGTTGGACCGACTCTACAATTGTACTGGCATGACTTAACAAACTGCACATAGCAAATGGAAAACTTGTATCGTTAATCGAGCAAATCCAACAACATACAAAAAACAGCAAATGGTGCCTCATTAATCCAGCACATTGTGCCACGAGAAGTTTAAATCCATAAAAAATCCAGGAGCATGTTCTTTGGTGGAAGAGACCAGATTGGCTAAATACTGGCAATTCAAAATATGAACATCCAAATGTTGAAACACAATTGAAAGGAAGATGTCACCTTGTTGCAGCTCCCAGGTAGCAACAAAATATATGGAGCGATTTTCTACTCTAACTCTATTACGAGAAATATGGCAAAGCGATGGTTCACGAAGAAAGCAGGTCCAATCACAACAATAGAAATAAACGAAACACTGACTATTTGAACCAAATGGTCCAAAAATAGGAATGTTAACGAACAGTAAAGGAACAATTACAAAAATGTTAATGAGAAATCTACCAACTGTAAGAACAATAATTACAAGGGAATTTACTAACACAGGTGTCGATTCTGCCGGACCGATGGAACTGAAGGCATCAAAAGAACGTGGGGTAAATTTACATAAAGACTTCATTATTCATTGCGTATGTCTAAGAATGAAACCGGTTCATCTAGAATTAGCTAGTGACCTAACAGCACAAGCATTCAAAGCTGCCTAAAAACGATTCATTGGAAGAAAAGGACCGGTTAAACATCTCTATAACAATAACAGTACGAATTTTGGATCAGCAAACAAGATTTAAACACAATAGAAGCTTACAAGCTGCAGAGAATAATGAGCAAATAGACAACGAATTAACAACATCCGAAGTCAACTGACCATTTCTTCTGTTCTAGTTGCACTAATTCACGTATAAATTTTAGTGCAGCATATGTCGCTGGTTGTAGCTTAATGGTTAAGAGAGTTTCTCATCACATCGCGGTCTCGAGTTCGATTCCTGCGTTGACCAAATATTTAACATGCAACCGGATGACATAAAACCGCATTTGATTGTAAAGAAATTCCTTGGGTTAACCACCTACAATGTGCACCAATCGTTAAAAAACTGGTTCGTTAGGTCTCAGTTGAGACGCGGTAAGGGCCGTTTACGGCCTCTAAGCCATATATATTTCGAGATGGTTCCAACCTTCACTGTAGTAGTGACGACTACTAGTTTCGATTCGCTTGTTGCCTTCTCATTATATTTATAATGTTATCTCTTTCATCATCTCGTTACTACTTCTCATCGCTTTCAGCTTCGAGTTTGATTTAATATTTCTGTACATGGATGTTGGAAAAAATATAATTGTTTTGTGGTACATCACCAGCACACAGATTCATTGTTTCTAACCTAAGATGTATATAGTTGAGAACAATTATTTCCACTACTCTTAAATATCTACGATCTAATTAATTATAAATGTTTTGCATCATTATAAGTTTTAGTTCATTATTTGTAGTCATTAAATAATTTCTCCCGCACCAATGTCTAATTGCTGTCGAAAAAGCTTATTCCACAGTACCCCAGGTAACGTAGTTTTCCACATTTAATTGGTTCTCTCGAACAGTATGACTCAATAAGCTTTCAAATAGTACGAAATGAATAGGAAGATATTACAAATTGCTAGTTTCAAAACTGTCTTAAATATTGTATAATATGTTAATATAAACCAACAGTTAATTTATTACATTTCAAAACAGGAACCTAGATCCTGTAGATAAAATAAATTCTTTATGTGTCATACAAACATATATGTTATATATGTAGTTATTTTACCCAGACCTTATAATTTACTATAACAATTTTTTGTTGTTGCTAGTTAAAATAGTAAATGTCATTCAATTTAAATTATTATTACCATTCCTGGTAACGGACGATCATTATTTTGTTGAGAAACAGTCCAGGACGTACGTATAGTTTCACATCATATATAATATTCCAAAATGACCTAAGTAAATTAATGTAAAGTAGATAAAAGCTTTTCATTATATAAGATAGACCAATGTTCTCCTCTTGCCAATATAATGTACATATATGTGTGTGTGTACATTATGAACATGTGAAAATATTTATCTATAGTACATGTGATGTTGTAGCCTATCTTTGGTATCTGGGATATTCTTTATATCATATTTAGGTAAATTAGAATATTTTTTGGTATATAATCAATCAAATTGATGGGAACATAATCAAATAAAAACTATTAGGGGACAAAAAATAATATTCTTTTCACCATTATAATGTGTTCGTAACATATTATTTAACCGAAGGGTGATAAGGTGTCTTTATTATAAAAATGTAATTTGTACATGTAAACCATTTAACTCTATCATAAAAATGATGAACGGGAACACTAAGCTAGAAGAAAGCTTACGAAGATCATTATCGGTTAGGATTAAAAAATTCCAATAAGAGGTTTCATTTTGAATAGCCTGCTATTTGGGAAGCGGCCAAATTTCAAGCTGTCATCTTTTAACATTTGACAAGCAAAACTACGCCATTGGAATGTGGAAAAATTTGAACTGTTGGGACAAGCTATAGTGATGTGATGAATCAATGAGGATATTGCTGCTGGAGCCCTTTGTGTTGAAGAACACCCTGGTTTGTCGATTCCTCGTCGATCTTTGGAATTAGACATTCCACGAACGGTATGACACCGTATTTTGCATAAAGACTAAGGTCTTAACTCTTTTATAGTTCAGTTAACGCAAGAACTCACGCCGGTCGATAACCGCATAAAAGACGTATCAAATGCATCACAAAGATCCGGATTTTCATGGAAAATCATCTTCAGCGATGAGGCCCATTATCTCCTCGGAGACAAACAGAATTGAAACATTAAAAAACAGAATTGTCGAATTTGGAGCTCAGAAAATACAAGAATGTTTGTTGAAAATCTCCATCATCCTCAACATATCACTGTTTGGTGAGGTTTTTGCGCTGACGGTATGATTGGACCTTACTTTTTTTTAAAATGAGGCTAGTGCAACTATTACGGTGAATGGAATGCGCTACCGAGCGATGATTAAGCATCTTTACTTTCGGAATTGGAAGATATTGATGTGGAAGACGATGCTGCATGCCACACAAGCAACGAAACAATCGAAATTTGGCATGCAAGAAAAGTTTCCTAATCATGTTATTTTTTGAAGAGATGATCACAATTGACCACCGAGATCTAGTGATTTAACACCTTTAGACTTTTAGCTTTGCCAATGCTCGACAATCGATTTAAGATCTTAAAGATAGAATTCATGAAGTTATTGAGCACCAACAGCCGCAAATGTGCGAATTGGTAATGAAAAGGATATCTTGCGGCAACCGTAGCTGTGATGGCCATTTGAATGATATCGTTTTTAAATATCAATGGCACACCATCCTGTTTACAATGAAACATTCATTGATTTCTCTTATAAAATATCATAATGAAACCTCTTATTGGAAGATCCTTTACCTTTATAAAGTGACTGTAAAATATTAACAAACACCTTGTTAGTAAATCGGTAAGATTCCTTTAAAAATTGAATCAATATTCTCCAATTAGCATATCTACTATAGGCTAAACTTCTGCAACTATCACGATCGCCACTTCATCGATTGTTAGAGGAATGAACTATCTTTCGAATTGGCCAACGGGTCTTTTGTCCGCTCGAATTACAACTGCGTAGTCATCCGCTGGCATTTGTTGAATGGTGGTTTAAAAAAACAGAAATGCACCAATATTTAAACCAGCATACAGTGTTCGTCTTGATCGAGCAGTGCTTATTCGAACCTATACTCCCTTCTTTAGCGTTGTTCAGTTGTCTCAGATGAACGGGTCTGAGTAATACGTATTCCATCAGTTTCTAACCTTACTTCTCGTTGTTCAGATGAATCAGACGATCGGATTTGCACGCATTTGAACGGTTTGCTCGTTGCTCGTCTGATTCTGAGGCTCTTAATGCTCTTTTCGTCCGTACTTGAGGTGTAGATCGGCCTTTTGAGGCATGCTTTTGAGCTGTCTGTTTCTTTTGAGGCATAATATTACGGGAACGACGTGAAATATGCGTTTAAATTTATTAGATGTCAATCAGCAATCCTAATCTCACAATGTATCCAATCAAATTGAACCGCCTATACACAAATGGATGGAAATATAACTACTGACGGTGAACACCAATTAACTGAGGAACATTTGAAGTGAAAAAATTAGCTTTCGAGAATTGTTAAAATCGATATTAATTCCACTCACGATGATATCCGAATTACAAACTGCACAGCAAATGCGATCGGAACGTCAATTAGAAGTCAGATTGTTAACATATACACATTCGTAGATCTTCACTGTAGAGAAACAATAAAATCAGCTCATAAAACTATCAAAAATGCTCAATTCGGAAAACGCTCCAAAATATAAAAATACCTACAATATTGTCTGTTCAATATTGTCCGGACCTGAATTTCACAATTTACATAAATTCTTAAACCAACTCGATACGTCATCATTCGTTCGTTGTTTTCGTTACAATTCATTAGGAATGACAGTGACGCCATCTGTAAAAATTCATTAAATTCATTGGAATGACAGTGGCACCATTTATCGAAAATTGGTCGTACCAACTCAGACACCTTCGTGGACTCATGCACAACAACTTTGCCAATGATCATCACATGATCAAATAGTTCACGATTCTATAAACGACATACAGACAAACATCCATATTAACCCTTCAATGCATACTGTATCATATATGATACAACCAATTCAATGCAGAAAATGAAAAAGTGTGTGCGCGTTATGATTATTTTCGTACAATATAGTGCTTGTATCAACATGTCGGAAACCAATACAAATGAATATTTACTCACAATGAGCAAAATGCGTAACAAAAATATCAGTTTACTGTTGAGTTTCATAGTGTATGGTTTAGTACATCAACGCCGACATAAAAACCTTGATTTTGCAGGTAAATATTCGTATATGTATATGTAGTTAAAAAATACTTATTTAATTAGTTTTTACAATTATTTTTAAATTGAAATTTCATTATTTCTATACGAATTTATAAAAAAAAATGGTCGTATCATATATGATACATTATGCGAATACTGTAGAATTTGTAGTTGTTTCATATATGATACATCAAAAAAGTTCCTGTTGAACGAGATCTCTCGGTGGATGAACAAATGTGTTCCTTTAAAGGTAAAAGCTACCTAAAACAATACATGCCTATGAAACCTCGTAAATGGGGGTATAAATTGTTCGTTTTAAGTGGAGTGTCGGGGTATACATACAATTTGGAAATATTCACTGGAAAAGAGAATGAAACGCGATTAACATCAAAAACAAATCTGGGAAGTTCGGCCAATGTAGTCATTCGCTTATTACGTGACGTACCCCGTAATAAAAATCATCACGTATATTTTGACAATTAATACACAAGCTTACCGCTTATGATAGAATTAAGTAAACTGGGTATACAATCCATAGGTACCGTTCGCCGTGATCGGTTACCAACTTGTAAACTCCCTACAGAAGGAGAACTTCATAATAAGCCTCGAGGATATTCTGTAGAAAATATGTGTTCTGTTGACTGTACAGATGTCAGTCTCGTTTTATGGAAGGACACCAAAATGGTAACATTGTTATCTACCTTTGCTGGAGAACTACCCAAATGCAATGTACGACGATTTAATCGGGCTAAAAAGGTATTCATTGATGTCGACTGCCCATACATAATTATGGAGTACAACAAGCATATGGGGGGAGTTGATCTATTAGATAGCCTTATAGGTCGTCATAAAATAAAATTACGATCCAGAACGTGGTATATTAGATTGTTCTACCATCTTTTAGATGTCATTGTAGTTAACGCTTGGTTACTTTCGAAAATACTCTGTATTCAGAAAGGCATATCGCACCTGAGATTAGTTGACTTCAGAATTAAACTCGCCGAGAGTTTATGTAAAACAGGTGTCAATCGTGAGAGCTTGAAGCGTGGTCGTCCGTCAACTAGTAACGTAAGCCATGAAATAGATCTGAAAATAAAATCACCCAATGCACAACATGTACTACCTAAAGACGTGCGAGAAGACAATATTGGCCATTTCGGTAGTTGGATGTCTGAAAGACAAAGGTGCAAATTGCCAGGATGCACTAGATTAACTTTTATACAATGTGATAAATGCGTTACTTATCTCTGTTTTAATAAAGATCGCAACTGCTTTGCGATGTTTCACGGCAGAAAACCCGAAAACAACTGAATTTAAAATTATAAATATAATTTGTTTTATTATTATTATTTTTATTTTAATTTAATAATTTTTTATTTTATTTATTTATTTTATTTTTATTTAATTTTTATAGAAACATAGGCTGTGAATTTTATTACTATGTTACCATTCATTTATAATTAGTTACTATTCATTTATAATTAGTTCATTTTGAAATATATTTTTTTATTGAAATTTTAGTTTGATTCTATCTGTAAATGCATGATGTATCACAGACGATACAACCAGTAAAATTAATTTTCCTGGAAAACAATGAAAAATTATAATTTTTTCCCTTCATATTTTGAATATTTATCACTCAGTCTACAAAATATATTTTTTTTAACGAAATAAAAAAATGTATGCATTGAAGGGTTAATATATATAAAAAGAAGAAGATAGAAGATAGATTTGCCTGATTTAGGTTATCGTACAAGTTTCGTTTTGTTTATCAAATACCATGAATACTAAGTTTATGTTACTTTTCAACTGGAAATGTTTTGTTTTTCTGATTCAGAGATGTCGCCCGCACCCATAACCATATATATATATATATATATATATATATATATATATATATATATATATATATATATATATATATATATATATATATATATATATATATATATATATATATTCATATATATAACGGGTGCTTCCACAGGTGCGCTTCAACTTTTTTTCCGATAAGGACGGCGAACGACGCCATATTTTTTATTGTTCTTTTGTCATTTGTAAACTTCATTAGTATAATTTCATCATGGAACGCTACACACGTGAACAGCGATTGCAAATCGTGCAAATTTTTTTATCAAAATAATCGTTCTGTTGCTGCTACTTTAAGAGCATTACGGCCATTTTACGGTCCATTTAACAAGCCAGTCCGTTCAACAATCGACCCTATAGTGGCAAAATTTGAAACTACGTTTTCGCTACATAATGTTCCGGTGTCCTCGAAAGCATGAAGTGCTCGAAGTGTTGAAAACATCGCTGCCGCCAGGGCTTCAGTTCAAGAAGACGCGAATGTGTCGCTCACACGACGTTTGCAACAATTGGGCCTTTCTGTGACATCATTGTAGCGAATTTTACGTAAAGATCTTGGCCTACATCCGAATAAGATCAAGCTGACACAACAACTAAGGCCGTTTGACCATTTGAAGCGACGCCAATTCGTGAATTGGGGTCAAGAGCAAATCGAAAATGATGCAGATTTTCACCGAAAAATCATCTTCAGCGATGAGGCTCATTTTTGGCTAAATGGATCTGTCAACATGCAAAATATGCGTTACTGGGCAGGAAACAACCCACACGTGATTCATGAGACACACTGTTGCATCCCGAAAAAGTCACTGTTTCGTGCGGATTATATGCCGGTGGCGTCATTGGACCATATTTTACCGCGATATGATAAACGATTTTTTTTGGCCGCTATTGAATGGAATGGACTTGGACGACATGTGGTTTCAACAGGACGCGTCCACATGCCACACAGCACACGATAAAATCGCGTTATTGAAGGCTTAGTTCGATGAGCGTGTTATTTCGCGAAATGGGCTCGTCCAGTGGCCGCCGCGCTCGTGTGATTGGACACCTCTAGATTATTTTCTTTGGGGTTATGTAAAGTCATTGGTCTATGCCAATAAGCCGGCGACGTTACAAGAGCTCAGAGCCAATATTGAACGTGAAATTGCTGTAATTTAGGCCGATTTATGCGAAAGAGTGGTCGAAAATTGGGTTCAAAGATTGGACTTGGTAAAATGTGCACGCGGTGGTCATGCAAAAGCAATCGAGTTTCATACTATATATATATATATATATATATATATATATATATATATATATATATATATATATATAAAGGGTCCGCTAAATAACTTTTTTTTTGAAAATGCTATAAAAAAAACTACTGAATATTTTCTCAAATTTCTATTTTTATTTAAAAGTACAATCCTTCCGGTTAATAATGGAAACTAATTTCATTCAAATGGCTGTCTCGGCTGGCTATGCAGTAGCCTACACGATCGGTCCAATTTTTAAGGACATTATCAATTGTGTGCAGCTGTATTTCACCAATGGCTTCACGAATATTGTCCTTCAAAGCGTCAATTGTCTCTGACTTCAAAAACATGGCGCAAAACATCGAGATTCGAAAACATGGCGCAAAACATCGAGTGTAGCTTCAGCTGTGTGGCACGTAGCGCCGTCCTGTTGAAACCAAATGTTGCCAATATCCTCTTCTTCAATTTTTGTGAAGAAAAATGGCCCAATTATGCCTCTGAACCAAAATCCGCACCAAACAGTGACTCGTTTTGGGTCTACCGGCTTTTCAATGTATGCGTGCCGGTTTTCCGTGCCCCAAATGCGACAATTTTGCTTGTTTACATACCCGCCAAGATCAAAATGAGCTTCATCCGAAAAGATGATTTTTTGGGCAAAATCGGCATCTTCTGTTAGTCGATCGCAAGCCCACTCAGCGAAGCGAAAACGCATTGGATGGTCAGTTGGCCTCAATTCCTGAACCAATTGGACTTTGTATGGCGTCATACCAGTGGCGTAGCTACAAGGGCGCAAACCCCTCGCTGCAGGAGGGCCCGCAACGATAGGGGGCCCGCTGCAACGCGGAACGCGGTCCCGTGGTCTTTGTTATTGTGATCCGAAATTTGATACTAGATGTCATTACTTGTTTATGCGTTATAATACATCATGGACATATATGTCTTTTGATAACCCTATTCAATACCTGTGAAAATTTAATACCTGCTAAAAGTTTTTGTTTTGACTGTGGACATCCATGATCATTGATCAAATTTACGAAAAAAAAGCATTTGCGGGAAGTTTTGTTGAGTCACTGTTTCGCAAACAAAACTGTAGCTGAAAGTCATCGTTTGCTCGTGGATTTGTATGGTGAGCATGCTCTTGCAAAAACACAGTGCTTTGACATTAAGGACAAAGTGATTTTGACATTAAGGACAAAGAGCATCCTGGTCAGCCGAAAAAGTTTTAAGCTGAAGAATTGGAAGCATTACTCGATTAAGATTCATGTTAAACGCAAGAAGAACTTGCCGAATCATTGGAAGTTGGTCAAGCAACAATTTCTAGACGTTTGAAAGCCTTGGGATTCATCCAAAAAAGATGGGAAATTGGGCGACTTTCGAGTTGAAGCCAAGAGACGTATGGAAAGACGATTTTGCATGTTCGAAATGCTACGCGAGCGCCACAAAAAGATGTTGTTTTTGCATCGTATTGTCACTGGCGATGAAAAATGGATCCATTACGATAATCTCAAGTGCAAAAAAGCGTATCTTAAGAAAGACGAGTCAGGCTCATCGACACTAAAGCCGAATATTCACGGGGCCAAGGTTATGCTGTGCATATGATGTGATCCACTATGAGCTGTTACCAAGTGGCCAAGCCATCAATCCCCAACTCTATCGCCAAAATTGGTTCGTTTAAAGCAGAAAATTCAGGCAGAGCGGCTCTCACGTATACGATCAGATATGAGTCAATTATTTTCCACCACGATAACGCTCGGCCACACATTGCGGTGCCAGTCAAAAATTACGAGAATAACGGATGGGAAATTCTGCCTCACCCGCGTTATAGCCCAGACCTTGCACCTTCCGACTACCACCTATTTCGATTCATGCAGAATGCCCTACCAAGAATACGCTTCACTTCAAGGTATCGAAAATTGGCTCGATTCGTTTTTGAGCGCGAAGCCGTCACAGTTTTTCTGGGATGGAATCCATAAATTACCATAAAGTTGGAAAAAATTGTGGGTAGCGATGGGCAATACTTTGGATAAAAAATCTTGTGACATTTTTCCACAATAAAGGCTCAAATTTAGAAAAAAAATCCGGTTTTTAATGCATACCTAATAGCTTCCAGTATTTCATGTTTAAGTATTGACATGTTTATTATTGTTTCTTACGTTACCTGTAACAGTCGCAATAGTGGAACGATCCTTTTCCAAATTGAAAATAATAATAAATTAATTTTCGATGAACATTTTTTATTACTCTGAAGGGAAAGGTATGGCGGGAGGATAGTCTAAGGGCCTACATTAAGTTTTGCGGGGAGGCCAAAAATTTGTAGTTACGCCACTGCGTCATACCAAGGTCTTTATGCAAAATTCGTCTCAATGATGTCTCCGAAATGTTCAATTGTTGAGAACGACGGTGAATTGATGTTGATGGCGCATCTCGCACACTTTACTGCCCCAGTATCATTATTCTCGGGTGTACGCACTGTTTTTGGCTTTTCACGCTTTGGTTTATCGATGAGGATGCCAGTTTCTTTCTCTTTTTTCACAAGATAACGAACATACGGAGCTGACGGTGCTTCTCTTCTTCCAAAATCCGTACGCAATTTTCGCACACATTCTGCAACATTACCATGATTTTCAAAGTAATGTCGTAATATTTCCCAGCGTTGTTCAAGCGTTTACACAACCATATTCGTTCAGCGGAAGGATAAAACTAATTATCTGTCAAATCAGACATGAGCTAGGTGTTACCATTCACGAAATAAGGACTAGTTGAAAAAAAAACTTTAGATGGTGGACCCTTTATATATATATATATATATATATATATATATATATATATATATATATATATATATATATATATATATATATATATATATATATATATATATATATATATATATAAGAAAGGTTGAGATAAGATATAGATCAACGTTTTGTTGGTGTTGTATATCGTTACATGGTGTGACTTCTAGTACTTAAAATTGAATGCCAACCAATTCAGGTTCATTGTACTACAGTCAAACGATTAGGGAGTTTCAATTTACCAATCTTGCTTTAAATTTTGTTGATAATTAAGTTTTTATGTATCAAACCAATTATATGGTATCTTGCACCAACTGCATGGGTTGAATCAAAAAAAAATTTATATTCCCAATGCGTACAAAAATATGATTTTCCATATGCATTCGAGCTTAAAGCATTGTAATATCATTCCAGTTTTGTGGCAGAGGACATTAGCATAACCAAAATGTTAAGAAAATTGAAATAAATATCTCATCCTCTGCACATTTGTCTGTTACATACATCTCATGTGTAAACAGTTTCATTTTAACGTCCAATTGAAAAATCTAAACAAATAAGTCGAGCTTAATATAATGAATTAATGTCAAAACAAAAAGCAAACAATTCAGATGAAAATTTTGGAAAATTTATGAGCATTCTCGAATTTCATTATTTATCATGATTTTGACAATGTATGTGTGTGTGTGTGTGTGTATGGATGTCAAACAAACAAAAAATATTGTCGTTGTTATTGCAAAATGTCTTATTTACTACTGTGCCTATGGATATGGTATTCGGTGGCGCATATCCAAACTGATTTTTAAGGTAAATTTTTTTACCATCAATTTCGATGAATTACATTCTCTCCCTCCCGATATTTATCTACATTGTTTTGTTGTTATTTAATTAATCATTGTGTTTGTGTTCCGCAAACGCAACGAATAAAACTGTCGAAAATGATTTTTTATTAAGTCAAAGTAGAAATTAAATTAATTTTATTTGATTAAATTTTGTTGTTCGATATATTTATTGATCAGACATGTAAGCATATATAAGCCGCACATATTCGTTTATAGTATTTCAAATTTCGAAATCTATCGAACATCATTTCCATCATGGGAGTATGACAAATTTCCAATTTTATTCGACAACGAACGAACGACGGTATCCAAATAAAAAGCTATTGAGGTGAGCTATAGTATATGGGATGACGTTGTACTTTGGATCGAGAATCCACGATTTTAAGAAGAGTACCTACTACCTACATGTGATATGGAGAATATATACGATATTAATTAATGTCATTGAACTTAATGCTTTGTTGACAGTGATTGATAGAAATATTTTTGGAATATTCTATTTTTTTTTTTGAGATGGTATGTCGTGTGTCGTCGTTGTCTTTCTGAATTTGATTTTTATTTTATTTCGTACAGGAACTTTTACAAGTCGTATATGTACATATATATTCTGATTTTACAGAATGTCGTACGAAACTTGATGAAGAATATATTGTGGAATGAAACCTGGAGTATGATATGTATGAATACATACAAAGGTTGATGTTCATTTCATTAATGAAAAAGTTGGTAGACTTTTATTGTAAATACGAGATTTGACATTTATCAAAATAGATTACAAATAAGCTTTGTACATCCCCTTATGTATCAGTCCATCAGATAGAAGTTCGATACAATGTCCTTTGTTCAAAACTTTATCCTACTAGAATTTACTTAAGCTCTAAACTATTAAGAAATTGCATTGTTTACTATACCAAAAATAACTGCAATTTGTTTGGATATATTTTAAGTATGTGAGTTCCAAGTAACATGAATCTCATAATACTATAAAATGACATACTCAAACCTGAGATTGAAACTGTTGAACATAAGATACACTGTCAACTTTAGCCCAAACAAAATACATTAAAGAACTTTTGGAGGAGAGGAAAAACCTGATCTCAGTTCAATTATAGTGAAATGAGTTGACGGTAAAACACTGTGCACCAGACAAACGGGCTCAAGTACCAAATTGTATTATTGCATGAAAAACAAAAGCTTTATAAAATAAAGTGAGTGTCAGAAACCGATAAAAATGTAATCTTGATAATCGAAGCCAAGCAACTAAAGCGAGGTTCACAAGAAATCAGAATATAACCTCAAGTGGAAACATTACAGTTCGCATAACTTTACCAGAACCTACGGTTTACAACATTTTAATTTACTAAAATAATCTTAACCATAGATACCCCAACTATAGATTTTGCAAGGAAAAAAATAAGGGTCAATTTCGACCTATTTTCCATAAGTGGTGGCAACTTTATTAGTACTCAGATACATTTACATCATCAGATGATATTTTAAAGCACTGTGCGTAGGGCAGATAACATGCGGAATGCACTCATAAGTAACTAACTCGTGAATATAGAATGGTTCTAACTGCGTCTCAGCTGAAACATTTTGAACCATTATTAATGATCCATATTGTGGGTGGTCAGTTCAACGAGTATTTTTACACACAACCACCTTGTAATTAATCCAGAAAATGTTAATTTTTAGTCAACCGCGAAAATCTATCTACGTCAACACTATTCCTAGTGTGCTAAATTTTCAAAAATACTCAGAAAGAATTATTGACTAGTGGACTATATACCTCAGAACAACAAAAGATTTAACCAAACGGCTTCCAGTAAGAAAACTACTAGAACGACAAGATTACGAAGATCATGTATATCTGGAGGCACATTTACGAAAATCAGACATTCATAGCAACAAAAAATTATGGTGGAAATTATACCAAGACTCACTGCCACTAGGTATCACAGTTAATCCAACATACTCTGACACATTAAAAATATCCAATCGTGATAACCACCGGGAATCGAACACAAGACCTCGGAAAAACAAGCGCACTTCTTTCTCTCATCACAACGGGGACGATTGTTATGGTTCGGTTAAGTTCCAACTCTTATCACAAATTGCGTGTAGTAATAAGATCTCAAACACTCGTCTCTGCATTTACAAGAACAAAATAGAGTCGAACTTTGGGAAAGCTTTATGTTTCTACTCCAAATCATTTTCAAGAGGTAAATTATTTGATAGAAAGACAAAATTTGTCTGTTAGATAACTCATCGAATACTGTGGTGGAGAACAAGAACTGGATATATTTATAGTTTTGTTTGGAACCCTGCCATTTTGTTAAATAAAAATATAGTTCGCTATAGTCCCGTCTGTGTTGTAATGCTCGAGTTTATGCGATAAAACGGCACAACATCACTCAAGCGTTGCCTTTATTGAGTTTTAAATCAAAAGTTTAATTTATGAGAAATCTCAGCTTCTTCTTGCATAAACCTAAGCTAACCGAAGCTATATAATTTCTCTTGACTGAAATATGCATCGGGATAGCTGAATAAGGCAAAGACTTAAGCTTAATTATGATTTTATGGCCCTGTGGTTGGGGGTAAACATGTTTCGTAAATATTTCGAACGAAACATGAGATCCATACCACCACAGTATCCAGAGCTTGTCATAGGAGGCGACTAGATCTGGTTGGATCGCTGGGCTGACGACCCGCATCCGTAAAAACCAATTACAATTAAAAATGTCAGCAAAACTAAAAAAAATCGGATACCGACTATATAACAATGACCCCCCGCTTAAGTACTCGCATACGAGATTGAGGATCAGCTCGTGGAATGTGCAGTCACAAGGAAAACCTGGCGCGTTGGACGGCCTTATCACATGTATGAAGGACTATCGCCTGGAACTCGTATCGCTCCAAGAAACTCGATGACCTAAAAGTGGAGTCTATGTGTCCCAAGGCTATACGTTGCTACATAGTGGAGATGACCTCGGAAATCTTGGAGTTGGCTTTCTCATTGAGCCACAGGTAAAAAAGGCTGTGTTGGACATCCAAGCAGTCGATAATCGAATGTGTAAGCTTCGCTTGCACATGCGATTAGCCAACCTGTCAATTGTTTGTGTACATGCACCCACTGATGTAAGCCAACCCCAAGATAAAGACTCATTTTACAATAGTTTGGATAATCTGAGCCCATCAGACCTGAGCACGATGTCAGATTGGTGATTGGTGACTTTAATGCTAGAGCTGGCAGAAATCAGACCGACTTATGTAATAACATAATGGGGAATAAATGATGTACTTTGCGATCACTCATGATCTCCAAGTGGCAAGTACATTCTTTCCCCATAAAAATATCTATTTGGAAACCTGGACACATCCACGTAAAACATCCCGAAGCCAAATTGACCATGTCTTGATTTCAAAAGACCGGGCTCAGGTTGTCCAAGACGTGAGATCGTATCGGTCGTCAACAAAATTCGTAGGCAGTGACCATTTTATGGTTGCTGCAAAGCTACGATTGAAATTTTCGTACAAGTCAAGGAGGACAGGAGAATATAAAACGCGATTCTCCTGTGAAGGTCTGATAAATGAAGAAACGCAACGAAAATACCAAGATCTTGTCAGCAATAGCATTTTACGATCCAATTACCAATCTGATGATGTGAACAGTGTCTGGAAAGTATTGAAAACCTCGGTTGTCGATGCTGCCCAGCACACTCTCGGCATAGTGAAAACTAAGCCCAAAACTGATTGGTTTGATGAAGAGTGTCGTCTTGCTGTTGAGCAACGCAATACAGCCCACAACGAAGCGCAGACTCGGTTTACAATTGCAAGGAAAAACAAAGCAGTTCTTGCTAGGAGGACAGCTAAACGCATTTGAAGACAGAAGAAGCGCGAATGGTGGAAGGCCAAGGTCTTAAGAGTACAACAACTCAGCAATGAGCACCATTCGCGTGGTTTCTTTAAAGGAATCACCGAATTGCACCATACCTTAAGATCTCGGTCAACTGCCATTCGGGACCAGGATGGAAACCTCTGTGTTAACGTCGATGCGGTACTCGATACATGGCGTGAACATTTTTCTGATCTACTTAATGTTCCACATTTATCACAAGCTGTATTTGAATACCCTCAAATACAGACCGCAAAGATGTTCATTGAGGATCCATCCTATGAGGAATTCACAATGGTCATGCAGAGATTAAAGAAAAATCGTTCACCAGGGGTTGATTGCATTAATTCAGAGCTCTTGATATTCGGAGGGTTAACTTTGTGGAACTGTCTTTTCGACCTTGTTCGATTGGTATGGCGAAATAAAGTTATGCCTGACGAATGGAAAGTGGCCGCGTTATGCCCAATATTCAAAAAGGGTGATCGCATGAAATGCGAGAACTATCGCGGTATAGCTCTCCTTTGCACAGCATACAAATTACTGTCATACATTATCTAGGGAGAATTACTCCTCTAGCGGAGGAAATTGTCGGTGACTACCACGGAGAATTCCGTCCAAACCGGTCAGTCATTGATCAATTTTTTTCGCTGCGGATGATTCTTTCCAAGTACTACGAAACATCTCGCGATGTACACCAGGTATTCCTAGATTTCAAGCAAGCCTATGACTCGATCAATCGAGAGAGGCTATGGTATGCGCTTGAATATTTAGGAATACTAAAAAAATATGTACATCTGTGTAAAATGACAGTGACGCAGTCACAATGCTGTGTCAAAGTTGAGAACAGGCTATCGAGAACTTTTGCAATCAATTCCGGTGTTCGACAAGGCGAAGAGGTCGCTGTCGACGACGATGACTCCACGGAGTAGACAGCGATCTGGTATCTGTAATGAAACGTACTTCAACGCAACAGTATAAACAAAGTTGTACTAATTGTTAATTTTTTTGGTATAAACATAGATAATGGTGAATTGACAATTTCCCTTTTGATCAGATAGATGGAGAAGAGATAGGGTGGAGGATTTTAACCGGGCGACGATGACTATAAATAATGAAAAGTAAAGAAAAAGAGACAGATTAGATTTGGAAGGCACATTAGATTTTGTACGAGAGATCGAGAGTACACCGTGAAATAAACTAAATAATTCATAAAATAAAATAAAAATATTGTAAAGTAATAATAAAATTAAAATTAATAAGTTGTGATGAATAAATAAATTAAAAGAAAAACAACCCTATAGTAATGTAATAAAACTAAATAAAATGATCGGAATGGTGCATATAATTTCGATTAATAAGCAATAAACCATGTGTATGTAGAAACTTAAGTTAAGTGAAAATTGTAAAGCATGAATTATAATTAATAAATAAGCAATATTATGTATATTAAGCATTATTTGTTTGCGTTCATTATTGGTGTCTCAGTTCATGATACGACTAAAAGTGTACTAGTCTATGGTATTTAGACGTAAACTTTCCACCCAAAAACAAAGTGAGAACAGTGATAGTGCATAAAAAAATAAACGGTGGACATGTAAAGTAATGGGTATAATCTTATTATAAAATACCTTACCGTATGTAAAAACTTATCGTAAATAATAGAAACATTCATTCATTTAACCACTACCACACATAATATTAAACCAAAGATCATAGTTACAAAAATATATAAAACTGGCGGCGAGTAAATACTATGGAATCAATATACACAGGATCCCGTTCATCGTGTTCAATAGACCAGAAGAAAACATCCACTAAGGCCATGGGAAAGCAATACCAACAAAATGTCGGTGACGTAATTATTGTTTTATTTTGCTCTTATTTTTAATTATAACAACATAGATACATATACATATATATTCTAAATTTTGTTCCCTTTAACTTAATCAAACAAGAACAATACACTAACACTAGCTTAAGCAATCATTTTTTTTCCCTTTAAACTTTTTTTTTGTGAATGAATTATTTGGTGAATTCACGTAGTAGTGCGTTACATTCATAATTGAAATTTTTTAATCTTTCTCGTACAGCACGGCACGAGAGTGTGCGTTAGGTTCGACGCGTGGATTTAATGGTTGGCTCTTCTTTCTTTTCTTTTTAATGTACTACCGCTTAAGATAATGCGTTAAATTAGCAAGAACGATGGGATGGCGTTCATATAGCCGCGTAATGATAGATGTGATTTTACTTTTGCACACTATTTGTTTTGTTAGATTTTTTTTTGTAAAATGGCCGTACTAGCTATACGTAACTTAACCCTCCCTCACCACTGAGTCTCTATCCAAAAATACAGTGTGCCGTATAGCGAAGTATCGACCCAAGGCCATCAGTTACAAATGGCGCCGAAACAGGGACCTGAAGGGTCGTCAGTGGATACAGTAAAGTCAGCACATGGTTAGATAATACATATTACCGTTAGTGAAAATTTGGTCGCTCTAACAAAGCATCCACATGGCTTCTCCATGCAACTTTACAGTAATTGTTTATACCGCTTAAGTGTTACTTGCGGGAAATTACGTGTTTGATTACAATTGTTTTTTTTTCTATACTAATTAATTTGAATTCTACTCCATTTTACTTTTATTAAATATTATAGTAACCGAAAACAACAATTAAAAACCAAAAACCATGATTGATAGTTAACACTGCAGAATCGTAATAGATGTTCTGAGAGTCAGTTCCCTTACGATTGTGCATGATTAATTTCTCATGAGTTAGCATATGATTTTATTTTATTTTTTAACTTTCAAATAAATTTCACTTTATGAATTCAGTCCGGTTGTGTGAGTTTTTTTTGTGATGGATGGTTTAGTTAATCGTCATTCGATAGATGGCATGGAGAGTCCATGTTCCTCGTATGACATAATTTAAATTACTCATTAAAGAATTCACGTAAATAATTATGGTATTTCAAATATTTCTTTGGAGTAAATTCTGTAGTTACATTTGTCTACTATTTTATTTTATTATACGTAAGGTCACATCAAACAAGTTACTATAAAATTGGGAAAAAAAAAATTTTTAAATACTGAGAGTAAGTAAATATCAATATTATAGTAACTTTAATAATTAATTACCTACGTAGTATGGCGTCATCCCATTTAAATATAGAAACAAAATCTATTAGTGAATTATACTTTAAACTTTTTCGAAATTAAAGAAATTATTATTAAAATTATTTATTTGAATTATAGAAAATAAAAGAAAAAAATAATAATTATTATTATTATTATTTTTATATTAAATAATTAAATTATTACTATATATATTCGTAAATGATCAAATTATTGAAATTTGTTTTCCTCTAAATTATTTGATTAGATTAGTATTTAAGGTGAATAAACTCAAAACATTTTTTTATTTTGAGATTATCGATTTTTTCATTGGAGTTGTCAATTCATCTATTGATCTATATATTTTTTTGTTCATATTAGAAATTATTAGTCAAGTGTTTAGTTACTTTTTTTTGCTTATTACAACTTAAACCTTTATATCTTGGTGTAACGAATAATTTATCAATCGTTCATTATTGAATATGGACTTCCCTCTATTTTACGACTCACTAGCAGCAGACGAATTGCTGGTAGAATATCAGGTTCGCGGTTTAACTCAAGGACAAGCAGGAATAGCAAAAAAATTTCATGAGTTATTACGAAATGAGTCATTAGATCCAAAGTGCAAGCCTCAAAAGTGTCATCTTACTGATAACCCTGACGAAGAATTAAACTTAATCAGTGATAAGATCGAAGAACTAGAAAACTTAATCGACACAACTGAAAGTAGTTCAATCCGTGAAAAAAAGAAAGTAATGGTTAAGATAGCTCATTGGACTGAAAGGATAGAACGATTAATTAATTCATTTAAAGATTTACCCGAAACAGCTAGCAATTTACAAAATATGCTTCGGCGATTAGCCAGATCGACTAGTAGAGACATAAAAAAATGTGAGATTGAATCTAATTACCCGGGAAATGTTGATTTGTCAAATCCTATCGCATCAGCCAAAAGCAATTCTGACCAAACTAGAAATACTGTTACTAGTCAAGAACAACTCGCCAAAACATTAGTGGAACTAGAACAGAATTTGGAAGATAAATTTTCAAAAAAATTAGATGATCTTTCAGCTAGTTTTATTCAGAAGTTAAAAGCTGAATCTGCTAAACCGAGACAAACTAATTTTCGTAATTGGAATTCGCGAAATAGTGGTGCTCAAAGACAGCAAGCTAGAGATTCATCACTAACTGGATCGGACAGTTCTTCATCATCTCGTTTTTTAACCAGTAGTAGATCTCGTCCGCAGGCTTCTTACCGTAACCAAGATCCTTGGTATCGAAGAGGAAATCATCCATCTAAATGGAAAATTTCATTTTCTGGTAGATCCGATAGTAAAAATAATGACGATAACGTTCATGATTTTCTAATGAAACTCGAAGAACACGCCAGTCAGGATCAAATACCTTATCAAGAATTAGTTAATTTAACAAGAAACTTCGTCACGGGAAAGGCCGAGAAATTTTACTACGTGTTTATTCGCAAAAATCGTGCTGCTACTTGGAATCAACTTCGAAAAGCGTTATTGGATAGGTTTAGTAGTTTGGAAAGTGAACGGGCAATGCGTCAATATATTAGGCATCGTAATCAACATCCAAAGGAAAACTTCAATGATTTCATTTTAGATATTGAAACTATTAATGCACGATTGCAAAAACCTCTGAGGGGAGAAGAACTTCTTGATGTAACGTTGGAAAATATGAATCCGGCGTTGCGTAATGCAACTTGTAATTTCAAATTTCGTTCCCTTGAGGAGTTGCGTCAAGTTTGTGACAATTACGAGCGGTTGTGGTCCACTTCTGGATATGATCCGCGCCGTCTTATCGATTCCCGACCAAAACGCAGCCCGATAATTGTTGAACAAATATCTAGGCCCGTTGCAAATACCCGATTTTCTAATTCATCACCTGGCACCGTAAATCATCGTCAGGAAAATCTTACCAATGATTCGGAAAGTGAAGAAAGTCCTGCTAATATAGAGCAATCTGTGGATGCATTACATCCCAAAATGTTCCTGGTTTGCTGGAACTGCAAGGATCTTGGACATCGATATGGGGACTGCCCGATGGATCTGACTCACCAGTTCTGTGCGAAATGTGGTTTGGCAGGCTTTTCTCCTAATAACTGCACCAGATGTTTGCAGAAACCCGAGGGAAATGGACGACCGAACGTGCCACAAAGGGGGGAACCACGTTCGGACAGGAATCAAAACCCCAATTATGTGTCGAACAAGAAGCTGGCAAACTACCAATCTGGCCCTCCCCGACCTCCTCTTTAGACAAATTATTTAATAATAAATCAATTAATACCCGATTCGATCGTATCATAAAATACTGGAAAAAACGAAAGCAATTTTATCGCGCCTGTATGGTTTCTACTATATCTGAGTACCAGGAAAGTGATCCCAGACCATATGCTAAAATAACTTTAAACGGAAAATCTTGTTTGGGTTTATTAGACAGTGGAGCTACTATCAGTATCTTGGGAAAGAACTCTGAGGAGTTTCTAAAATCAATGAATTTAAAAGCGAAGCCGTTTAGGTCCTTTGTTCAAACAGCTGATGGTTCTTCCAACGAAATACTAGGATATGTGACATTACCAGTATCATTTTTAAGTAAAACAGAAAAAATAAGATTCTGTGTAGTGGAGTGCCTTCGCTTAAATCCCAAATATACCTTGGTATTGATTTCTGGCGAAAGTTTAATATAGCACCAGATATAGTTAGTGAGATAAACCTTAATCCTGATAGCTCTCAAAATCAGCATATACTTGACCCGCAGCAGCAACATAGATTGGAAATTATTATCAATTCTTTTCCTTCATGTACCGCGAAGGGGCTCGGCAGAACTTCTCTAGTGGAGCATCACATTGATGTTGGTGATTCGGGTCCAATAAAACAACGCCATTATCCTGTCTCTCCAATCAAACAACAACTAATTTACAAAGAAATTGATAGAATGATTGAATTGGGCGTGATTGAGGAGAGTTCCAGTCCTTGGAGTTCACCAGTTGTTCTGGTAAATAAATCTAACGGGAAGCATAGACTATGCCTTGATTCGAGAAAAATCAATTTAATTACCAAAAAAGATGCATATCCACTCCCCATAATTCATGGTCTTTTAGGGAGAATGCAAGACACCAACTTTATATCTAGTCTAGACCTTAAGGATGCCTTTTGGCAAATTCCTCTTTCGCAGCAATCAAAAGAGATAACTGCTTTCACCGTTCCAGGCCGTCCTCTCTATCAGTTTTGCGTTATGCCGTTTGGATTGTGCAATGCACCACAAACGATGTGCAGACTGATGGATCGAGTTATACCACATCAGCTTCGAGAAAATATCTTTGTATATCTTGATGATCTACTCATAGTCTCAGCTGGGTTTGACGAGCACCTAGAACTACTCAAAACTGTAGCGGAATTGATGATAAAGGCCGGACTAACCCTTAACATTGAGAAAAGTCACTTTTTGCTTAAAGAAACGAAATACCTGGGATACATCATTGGAGAACGAGGGTTGAGAACGGATCCTGCTAAAGTGGAAGCGATTAAGAATTTCCCTGTACCGACCTCTGTGAAACAAACGCGACGGTTGTTAGGTATGGCGGGCTGGTATCGTCGGTTTATACCAAACTTTGCTGACGTTACTGCTCCCATTACCAATTTACTACGTAAAGGCGTTAAATTCCAGTGGAATGACGAAGCGAATCACGCATTTGAGAAACTTAAAGAACTACTTAGCAGTGCTCCGCTACTACACAACCCAAATTTCACACAGCCGTTCTTTATTCGATGCGATGCTAGTATCCAGGGTATAGGAAGTGTACTTTTTCAATTGGACGTCGATGATAATGAGAAACCTATAGCGTTTATATCACAAAAGCTAAATGCAGCGCAACGGAATTACACAATAACTGAGCTAGAATGTCTGGCTGCTGTTATTAGTGTAAAGCAATTCCGAGCGTATATAGAGGGTTATAGGTTTACCATTATCACCGATCATGCCAGCCTTAAGTGGTTAATGTCACAAAAAGACTTAAGTGGTCGTCTAGCAAGGTGGAGCCTAAAATTACAGGCTTTTGATTTCACGATAGTCCATCAGAAAGGTAAGGACAACGTTGTCGCAGATACACTATCCAGGATTTATTGCGACACTATTTCTGAAGTAAACTCGGACCTCAAATTGCACAACCTGGATTTATTTAGTGAAGATAGTTTGTGCGACGATTCATACCAGGAACTAAGGTCTAAGATCGTTACCTCTGCGGGAAAATACCCGAATATGCATGTCCAGGACAACAAAATCCTGATCCGGATTGAACCGAAACGAGATGCTTCTTTTACAGATATACCTGCATGGAAACTATGGGTTCCTTCAACTCATAGTAAGTTACTTATAATAAAGGAACACAATAGTACCGATGGAGCCCATGGTGGAATAAAAAAGACGTTGGAACGTCTTCGTAGACTTTACTATTGGCCTAAAATGGCCTCTGAAGTTCACGATTACATAATTAATTGTGAAGTTTGTAAGAAGTCCAAAGCATCTAATTTTTGTAATAAACCTCCACTGGGTAAACTTATAGTTTCGGACCGACCGTGGCAAAAAATTTATATAGATTTATTGGGGCCTTATCCTCGTTCGGCTACCGGTAAGACACATATCCTAATTATCTTAGATCATTTAACAAAGTTTATATATCTTAAAACACTCGTTAAAGCAACGGCCGGTAATATTATCAGTTGTCTCAAAAATGAGGTATTTTCATTATTTAGCGTTCCACAGTTCATCCACAGCGACAATGGGGTGCAATTCGTCGGCAAAGAATTTCAAGCGCTAGTAAAGGAATATGGTATCTCGCATATAAGAACTGCATATTACTCACCTCAGAGTATGCATCTGAGAGGGTGAATAGATCCATAGTAGCTGCGATTAGAGCCTATATTCAAGAAAATCATTCGGCATGGGATAAACATCTTCCTCAAATTACTGGTGCACTACGGAACTCAACTCATGAATCAACGGGATATTCACCGCATTTTCTTATGTATGGATACCATAAGATGTTACATGGCAACGACTATAAAATATTAGCTGAATTGAACCTTATGACTGAAAATAATCTTGATTGGGCTGAAATTTCGGACAGGCTGAGCGTAGTTCATGGGCAAGTGCGAAAAAATTTAATGGCAGCTTATTCTAAATATTCGAACAGGTATAATCTGCGAACTCGCGAACGGTTACTGGACATAGGACAGACTGTTTATGTTAGACAGCATCCGAGTAGCGACGCAACAAAAAAGTTTGTCGGAAAATTTGCTTTTCCTTTCATCAAAGCAATAGTGAAGGAAAAACGAGGAACTGTGAACTATGTTTTGGTAGATGAGCATAATAAGTTATTAGGCACCTATCATTTGATGGATATAAAGGTTTAATAGTTAAAGCATTTGGTTATTTTGTTTCATTTGATTCTAGGTTAACTGTACGTTTTTGTTTCTCAGTTTCAAACCTGCCACTGTAAGAAGTAACATTTTTGAATCTGCCCTGTAATGAAACGTACTTCAACGCAACAGTATAAACAAAGTTGTACTAATTGTTAATTTTTTTGGTATAAACATAGATAATGGTGAATTGACAATTTCCCTTTTGATCAGATAGATGGAGAAGAGATAGGGTGGAGGATTTTAACCGGGCGACGATGACTATAAATAATGAAAAGTAAAGAAAAAAGAGACAGATTAGATTTGGAAGGCACATTAGATTTTGTACGAGAGATCGAGAGTACACCGTGAAATAAACTAAATAATTCATAAAATAAAATAAAAATATTGTAAAGTAATAATAAAATTAAAATTAATAAGTTGTGATGAATAAATAAATTAAAAGAAAAACAACCCTATAGTAATGTAATAAAACTAAATAAAATGATCGGAATGGTGCATATAATTTCGATTAATAAGCAATAAACCATGTGTATGTAGAAACTTAAGTTAAGTGAAAATTGTAAAGCATGAATTATAATTAATAAATAAGCAATATTATGTATATTAAGCATTATTTGTTTGCGTTCATTATTGGTGTCTCAGTTCATGATACGACTAAAAGTGTACTAGTCTATGGTATTTAGACGTAAACTTTCCACCCAAAAACAAAGTGAGAACAGTGATAGTGCATAAAAAAATAAACGGTGGACATGTAAAGTAATGGGTATAATCTTATTATAAAATACCCTACCGTATGTAAAAACTTATCGTAAATAATAGAAACATTCATTCATTTAACCACTACCACACATAATATTAAACCAAAGATCATAGTTACAAAAATATATAAAACTGGCGGCGAGTAAATACTATGGAATCAATATACACAGGATCCCGTTCATCGTGTTCAATAGACCAGAAGAAAACATCCACTAAGGCCATGGGAAAGCAATACCAACAAAATGTCGGTGACGTAATTATTGTTTTATTTTGCTCTTATTTTTAATTATAACAACATAGATACATATACATATATATTCTAAATTTTGTTCCCTTTAACTTAATCAAACAAGAACAATACACTAACACTAGCTTAAGCAATCATTTTTTTTCCCTTTAAACTTTTTTTTTGTGAATGAATTATTTGGTGAATTCACGTAGTAGTGCGTTACATTCATAGTTGAAATTTTTTAATCTTTCTCGTACAGCACGGCACGAGAGTGTGCGTTAGGTTCGACGCGTGGATTTAATGGTTGGCTCTTCTTTCTTTTCTTTTTAATGTACTACCGCTTAAGATAATGCGTTAAATTAGCAAGAACGATGGGATGGCGTTCATATAGCCGCGTAATGATAGATGTGATTTTACTTTTGCACACTATTTGTTTTGTTAGATTTTTTTTTGTAAAATGGCCGTACTAGCTATACGTAACTTAACCCTCCCTCACCACTGAGTCTCTATCCAAAAATACAGTGTGCCGTATAGCGAAGTATCGACCCAAGGCCATCAGTTACATATCTCCCAACTGCTTGCAACAGTATGAAGAGCTGGCTCGTGATTGAAACTGTTGGAGTCAGATTGTTGACACGGTACGGGCCAACAGTGGCCTGTAAAAACCGGAAAAAAAAATGATTTTTTGAACTTATCTCAGTCATATCTTAATCTAAGAATCCATGTGGCGCAGTGGTTAGAACACTGCGGCATGGAGCGGGAGGTACCGGGTTCGATGAGGGGCTGGATACAAAAAGGGATTTTCACCATCGATCGTCTGGGGCGGTACGATCGGTGGTGATAATGAACTCATCTGAGACCCAGTTGAGGTTAGAATCCGTGTGCCGTCCCATCTTCCATGTCAGTACTATAGGCTGGCATGGAGCTATCCAATGTGCAGATGGTTTCTACAGCAATATAGTGGGAATGATGGTTTCTACAGCAATATAGTGGGAATGATGGTTTCTACAGCAATATAGTGGGAATTGAAGTTTCTGATAGTTTTCGTGCGAGCTGTTTCTATTCATTTAGCAGAAAATTAAGGGAATTTCATGTAATCAGAAAACGCATTGTAACTCAATACGAACGGTAAGCCTCAAATTTTTGCTTGAATGCTTTAGTCACAATACACACCTGGCTAGTATTCCATATCGACCAATAATATTTCTACTCATTACTTGCAGTACCTGATCATTTATAAGTGATAACTTAAGAACTTAACTAATGGCATAAAAATAGGAGTAATGAAAATCTGACCTAGATGCTGATAACGCCAAATTAATATTACAGATAACCCTCGTATAACGCGGGCCAAAATTTTTTTTATCTGATTTCATACAATACAAATGCACAGTTAAAAACCATTGACCTTGGAACTTTGGGAAACGCAATGAACATAAATTTGGGCCTAGCAAAGAGAGGTTTGGGAATTTCACATGGCGGTTTTCCCTACACAACATACTGAAATGTGTCTGTATTATGATTTTTAATTACTTTCCAAATCTAGAATGAAACCCTGTCACACATTAATGGTTGTTGGAAAAAACTATGGCCTAACGATGTTATCAACGTATGTTCGACTTAACTTACAATTTTGAGAGAAAAAGGTTTCAATGATGAGTGAGAAAACCTTTGTAAAGTTGGCCCAAAATTATATCCCAAAAAAAACACTATTTTTAATGCTGACAACACCAACATGTTCGAATATAATAATATGAACATTAAATAATAAAATATAACTTGTATAACACTAAATGTATGTATGTTCTAAGGTAAGAAATGTTCACTTATATTGAAATGAAGTGAACATTTTTCGAATTGCTATATATGGGCCATTGTGACTATAAGATCCCCATTGGAATCATCTAATTCTCTGCACTGGTGATGTGGACCAGAAATATCAAAAAATCATAGCGATACCGATGACCAAAACTGAAAATGTTCACTTATATTGAAATGAAGTGAAAATTCTTAGAATTGTGATATATGGGCCATTGTGACTATGAGATCACCAGTGGAATCGTCTGATTCTCTGCACTGGTGATGATTTGGACCAGAACTATCAAAAAATCATAGCGAGACCGATGACCAAAACTGAAAATGTTCACTTATATTGAAATGAAGTGAACATTTTTCGAATTGCTATATATGCGCCATTGTGGCTATGAGATCCCCATTGTAATCGTCTAATACTTTCCACTGGTGATGATTCAGACCAGCACTATCAAAAAATTTTTTTCGAAATCAATACATACGATGTGTTTTTGGGCTGACATCAATAATATGTCGTAATCTAATATTTTGTTTTGGGCTGACACTATAATATAGAAATGTCATTTTTAGTGTTGCCATAGCATTTTCTTGGGTTGATGTTTGGGCCAACTTCTCATACATAGTGTGAAACAGGTATTCGATATATAATTGAATGAGCATCGGAATTAAATGAGAAGGTGTTGGCCCAAATTATAAATGATGACGTCGCACATATTGACGAAGATCCTGAAAAAACAATTTTCTTTGAAATATCTAAAACAAGGATTAGATTCTTCAAAAAGGTTTTTGGACGTTTATCCAGATGATTGACCAACCCTAGTCAAATGATAACCCTAATCATTCAAATGTGAGCTTGCTTTAAATTACAAATGAGCTTTTAACAAGATGTTGCCTTTCAATTATTGAATACCAGACTATGTGAAACCATAATATTGATACATCGAAAGTTTTTCAATTCGTCTGGAAACTAAAAACTATTGAAAAATAAATAATACAAAGCTTCATTTACCGGTAGCTTTCGATACATACTCGTGTATATTCACATATGCATGTTGATAGCAAAATGATATCTTTGTGACCATAAATACAATTCGCTGTCACAAACGTTTTTTGCTCTATTATTTGTTTTTCATTGAAAATAAAAACGTAAATTAGGCTTGAAAGCTCTATATACGGACATATATATAAAGGTATTTCGAGCTTTTTATTATTTTCAATGTTGTTTCTGTTTTTGTTTAAATAAACATCTACACAGGAAAAACACTGGATGTGTACCGAGAATCATATATCGGGTCTCCCAATAACCGGTTCAGATTTTATATATTGGATATTTTGGCTCTGGGACAACACTAATGTCATTCTTCCTTTGACTGAAACTCAGTATATTATTTATTGTTGACGAAATGAGTCGCTTAAAGATTCAACAAAAGTGGGAAATTTACTTCCACAACAAAGATCAACAATTGGTTCGTACAAAATTTGGTCAAATCACAGGACTCTCATCCAACGGTTTCAAGAAGGTTGCGCATAATCTGTGTGATACGGACCAACTAGTCGATAAACCAACGCGTACTCGTACTCGTCGTGGTCGTTCAGACGAACCTCAGTCGGTCTTCTATGATTCACTGTGTGGGCCTACGATAAACTCGAATTTAATGACGATTTTGTTCAAAAACCTCGTTGGGTTCGTAAATAAACAAAATTGTTGCATTTGGGAATCGATAAATCCACAAGGATTGTGGTTTGGCGGCATGAACCGTTTTTCTTCAAATATGAGGGTGGCGCGACTGTTGCAGTCAATGGAATCAACTGTCGTCAAATGTTAACATCTTTTTTGTGGCCATATCTTTTGGACGACATTTGGTTTCAGCAAGATGGTGTAATGGACCATGTCACACATAAGTTGAAATGGTGACGTGAATTGTCAAGCAAGGACTGAAAGACAAGTGTTATATGGTTTTATTAAATTTTTAAATCTGAAATGTTTATTGGGACACCCTGTCTAGAAAATTAAAATTAAAACAAAAACTGCAATATGATAACAAAAAGTTCGTTCAACCAATAGCAATTGCATACAAAGTACAAACCTTTATTACCAACACACAGTGTAGTCAGTACGAAATAATCAACATGAAACTACTAAATTGTAAATGATACAAACAGAGGAAAACTCTTATGTGTATGAATTGGAAAATATTGTCATACAAATGCCATTTGAAATCTTGTTCTGTTTGTTTTATTTTATACAAATATAAAAGCTTGAAAGAGAGATGGATCCTATTCCGTCCTACATGCATAATAGCCATATGTACGCTGTACATACATACGAGAACATATATACGGACTTATGTATGTACATTGTTGTTTGCTTTTTTGATTAGACAAGAGAGATGTCGTTCAAACAACAACATTTTTATTATTTAGATGACCCAAAAGGATTTTTGACCAAAAACGTGATTATATACATATCTCGTATATACATATATTGAAGTGGACATAACTATCAAGTTGTTGATGCTTGATGTGGAAATTTCATATAAAAAAAAGGAAAACAAACAAAATTAAATTGCAAACTTGATGACACAAACAACATGCAAAACAAAGAGTCGGTGTGTAGCTCAATTTAGTCGGTACCAATGTATAGACTAGAAAGCAATACAAATTTGGAAATACATTAGAGCTTTTATATATATCTAGGTGATTTGCTGTTAAACGATCGTTGCAACAAAACCAAACACAATATACATACATAATCATGGTAATGTATCTGCCCTGTGGGTGGGGCATTCCAATATTTCGAACAAACCAGAGCTTGTCATAGGAGGCGACCAACACTGATTGCTACACAGTGGAGATGGACTCGAAAATCTCTTTAGAGGAGACGCCAGTAAATACCTCAATATACACCACGAATTCGTTCCCAGTAGTGCCAACCGAATCAACCACTGTTACGTGGAGTAAAAAGTCCGGAATATTAAAGCCTTTGTCATCACAAGAGCCAAGTAGCAGTTCTGTCTATTTCAATTATAATATACATCGTAGCCAAAAATATGACCAGATTTTCAATAAAAATACAATCTACTCTCATCATGCAATTGATTTTGATCGAGATTCTGCATCGAAACAGAATATTCAGACCCTTCAATTTGATAGACATCAAAATAACTACCCGATTCAAACATCTTACTCTAATAATGAGCATGTCTCCCCAACACCTCCGATAAATCCAACATATTTTCCACATTCATACAGACCAAATCCTAAATGGAATATCATATTTACAGGGACTCCAGAAGGGTTGGATGTACATGACTTTATTTTTAGATTGGAATCACTAGCTTCACGTGAGCTGATTCCCATAGATCAATTATATGCTATCATATCTAAATTTTTGAAGGATGTAGCAGAAAAATGGTACTGGGTATACACCCAAAAGTTTCCAAATACCACATATAGAGACTTACGTCAAGCTATCATTCAACGTTTTAGTAGCATTGAGTCTGACAGAGCAACTCGACGGTTCATTGAAACTCGCCGGCAAAGAAATAACGAGTCTCTTAATGATTTTATATTGGAAATTGAAAGCTTGAATCATCGTTTAAATCGTCCTTTCACTGAAATCAATCTTTTCGAAATAGTGCGTGAAAATATGAGCTATGATCTTCAACAAGTGGCCATTCATTTATCTATTGCTTCTATTGAAGAATTAAGAATTATTGGTCATCGATATGAGCGGCTATGGGAAAAAAGACGTCGTGATTGGTCACCACAACTTGATCGTAGACCTCGTAATGTGAGTGAAATGGCCATGGAAACTAGAGCATTTTCTCCTGGTGTAAGTTCTAGAATTGAAACAGAGTTTGATCCTTATAACGAATATAAAGATAGTCCTTCTATCAATGCAATATCAAATCCATCAAATTATCGTATTCATAAATCATCTCTTCAACTGGATACCTCCAAACAAAACCTAGTGTGCTGGAATTGTCGTATGCCAGAACATCGTTATCAAGATTGCGATTTACCTCCGCAAGGGATATTTTGTTACGGTTGTGGTGCGAAAGGTATTATAAAATCGCAGTGTAATTACTGTCAAAATGTGACGGAAAACCACTCACCAGGAGTGGGAAGATCGGGAACGACACGACCGGTAAAACCATTGTTCCGACCCCTAACAACTCTTCCAGAGGAACGGTCATTACCACCCTCCAATGCAGAACATCGGCGGTTCCGTTAAGAACAGTCTTTGAATTACCTAATAAAGTCATTAATTTACCTAATTCTCTACTACACCAAACTACAACTTCAACACGTAATATTACAAATATAGTATATCCGAGAAACAGTATATTGGAGAGCACGCCGTAAATTTCTTCGATCAGTTGCGGAAACTTATCTCACTAGCACAATTGATAACAGACCTTACGCAATCATTGAAATAAATGGTTTACAAATTCGTGGATTATTGGACAGTGGAGCTTCCTTAAGTATATTAGGGCAAGGTGCACTAGAATTTATTAATAGAATCGGAGCTAAATATAAATCTGTCTTATCCGAAGTATCTACTGCGGATGGATCAAAAAACAAAATTATAGGTTTCGTAGATTTAATGGTTCGATTTAATAATATGTCCAAGCGTGTTCGATTTTACCTATTACCATCATCTTCTTAGGCATTGATTTCTGGGTGGCTTTTCAAATCATGCCTCAATTCGTTAATTTTTTGTGTCCAAGCTCTTTTACAGAATCTGATAATAATAAACACGTTCTAAGTACAGATCATGCTGCAGAATTTAATAAAATTTTAGTTATTCTACCCTCATTTAAAAAGAATGGATTAGGCCATACTAGTTTGATAGAACATCATATAGATGTTGGTGACAGCGCTCTTATAAAGCAGCGGCATTACTCTGTTTCTCCGGCGATCCAGGAACTGATATATATTGAACTCGACCGAATGTTATCTCTCGAGGTAAAAGAACAAAGCTCGAGTTCATGGTCATCGCCAGTTGTGCTCCATCGCAAACCCAATAAAGTAAGGTTATGTCTCGATTCTCCTAAAGTCAATGCTGTGACGAAAAAGGATGCCTATCCATTGCCGTTGATTAATGGTATCCTCGGAAGGTTAAATAGCACAAAATACATCTCCAGCATTGACCTTAAAGACGCCTTCTGGCAAATACCACTCGCTCCTACCTCGAGAGATAAGACAGCATTCACGGTTCCTGGTCGTCCGTTGTATCAGTTCAGAGTAATGCCGTTTGGCTTGTGTAACTCCCCGCAGACCATGTGTCGTCTCATGGATAAAGTTATACCCCATTGCTACTATCAACAAATTTTTGTGTATTTCGAGACGATCTGTTAGTAACGTCAGCGACTATAGAAGAACACCTGCAATTATTGAGATTAGTTTCTAAACGTCTCTCTGGAGCTAGACTGACAATCAATGTAACCAAAAGTCACGTTTTTATGAAACAGATAAAGTACTTAGGGTACATAGTAGGAAATGGTGGATTAACAACCGACCCAGAAAAGGTTGAAGCCATAAAGAACTTTCGTTCGCCTACCAGCGTGAAACAAACTCGTAGACTGCTTGGCATGACAGGTTGGTATCAAAGGTTTATACCTAAATATGCTGATATCACCGCTCCAATAACAAACCTCCTTAAAAAGACTACCAAATTTGTGTGGACACCTGAAGCTTAATTGGTCTTAGAAAAACTAAAGTATTTACTGACCACTGCTCCCTTATTGATCAACCCTGATTATTCAAAACCATTTTGGATAAGATGTGATGCTTCAAAAACCGGTATTGGAAGTGTCTTATTCCAAATAGATTCTGAAGGAAACGAGCGACCTATTGTGTTCTTTTCCAAAAAACTCAATCAAGCCCAGTCTAATTATAGCACCACAGAACTCGAATGCTTAGCCGCTGTTTTAAGCATAAAAAAAATCCTTCCCTACGATAGAAGGCTATCATTTCACAGTCATAACAGACCATTCAAGTCTTAAATGGCTGATGGCACCAACCGATCTTAATGGAAGGCTAGCCCGCTGGAGCCTTAAACTTCAGGCGTATGATTTCGATATACAACACCAACGTGGTTCCGAAAATGTTGTGCCAGATTCGTTATCTCGAATGTTTTGTGACTCAGTGAAAGTAGTAAGTAATGAAATTGTTGATCTGTCCTCTGTCGCATTCATATAATGATCATGAGTATGTACAACTAAGGAAGAATATTAATGAGTGTCCCGAAAAATATCCTGTTTTCAAAATATTGTCAGATCGAATTTACATAAAAATCAGTTCGAATGTTGATCTTTCTTTAACCGATCTTTCTAACTGGAAGCTATGGATTCCACAAAGCATGACCGAGGATATAATTAGGCAGTATCACGATGTGCCGTTAGCTGCACACGGTGGGATTAATAAAACATTGACAAGAATACAACAGTTTTATTGGCCAGGAATCCGAAAGCAAGTATATGATTATGTTAAAAATTGTGTAATATGCAAAACTACAAAAAGTTTCAACATAATATCTAAACCTCCTTTAGGTGAGACGTTATTTGCATTACGACCATGGGAACATATCTATGTAGATCTGATGGGTCCTTACCCACGAACTAAATCTGGTAATACTTATATTTTGGTTATTTTAGACCAATTCACCAAATTCGTTCTTTTGAAACCGTTACGGTCTAGCACAACTAATAAAATAGTTGACTATCTAAAAAACGAAGTGTTCCTTGTTTTTGGTGTACCCAAACAAGTACGAACTGATAACGGACCCCAGTTTCTCAGCAAAACTTTCCAAACTTTACTTAATAATTTCAATATAACTCATAGCAAAACAGCGGTGTATTCTCCACAAGCGAACGCTTCGGAGCGAGTAAATCGTTCAGTCGTAGCTGCTGTTCGAGCCTATGTCCAAGGTGAACATTGGACTTGGGATACATACTTACCTGAAATTGCTTGCGCATTACGCACAGCAGTCCATCAAACGACTGAACAATCTATTATTTGTATATCACATGGTGACAAACGGCAAGACTTATGAACTATTGCGAGATATGAAGTCGATAGGTGACGATAATGAAATCCTAAACCATCCTGATAGAATCTCTATATTGCACTCTACTATAGTTAAACTGCGTAAGGCGTATGCAAAATATTCGAGAAATTATAATCTTAGGACGAGGCATATTAACTTTACTCCAGGACAAATTGTATATATTTTACAGCACCCTCAAAGTGATGCTTCTAAAAACATTTGTGCAAAATTCTCTCCGAAATATCTAAAAGCGGTAATACATGAGAAAATAGGTAATGTAACATATGTGTGCAAGAATGAAGATGGGAAAATTTTGGGAAATTATCACGCGAAGGATTTTAAGCTTTGAATAATGTATGTATATGTATAGATAATAAAAGTCAGTTCCGAAATTTGCTAGCAGTATATACTGCTTTCCTTTGCGAAACTGCCCTGTAACGATTCGCGAGTCTCGGCAATATTTTTTTAATACATCTCTGTGGTTTACTTTTTAATTAACCGGTACGTTTGGTTTAAAATGTTGTCGTAGAGATAAACGGGATAAAAAGAAAACGAATAAAAAACACGAGTTGTCGGGTAGATTTGGTCAGTCGATTGATAGAAACTGGTGAAATAAAACCAAAGAACAAATATACGTAAGGAAATTGAAAATAAAAAAAAAACTTATGTTAAAAATTAAAAATAAGATAAATAAAATAAAGCTCTTCGATTATATATTAAATAAATTATAAAACTATAAATAAAATTATAAAATACAATTAAATCAATTATATTAATAAACATTTGTAAACGTATAACACATATAATATAAATATAAATTTAGTGTTTTTTATTAAAACCAAAAGAAAATAAATTGGCGCGTGTTTGATTGCTGTTTACGGAAAAGTTTGAGAGTGATTTTTCCCATTGGTGTGACATAGATCTATCGCACAACATTCTTACAATTGTTAACCAACTGTATTGGCCATCAAATATAACGTCGCTGGGATTGGGAATTATACACGAGAGTATATTCGAGTTTATTTTCTTTGCTGTATCATCTGTATTTTTGCTGAAGTCTTGCTCATCTTGGAATATGGCAAAACTATTACTGGGATGAATTTTACAATTTGCTGGTTCATCAAAATGGTGATGTAATTTTATGATTTATTAGTTTTAGTTCCAATTTAATTATAAATTTATAACATTCCTTTTTTTTTGTTTGCTGTTATATTTGTGTAAATGAATTTCTTTATATATATTTTAGTATTGGAGATAAAATCAGTGAATGTGATTTTTTTTATTGCTCTAATCGTTCATTTTTGTTGAATCAATTTTTAATGATAATTGATAAGTAAACCCTACAGTGGATGTGATGTAATGTAATGTGCGAGTGAATTTGTGCTACCAAGTTTCAGTTTATTAATTTTTTTGCTGTACGGATGGCTAAGCAGCCCTCCCAAACGAACTTCAGCTACCTAAATAAATCGAGCAATTGAGCAACCACATGCTTAGGTAAAAATGGAGAATCCCTACAATCTCTCATGATCTCAAAGTGGCCAGTACATTCTTACCCATAAAAATAAGAGGTCAAATTAACCATGTGTTGATTTCTAAAGGGCGGGCGTGGGTTTTCCAAGACGAGAGATCTTATCGGTAGTTAACAAAATTCGTAGGCAGAGACCAAATAAAAATGTAGGTTGTCGATGCTGAAAATCTAGGTTCTCGATGCTGCCCAGCACATTCTCGGTATAGTAAAAACTAAGCTCAAAACTGATTGATTTGATTAAGAGTATCGTCTTGCTGTTGACCAACGAAATATAGCCCACAATGAAGCGCAGATTCGATTTACAATTGCTAGATGAATTTGAAAACGCATTTGAAGACAGAAAAAGTTAAACGCATTTGAAGACAGAAAAAGCGCGAATGATACAACTCAGCAACGAGCACAATTCGCGTGGTTTCTTTAAAGGAATCAACGAATTGCACCATACCTTAAGATCTCGGTCAACTGCCATTCAGGACCGGGATGGAAACCTCAGTGTTAACGTCGATGCGGTACTCGATACATGGCGTGAATATGTTCGACCTACTTAATGTTCCACTTATATCAAGCTGTATTTGCATACCCTTAAATACAGACTGCAGAGATGTTTATTGAGGATCCATCCTATGAGGAATTCACCATGGCCATACCGAGATTAAATAAAAATCGTTCACCAGTTGATTGCATTAATTGAGAGCTCTTGATATTCGGAGGGCTAACTTTGTGCAACTGTCTTTTCGGTGTTGTTCGATTGGTATGATGAAATGAATTTATGCCTGAAGACTGGAAAGTGGCCATACGTTATGCCCAATATTCGAACTATCGTTGTATAGCTCTCCTTTGCACAGCATACAAGTTACTGTCATACTTGGGAATATTATCTTGGGAACAATTACTTCTCTGTCGGAGTATATTATCGGTGACTACCAAAGAGAATTCCGTCCACATCTGTCAAGTCACTTATCAATTTTTCACACTACGGATGATTCTTTCCAAGTACTACGAAGCATCTCGATTGATGAGGACAAAGGATGACTTCTAACATTCAAGATAAGAAAACGCGACGTTGTTGACACAAATCGAGTACTTTTCAATCACGAGATCAGGAATTTAAGAATTATACAGTGATCTTTGAACCAAATGAAACAGTGATTCGCCCTTCAGATGCCGAAGGGGTCACTTTCGGTGACGATGGCTCCACGGTATAGAGAACGTTTGACATCTTCTAATTTCTTGCAACAGTATGAAGAGCCGAGTAATGACCAAAACTGATGGGCTGATATTGTTGACACGATATGGGCCAACAGGTATTTACAGGTCAAAAAAATAAAGCTCTTGTCATTAGATTTTCTTCATTCAAAAAGAAATGTATAGTTCAGTTACCATTTGGCTGTCTTGTAATGCAAACCTGACCACATCGATAGAATAAATTTGACAGAACGAGACAAACTCTTATATATCAATTTCAGCTCAATTTTCTGTTTTGAGGCCTTTAGAAAATCTAAAATTTTTCATGAAAATTCGTTTTGTATTCTTAGCAATTTGAAGTAGTTTAGATCAGGGAAGAGAAGCTAGTAGGGAATCCAAAACCGGTTTCCGGATTCCAGTAAAACCGAAAACCGGTTTTAAGCTTCTTCAAACCGGTTTTTTTATTAAAATTAAATATGATGATTTCAATCCGTTAGTAAGCTTTTGGGATCAGTGTGAATCAATGAAACTCTACCTGATTAACATTTTTATAATATTGCCTTTTTAACTGCAGATGGTGCATCTGTTATGTGAAAAGTAGGGAAATTAACTGGAATCGATCAGCAATTTTGTTTCGCCCACGGAATTGACAATGAGGAAACTAATGACAGAGACCCAGTTGATCTCCATACAAATGAGGAAAACAAATTTTTGTTAGAAGAGACAGAAACTGATGAATATGATAATTCCCATCTCAAACAAAACTTTAGGGTTTCTTTTGATGGCGATGACAGTCTAGAAGTAATTATTATGGAACTCTCTCACCTACTACCTTTTATTTTTAAAGGTATTTAAGAAATGTTGTAGAAAGGTTGTTCATATTTTCAGACGGGCACCAACAAAAATTTACGATATTCTCCAGAAAAATTACAAAATACCAAATGCAACAGTCTTGTAATGATGCTGGAACGATTTTATCTTTTGCTTACATGCATACTCTCCGAACAAAAGTTACAATTGCTTTCAGAAGTAATATCGATTCTTCTGTCTGTTAAGCTGGCAGTTGAATCATTTTGTCGAAGAGATACCACTCTTCTGAATACTGATGTCTTTTTTCTATTGACTAAATTGCAGGAAGTTTTCACTAGAAATAAGAGTGACCTTATTTAATCGAATCAAGGAAAGACGTGCTCAACTGTCAATAAAATGCAGAAAAATATTAAACTGAGTTATTTCTTAAACTTAATAAGTTCGATCTTTTAATAGTTGTAGTGGCATTGCTTCAAAGAACTGAAATTTTGGAAGGCAATATTGATGTAGGCTTACAACGCATAGACGAAGATGAAAAAAAATATTTTACAATATAGAAAATAACATTCCCGCCCGAAATATAACAACCACTGAAAACCTTAGGCAAATGATGAACCGAGCACTTGAATACTCCATCAGCTGTTCAAAATAAAGGGAATGTTAGTATGGCAACACGATTGCGTCGAGGCCATTATTTAGATTTAGTTTACTTTGAAGGTTTGCACTCACTAAGAACAATAACCTTTTTGTAATTTAACATTTAAGGCTCAGTCTACTACGATTTAACTTTGTTTTATAAAACCGGTTTTAAAACCGAAATCCGGTTTTTTATAATTTTCAACACCGAAACCCGGTTTTATTATTTTTGTCAAAAATTGGATTCCCTGGAAGATAGTGTACAGAGATATTCCTGAAGCATATTGAAACGGTCATGGCAAGTGAGTGTAGCGACCAGTATTCTTAAGTGGTCAGCTTCGTCCCATGACAGGTATTTGTATTTGTCCAGCTTGAAATCAAACATAGTAGTGTTTTTAATTGTTTTTTAACTATTGGCGAAGAGGCGGAGGAGCAGCTGGTTCAGAACGAATCATCTATAATTATCTTAATCTAGATGTATAACATTATGTACACATATGTATGTTCAACATACCTTAGCATGGCCTTCACGTTGTTACCAAAAACTATACAATCTTTCGTTATACGATTATGTTGTCTCGAACATACTCGATATATTGTAGTATGGTGTATTTTCTTACATATCAAATTATTTACCTGCTTAATGATAATGGAAAGTATATAACAAACAAAACTCTATAATATGGAAAATTGGTAACAAAAAAGAATTGTTTTCGTCATCAAATGAAAATTAATGAATCGGAAAGATTATTTGTTAGTTTATGTTCGATTTTGGTTCTTGCACAGTGCTGTTGTTGTTGTTGTGTTATGTTGTAATAAAGATTTTCCAAATGGAATAAAGTGAGCATATCTTTCATAAATTATGTTTCTTATTTAACTTTGGATTTATAACTTTGGATTTATACTATATTGTCTCGTGTATAAGAAATTCATTTCTTATTCGAATAATTTAGTTTAATGTTTTTTATTTTTTAATTTTTATTGGGTTAAAATTTATGATAAGTTATATTGAGAACTAAATTGAAACATATTTATTATGATCTGTATATATGTATAGCTATTTAATGAACATAAATGTTAACTATTGAAATGTGGAAATACAATAGAACTGGAGCGGTTGAAAGCTCGTTCAGTCAATTACAGTAGCAGTAGTATACTTAGCTCAAGTTAATCAGAGGTATTATATTATAGGTGATTATATGGCAACTGCATTGTGGAGCTAACCACTATGGTAGAGGGCGTGAGTCTGTTAAGGTGAAGTCTGTTTGAGAAGTATGTTACGTGAGGGTAGGACCTTGCGATCGTAGGTGACAAATGCTTATAAAATGTTGATTATACAGTCGACACGTCGGTTTTCGACTGCATCAGATACCTTCTGTTATCAGATAATTCCATGAATATCCATGTACATCTACTATCATCTCTCCCTTGTGTGACGTGAGCGTTAACAAAATAAAAAAATTAATTCTTTTTTGACACTTTATTTCAATTTGTTTTTACAATCACGACTGGCATATTGATTTGGGCCGCTCTCTCTCCTTGATCTTCCTCCACCTCCCAATTTTGCAGACAGTTAAAATCGATAATTTTGGGCGCCAGCCTGCGCGCACGAATGTGGCTTGCTCTCTCCGGTTGGCTAGAGACACTCGGGCTGGGTGTAACAATTGGGGGGAGGGCTTGTACTGTTGAAATGGAAAATTCTTACACTGGAAACTTGTAAGTGAAAATATGAAAGTGACACTAACCTGTATATCACCGCGTCGCCTTTTCGCCTCTTTCTATGGCTGGTTCCCGAGCTCTCTTGTCATTCCACGTGACTCTTGACACGACCCACCTTCACCTTTCTCCGATAGCGTGATTCACCACCTTCTCTTTCCCTTTTATTTTATTTTCTTCCACTCTACTTTCCACATTCACTTATACACTTTTATTTCTTTTTATACAACCTTTGTTGCGTCCAAAAAACCAAATCTCGTTCCTCGATCTTATCACCAAGCCACCATCAATCAAAAAAAAAACTCTTCGCCAATCCGCATCACCTTTTATAAGTTTTCGACCTCTCACGTTACATCGGGCAATACACATTCTTCTTCGTTCCCCTTACGCCATCTATCTTGTAGCATCAAGGTTGAGTACGGTTGATCTCGAGATGCAACCAACTTGTTTGACATCTTGTCTGACGTATCAGTGTCACTGTCATGGCAAAAGCTTTGTTCTACTTGTAGTGTTGTGTGGTGATTGTCATTTGTGTTTTTGTCTACCGTGAATTTGTGTTTATGTAATTTATCCATGTAATCAGTGTTCGTTGCTTGTGATTATTGTTTTGTGTGACTGTTTATTGTAAAATGTTTCTAATATTTGTTCAATGTTCGATGTATGTTGCTTGTCATATCTCATTCATATTTTACAGGTTAGCACCTAAGGAAAGGACAGGATTGGATACATGGACCGAGATATCCCCGACCAACCGGACCCAGGTTTGTAATTTTCTTTAGCCTATTTATGTTCGACTCCGATCTTGTCTTTTCTATTTCAGGTCCCGTTTCACTTGATCTAAGCTAGTTCAAATTGCTAAGGATACTGAAAGCATTTTCATGAAATCTTAGATTTTCCGAAGCTTAGATTTTTCAAAACAAAAAATTGGTGTAGGATGAAAACGAGAAGCACGACCTATTAGTCTGAAATTTATATCTAAGAGTTTGTGTAGTTCTGTCAATTTGATTTTACCGATGTGACTAGGTGTGCATTGTGACTTGTGAGGCAGCCAAATATGCCAGAAGAGAAACTATCAGTAATAACGCAGAATGGAATATTTTGTAATTGCATAATACCATGAACTGGACTTTATTTTTTAGAATAATAATGCATACACAAACGAAGATCTTTGAAATTAAAAAACATTCACTCTCTGCCGAACTTCTAACACATTCAACTGTCGTTGAAATATAAGTTTTATTTGCTATACTATTGACAATGTGCTTTCAAACCATAGTTCTGTGGCAATTCAGAAAAACCACTTAACTAAAAAAAGTGCGTTTTTCAGGAAACCTGATATCATAACTGGGTGAAAAATCAAGCAAATTACTTCAAAATTGGCGTGGTGAGTGGAGAAATGATTAATAAATGAAGTTTGAAAAAAACACTTATCTCGACTTACGTGATTTTTCTGAATTGCCACACAGTAATGCCTATGATGATTTGACTACATAAAACATAGATTTATAAATCCCCGCTGTTTTTATTTAAAATTAGACAGTTTTCTTACAGCATACACGAATCCCTCGTCGGAAGAACGCTTCATAGTTTGAGACTAACCATGAGTTGACCCAATTTTCGGTATCTTCGTTCTACGATGTGATAAACTTTTCAGACAGAACATGCACCGTCGATCGAAATACGTGATAACCCAAAATAAATGAATAAATGTTTGATGAATACGACGGGTGGAGTTAACCGAGTGGTCGGCTCAATCTCATGATTTCATCTTCTTTACGGGTTATCGTAGTTGAACCATATTGCATGACCACTAAACGATGCAAAAGAATCGTTCATTAATGTGTAAGGTAACCGGCATTTCACATGAAAAATTAGGCAATTTATATGGAACCAATTTTTGCTTGATCTTCAATCATTCCTATTGATTTTACACGATGTTAAGCTGCGTGTTGAGAAGCTTCTTATGAAAGTCCACTACATTCTACAAATAAGCTGCTTTTATACATTTGAAACCACCCTCTACCACTTCTGTAACTTAAGGCAGCATCAGCACGTGCATGTACAAGCGATCAATGCACTTCACTTCCAGATTTGCACTTGACTTATTCGGCTCAAAACTTGACATTTTAATATTTTTTTAAGTTCTTTTGTTGACAGATGTGCAACCTTAGGATATGACGTTTAACCTTAGGATATGACGGCGGGGACTTATCCAATAGTCAAAATTTGACTAAAGACTTAATTACATGAAATTTAAATTTAATCTTGTAGAATAAATGTTTTAATAAGCTTTTATTAATATTTGAAATATTATTAAGCCTAATTGATTCAAGCCTGATTGATCAAGTAATGAAGTATATGATACTATTGAGTATGACGAAGAGAACGAAGTGAAATTGACAGTTGCACTCACACAATAGTTAGGTACTAATTGGTTGTAGTGAACACATTTATTTTTGGAAAAAGGGAGACCAACCTGCTGTAGTGATGTACAAGAATTCAAAACGTTCACCGGTCGCCCTGTTGAGAACAATTCCCTATACTTAATGAAACAAATCGATACGATAGACATTAATAAGATAATATCGATATCAACATTGAATAACAACTATTTCCATTTCCTGTGAAGATCAAAATCCACTCAGTATATCTCCCACCAAAATCTACGCGGTAAAAGGCTAACGGGTGAAACTCAGTAAATGAGCAGTTTTTACTGTATCATAAATGTATAATCTATGATTACTTGCTTCAAGGTTCTACACTAATGGTTAAAACCTTTGTAACAGACGCTCATATAAAGTTATGGACCAGCTCCTTAATTTACATTAAAAATTAGTTTCATTGCGTCACATTGTCATCATTGTATTTTAAGCTACTCTTAGCTGTCGAAAGTTTACACATAAAATGTGTGTGTAAACGGGTAACTGTAAACGTATAAAATTATATTTTTTTGTGAACGCCACAACTAATAAATATATTTCTAGAGGCAACCATAAAGAGTTTTTTCCCGTCACTAAGGCTCGATTGACCTATTGTCACATTCCTTCCCAGACGTACACTCTTAGTTCCGAAATATGTTTGTTCTTTCTATTAAGTCCAAAATTTCCCGTATCCCCAAGGTCGCCATTTTATCTTCAAATAAGAATCGTGATCCCTGGGACACAAGAAGTGCACAACAGTTTCTTCTTCTTGTCACCCACACTGCTCGCAGTTTCCGTTAAGCACTATCAGAGCCATCTAAATTTTACAGAGCCGAAATATTAAAAATTGAGCTTAAATTAGAGGAAGTAAAATAGAGGAAAAAACGTAAATTCCCATACAAAATATATGGAAAGTAAACATTTTTTTAAAATGAAATATTTTAATGAAAAGTATGACAAAATAAACATTTTAATGTTGAAATCATATAAAAACTATTTATAGAATATACCATTTAAATATTCTTGAATAAAATCAATTGAATATATCATAAATAATTAAATAAATAAATCATTAAATTCAAATATCGCATTAGAACTTTTAATATGTATACGCACAAATACATACATACTCGTATCATATGAAAAAAAAATATTCTCATTTATACGCATGTGCAATATGAAATATCGATCGAGTACGATCAATGACAACAGAGTCATCTCTGGAAAAATTAAAACTACTACTAAAAAGCTACTTTGTTTTTGACAAAAACTTTTTGATTTTCAAAATTCAAAATTTCGAAATTAATCCAAACTAATGTAAAATAAATAAATAAATTTAATTTAGATTTAAAATATTTACTCATTTACTTAAGCGTTTACCTAAAAACGGTCAAACTACTAGAATCCCACTATAATTCTATAGGAATTAAAACTAGAATCGTATAGTAGAATTATATTGTATCAAATTTGATCAAAAATGTTATAACATTTTACAGGATACAATACTTTACATATTCTAAAATCCGTATGAAATCGAGTATTTGCTTTTGTCAAGATATATGTAAGAATTTTAAGGTTAGCATTTTTTTCGAGTTGGAGGAAAATTTGATTTTATAAAGATATATACGAGTATGTATGTATGTATATATGAATGTATATATACTTACATATAAAATTTAACCGTTAACTTGTTAACTTGAATTGGTAAAACCAAATCCATTAGAAATTTTTTTTAAACCTAACGACTTTTTGGATAAAAAAAATAACGCCCAGCTGACATCTATTGAAAGATCGTAAGTACTTAAACGAAAGTACTAAAACTTAACATTTTACCCTGAATAAATTAAATTTAAATAGATTTACTTTTATCTATATTGAATATAATAATTATAATTAATAATTATTATGATATGTGAAACAAATAAATTAATTTTATTATGAATGTCAGATGTCTCTTGTAAAGCTTTTCCGCCATGTCATTTTTCTGGTTTGTTTTTTATAGTATAGGGTACACCTTTAAACATTTCATCAATTTATTATTTTATAATTAAAATTATTTTTTTAACAATAATTATGTTTTATTTTTATAATTTCTAGAATATAAATGTATTTCAAAGAAGTTACGGTTATTTTGATTCGAAATTAAAAGAAAATTATGCAGTCAGATAAAAATAAAATGTGCTGTTCGTATGGAACACCCTTTTTTCTTTTAGATCGACATAAAATTTTTTTTTTAATTTTTTAGTTTCGTTTTTAGTAGGTAACACTAAAGGCGCAAAATCAGTTTTTTATTATATAATTAAAATTATTGTTTATTGTAGTTATTAAATTTTATTTATGTGCAAAAACATAATTTCTTATGTCTAAATATATTTCAATACAGCTACGGACATTTTGCTGCAAAATAAAAGTAAACGTGTGCGGTTAGATTAAAAAAATGAACTGCTCTTATTGAAATCTTCTTTAACTTTAAAATCAACATCACATACACATATACATATTTTACTGTGCATTCAAGATTGTAAATTCATATTGAATTTTAGTTTATGTTTTATTAAATTATTAAGATATTTAGGTAACTGATTTTTAGATATGATTAACTTCAACATTTTATGTACTTAACACTGTAAAAACAGAAATCAAATATATAATTTTTTATTGATAAAAATTATTTCGAAAAATGTGATTTTTACATTGATTCTTATGGGAAAATGAAAAATGTACCTCCTCTAAAAAAAGCTCAACCAAAAATACGTCATATTATTACGGCTCTAATAAAGATGGCTCTGGCACTATACATGAGAAGGTTCGAAATGAACTTAAAATTATCGACGTGGACATATATAGTGTTAGACTTTTGAACTTAAGTCGACATGTTCTTCAAGATTTTAGTGTGTCTTAATAATTTCCAATCGTCTTTGAATTTCAATAAAGATTTTAGAGTTTTGTGGCATAAAAGCTTTCACCTTAGAAACTAGAACTGGCAAAACTAACTGGATTGTATTTATATTTGATTGTAGACGAACCAGCTCTATGTTGGTTGGTATGACACCCAATCTTCTCTTGCTCTCTTGAGTAATTAAACTCCACTTTTAAACATGGCTTCTAACTCTGTGAACAGATTAATTAAGCATTGACTGGTGGCTGAAACCCTCATCTTGTGCATAACGAATTTCTTGCTACGTTATCAGTTGATGATTCTGAATGTTTTTTGACAAATTCGATTAAATCATACAATTTTAGGATTTTACGAGCAGAAATCCGAATATGTTCTGATCTGTTGTGTTTAAACTCTATAATTTGCAATTCGAATGAGGTGGTTGTGGTCTTACGGAGACAAAATGTCTTGTTGGAGCTATTGGTTTTATGATTCGAATGATTGTCTTTTGTCACTTGCACTCTGGTTGGGATACAGAAGCACTATCATCATATTCTAAGACTTTTTCAATTGTTTTAAGTAAATGGTCTACAGGCTTGGCAAACTGAGGCTGAGCGAGTTACTATGAGTGAACAGTGGTGGACTTAGCGTAAATATTCAGATGAATTGCTATTTGGGACTTAGATCTATGTTAGTTGGTTTTTGATTTTCAATAAAATTACAAATTTGAGTTCTGTTTTCCCTGATCATCCATGGCTCTACTGGCTTGAGAGATAAGATCACTGTTTCGAGAATTTTGCTTACCCAACAAATCTGTCACTGAAAAAGAATTGTTCTCATCAATGATTCCATCCATGTTACCTATTTCGATTTCTTGTAGCACCCAAACTCGCATCTATTCTAAATAAATTTTCCTCATTAAAAACTAAGACCGAGTATAAAGTCACTGAGGTCAATGAAAATGTGCTCTTTGAGTATAACAAAACAATACTTCGGAGGTATCACAATACTATATAGAGCTTTCAAAAATCAGAAGGATTTCTGCAACTACATAGTTCAAAATATCCTAGATTAAAAAATTGAAAGATCGAGGCTGTTCGAGTTGTTAAGTTTGAAACATATATCTGAGCTTACTGAAAAAGCATTGATGATGCAACTCTCTTCAATCGATTTGATAACAACATTTTACATGTTGGCGTATTTAGCTGTAAATGTGCCAATATCAATACTACAAATAATCTCAAAGCTTCAGTTCATGACGATCAATGACGGTTGAAACGGTCGCGGTCCTATCTTATATGCACAACAACACAGTTTTCCAGCCATATGTATCATTCTATTGCGGTCTGAAACGAATTAGTACATAAGTCGAATTTATTAAATCAGAAACTACTTCCTCCCTAAACCAGTAAGCAAATTTTTCCAAATTATGTTGAACCAACAAGTGTCATTTAGCTATAACCGATGTAGTATTTGACCGATTTAGGATATTCAACCGAAACTAAAAGACTTATAAATATTGTGACACAATCACATACATTCTTGGAACTTTTAAACCAGAACCTCCGAGGCACAATACAAAATAGCATTATTTTCAACTCAACACTTATTGATGTCTCTAATGTTTGAACGGGTTCAGATAACAATCACTCATTCTTCTATATTGCTGGTTTCTGAAGTGCTCCAAACTGTAAATCGAAATTCACTTATTCTGGGTTCCACCATGTTCCTTTCGTTGACTCCACCACAAGACTGAACACCATAGGTTCCTCCTGGTGGAGTCTTCAACTTTATCGTCCTTATAGCGACGTTTTCCAATTCGTTAGGTACCTCAAAGCTCTTAGTTTCTTCTTGCACAGATTTATTTTCATAATACAAAACCTCACTTATTCCTTCTTTCTGGTCCTTCACTTTTCCATCTGTACAGTGGCTTGGTCAACTTCTTGGGGTCTTGTCATCTGATTTGTCTTACTGCAAGTGGTTCGTTAATGATCTTCTGGCTCTTCACTTCATCAATATCGCTGCAGCTTCCCTGATCTTTAGCCACTGATCTTTAGCCACTGATCTCTGGGATATTCGATTACCCATGCAGGCATAACCCATTTCAAGACATTAATTAATTTTTCATAATTCTGGTCGGGGGTTGATAGGGTCTGCAAGAGATCGGCGTTCGTTTCTTGTTAAATATCAAGACCTGAAAATGCGATTTCAAACTGCATCATGATAGTATAGTCGATGTAGTTCTATCGAAAGTGGGGCGTTTCAATTTGGCTCGTACAACTGGTGCTGTTTGTATAAGACTATACAACACCTGTTTTTTTTAACAGGCAAATCGTTGGCTAGTGTATCCACTTTCATTTCAACGAGTTCACTTCGGTTTCTGGACTTTCAAATTGACCAGTTCTTTCAAATTCAGAACTTTTACTTCAACGTCTCATTTGGTTTTCGAAGCTCACCAAGCTGTTTCATCCCCAGCATCACCAATTAAATTGCAATGAAATTGCTTAAAAAAAGGTCCTTTTTTTGGACGGAAGGAAGGAACGCAACCATGATGTCGACTTTATCGCCTACCATTTCATATCAATATACTATATATAGCCTGCCGTGAAGGTATGGGAATCCAGAAGTAAAACGAAAAAATTATACCTTAAATATGCTTGGTAATCATACAGCTTCTAAGATTGAATCGATCCTACATAACTCAACTCGATTTCCTTCTAAAATATCAAACACGAACACTGTCGTCAAAAATTAGTTATTAAGCCTAAGAACACATATAAGTATTGAAATTATGAAATTCGACATCCATAAGATGTATACTGTACGGTGCCATTATTATTTTGCTTATAATTGTGGGTGTGTATTCAAGCAACATTTTATTGTTTTTATCTTCATTTTTGTCAATACCCAAAAAAAAAACCAACAGTTGAATTATGCAAAAACAATATATATGTATACATCATACATATATTATGATTCTGCATCGTAAAATATTTATGTATTTCCATTTTTGGTTTTAAATATTTTATGCTTTTTTTCGTCGAAAAAGCTCACAATTTTCATAATTTTTTTTTGTTGCTGTGCAAACATAAATTGAATATTATCAAGAATAACAAGTATAATGTTCTAATAATATTGACAATTTTTTCTTCTTCAAATATACATATTTTTTGTACATATATTTGCAATTGAAGAAGATATATACAATAAAATCAGCGTACGATACTGGTATAAATACATGTATATCGAATATGATGGCTTAATCTAAGTTTAAGATTGACTTAATTAGAGAGACATTAGCTTGCGCAGTATTAAATATATTCTAATCAAACTACTCACTTGTTACTCCCCTATTAACAAACATTCAAATAACTCGAAATCGATTTGACCATACTACCTTACAAGAAAGACGATGAATTTATTATCCAATTACAATCCAATATGCAGTGTATTACTAACACAAAAATTCAATGTGTTAGTAATACACTGTTAAAATTAATTCCAATAAGAAAAATTAATTCTTATTTAATATTTGAGTCGATTGAATCTGTGAAGTTTCTAACAAACAATATTCCTATTGGAATTGTATATGTATTCAATGTCAATAAGATAACATGGCGGCTGAGTAAATCACATTGGAATCCAATTACATATAAATATGTAGTGGTGTATATAATGTACCTGTCTCTTTCTTTTTATATGTTTGTGTCCTTTATAACTCAAGTTGACATAAATTTCTGAATTGCTAAAAAGCTTTTTAAAACATATCAATGTCAAACTTAGTATTTCAATTTCATTGATTGATTGAGATGAATTTGAGCTGTCCGGAACGTATATGAACTGCATTTGTGTGATAGAGAATAATAATGGATCAGTTGAGGCTTATTTGTCATGTGGTGGGAATCCTAGCCGAACTCTAACGAATAGTGAATTATCCATTTTAAATCGAGATTCAGATTTCGATGTTGGCCAAACTCTAATATACACTTGGTAATTCGATTTCATCGCGAAGAAATGTTGTCCATGCTACTCCAGTAAATATCGGGATATAGTCTGTGTATAAAGCGTGTTCCTTTGTATATAGCACCAGTTTAACAATGTGATATTAGACGACATTTTTCCGCCTCCCTTCGAACATTTGCATTAGCCGCAGAAATAGAAGGGCTTCCTTTATCAGTGCAGGAACAATTGTACGAAGAACTATTAGATCGTGATGCACAGAAACAATTAAAAAGTTCACCGCCAGCGTTAAATTGGTCACTAGAAATAACGGCTCGATAAGAATCTCGTCTAATGGTGTTATGTAATCGTGGTGGCCATTGGTTAATCAATTCGGCGGTGCAAGCGACCTGGGATATTTTGATCGTAATAATATTTTACGACGAGCACCATCCGACAGTCTTCACTTAGCAGGACATATATGTAAGACTATAACATTCTATTTTTTTGGTATATGTTCGAATTGCTAAACTTTATTTTCGGTTAGATTTTATCCACCAAGGAAAGAATATGGAATGTTGCAAGCAGCTCTTATGCAATTTTCCAATGGGAAGACAAAGGGAAGAAGACTGGAGTACATTATTGTTGTTAGATTGCCAACCAGGTTCATCATTAGAACAATTGCATATATTTAGCTGATATCCTAAGACGTTTGTTTTTTTTTATAACCTGTTTTGGGAGGCTCAGCTCAAGGCACTCCCAACTCTTTCGAGGTTCGCTTATTCTCGTTCTACCTTACGCCATTACATAGCGAAGACATACGACTGTAGGTCCGATTTACGTAGAACCCACCTGCACATTGCAATGCTCCGTGCCAGCGTATAGTACTGACATGGCAGATGGGTTGAGCCCATGAATTCTTCCGCAGCTTAAACCTTTGCGCTATTTCATCGGTATAAATAAAGTTCTTCAAATTAATAATTTACGTCGCCTAAATGCATGCTCAACAATATATTTTACATTTTTGTTGTTAGTGTAATTGGTGCAATAAAACAACTTTTTTATCGATTTAAAAAAAAAATTGTTTCCTACGACACAAAATCGTGTGTTGCTGAATGTCAACTTTAAGGCGTGCAAAAACGATTTAATCATTCCTGCAGAATATGAAATAGTCGGACTATCAGATCGTTAAACCGTAAAATGTTATTTGGACATATTCTAGCATTGTTTGGTTATGTTGCTGGACGAATGTGAGCTTTGAGCTTTGTTTGAACTAGGAATCAAATAATCCTTCAAATGATTGGCACATTTTGCTAGTTGGCCTGAAACCAATCGTTGAAAAAATGCGGCTACTAGATACTTCTAATCTACAATTGCCAATCCGCAGTTTTCAGTATGCAACTTCTATCTGCACTCATCAATTATAAATTTATTAATTTGCGGCTCGGGAATCTTAGATCAATAGAACTTATAGTTTAGTTTTAGTATTTCGATTTTCAATATACGTCGTATCAATTTCAAACTTGGACCAAAATCTTGTATTTGGGCCATACGTACGGAGTGTAAGATACAGATCAATGGGACTTATAATTTAGATTTTAGTATTTCAATTTCAGTCTTCAATAGGTTAGGTTAGGTTGTTGTGGCTGCTATCGCACACTTAGACCGGTGAATGGTCAGTTGGGATACCACTTTGTACGGCTATAGGTCCGAGTTTTCGTAGTACCATCTGCGCATTGCATAGCTCCAAGTCAGCCTATAGTACTGACATGAATCGGTCGGCCCATGGATTCTAAACACGACCGGGGATCCATATATATGTTTATTTTTCACACCGATCGCACCGCCCAAACGATCGAAGATGAAAAACCCATTTGCATCTTGCCACCTCCCGCACCAACTGCCGCAGCTTTAACCACTGCGCCACCTGGGCAGTCAGTCTTCAATAAGATGATAATAAGAATAAGAATAATAATAGATAATAATGTCACTCCTATAGCAAGTTCAGATGACACATAAGTGAAAGCGGAGTAACTTATCAGCCAATACGTTTCCTTTGATATCCAAGTGACTGGATACAAGTAAAGTTTAACTTAATTTAAACTGCTAAGTTGACTCAAAGCAATTACCGTTTGAAAATAAGTTTCGATGAAAAAGAATTGAAGTCAATCGCCTTAAGATCAGCCTGACTTTCAGAAATAAAACAGATACCACGATCTATGCAACACATCTCTTCCGTAGAGTGCTGCTCTCAAAAACAGTAGCGTATATCTAATTGGGTTATTACTTTTACCAAAGTCCATTACGTCTTGGTCTCTTAAATCTTAGAAACGATAATTGGTTTTGGAGTAACTGATTATTTTGTGATTGAATCAAGTATACATCTTCTAATCCGGCAACACCTTCTTGTAAGAACTGGTATAAGGAACAACAAGATGATTGACTGATGAATTGGACAATTGGACCAGGCACTTGGCAAGATTCAGCAGAAGGAACACATATGGTGTTCGGTCTAATGGGGGATTTGACTAAATGGATATGTGGAAGCAAGAAAGATGAGCAATGTCATCGAGCGATTTGTATATGAAGTAATTATAGTAAAAACAAACGAAAGATTCAACTTTGAGTTCGAGTATCAACTAGAGAGATTAAAATCGCTTAGCAAATTCAAAGGAAGTCGCAATGGTGTTGAAACTGTAATGTGTGTAATGAATAGCGAGACCGTTTTCAGAGATAATTAGGGGCAACCATTTAGTTATGGGCATAATGGACTACTTCACTAAGTAACCAAAAGCTCATGCACCGTCAAACCAATCAAACGACATAGTAGAGAGATTCAACACAGCCATAGACTGATAACGCGATACCACAGGAGAAATGTCCACAAATGTAATATTGGAAAGGAAAAGTTTGGAGTACCTGGAAGTCAGCAACCCAATAAGCCAGATTACGTGATCCAATGGAGTTCATTACCGAGTCCGGAGTTGCATCAAGATTGCTAGTGTCAAAATTAAAGCATCAACGTTAGTGCTGAAAGGGTCCAGGTAAAACTAATAGCTTGGTTTTTAACCCAAAGAAGACGAAAAAAAGTCGCCGAAGCTACAATCGGAAGAACGTTCAGCCAAATTGTACATTGGTTTGTATAACCGATTTAGCAAATGTTAATTTCACTGTTGTCACAATATCGGCCATTCCTCTTAAAAAATCACTGATGTCGAAGTAGCGAACAACATCACAAACTGCAACATAACTTATCTTAATTATAGCTTACTCTATTGGTTGATGTTCAACTGTATTTTATAACATTGTTACAATTTGAATCCAAACATTAGGATTAGCCAGTAAAACATTCCCTTAACGAACATGCATGTCCATTTCTTTGAACCCATTCATTGAATATACAAACAATGTATTGAATTGTAGCAAAAAAAGCTTATATCACGACATAAACCGTCTATTATCCTTGTGTATACCATTCTCATCTCGCCTAGGGAGATTAACAAACGAAAATGAATTTAATAATTAAACAATTTGTATTGTTTGGAATCGCTGTAAAATTCGTTTGACCTCCGATGAAAAACAAGCGCACAAGATTAATTTATATTCTCCCAAAACATTGAATCCGTGTATAGATGTTTCTACTTCATATCACCTGCGAGAAAACAATTTTATCGCCTTTATCATTCTTAGTAATACAACTCACGTACTACCTTTTTCATGGAGAGCTTTTGCTACTGTTGTTATTCCATTTTGTTTTGTTTGCTACTGTAATTTTCTGTGTGTCTGTGATAAATAAGCTCCATTTATATTTCAATCTATTTAAAATGACAAAGTCTATGGGTGTGTGTGTGTGGCTATGTGACGCATCGAAGCAAGCACAAAATAAAAAGCACATACCATTGGGAATCATAATGATGTGGACATGATAAATCATTTTTTGCCCGTTTTTCTTTTGGAAGCGCGTCCCGATTTGTTTTTTTATGCTCAACAGACAAATCACGTTCGTCGCCAGAACTTAGATATAAAAAAAACATTGTGCTAGACGAGTGTGTGTCGTTGTTATCATAATAAGTTTCTAATTTTACTATTATATGTTATCATAAAATTTATTTGGTTTAAAAGCTCGTATACATTGTTGTTGTACAGTACATTCAATAAACCAACCTGGAATATACTTATTTATAAAAACAAAATTAATTATAAAAAATCTATTTTCGTTTGCATAAATTAACATATTATGAAAAAGTTTGTAATTAAAAATTAACTAATAGAGAGCTTTTAAGTTTTATAGGTTTTAATAGGTTTTAATACGAGATGTCGATGAAAATTTGAATGCAATAACTTTTTTGTCTGGCTGAATACTCTTTAAAGTTCTATGCATTGTAAAGAATGTTGTTGAACATCAATCACAAATTTGAGTTGGCAACACTGCTTTATTCGACAAGCTGAGAGATGCTGTTATCTGTCTTTAGTGTGCTGGTATCAGTGCAACGCTTGCAAATTGTTATAAAATTTATTATCGAAATAATGGTTCTGTTCGTCAAACTTATTGTGAACTTCGCTCATTTTATGACATACAAAATCGACCTTCAGAGCGACTAATTCGAATAACAACAGTGCGACAATTTGACCAGTGCGCACTGAAGAAGCTGTAGCCGCTGTACAAAAAAACATTGAAGAAGATCCAAATCGATCAAGTCGTCGCCCTTTGCAGCAACTGGGGATGTGTCCTTCCACTTTATGGAAGATTTTTACAAAGGATCTAAGCTTCAAAGCTTTCAAGATTCAACTTGGGCAGGAATTAATGCCAAATGACATTGATATTGTTGTTGAATTTTCATTCAAAATGTTCTTCCCTGCTGAAGACTTTTGGTGGTTGAATGGGTCAGTAAGGTAATAAGCAGGATTCGATAATTCTACTTATTGGAGTGAGGATAATCGACAAGCTTCTGTCGAAATACCATAACATCCACTAGTAGGACCACCGAGCAAACTAGAACTACGATCCTTCATTCATTACGTTTAATTAACCGACCATAATTGGTCGATAGGGTGAACCTAGCACTACCTTATAATAATTAATGTTTTGTTCTTTTTTTTGTATATCATAGTCTGTGTTGTTTGACACATCTTGCGAACGTCGCACCGAACATTATAATAATTATTGTTTGTTAAATCAAAATAAAATACAAACAGTCCACTTCCATATTTGCTGTTTATCAAAAAAGCCAAGAACACGGTCCTTCGAGCCGGATAGCCAATTTCGGCTAATTAATAAAAAAGAACGAGACTGTTTATCATCCATTAGTATCCATCATTACTAATATTGAACATCATTTAACACTATTTTATTTAGTCAAACAGTGAATCCGGTTATCTCAATAAGTTGGGCAAATCTTCAAATTACCGCACTGAAACCTTTGAGTACAATTACAATATGTCGGCCAAAATTTCTAAGCTAAAAACGAGAAGCGCTGTGATATTATCTAGCAGATTTATTAGCTGTAGCTACGACTGAGAAATCTAAGATGGACGAATATGAAGAAAAATACTTCAAGGTTAAATCACAGTTATTGCGGGAATGGAGATTACGTACAAAAATCAAGTTCAACAAATCGCCCCGATCTGAATGCTACCATTGATAATTAAGTTCAACCAACCACGTTTTTAGTAAGCGCAGTGCTGCATCAAAACGATTTAAAACTACCACGTGCCCACATCGAGATCTTTTACGGTGATTATCACAAATGGTCAAGTTTCAAGGACGCCTTCATAACTACATTGATAATAAATCTAACATTCCAAACGTATTCATAAATTGCAATTGTTACGAAATTATCTGGGTGGTGAACCAAAAAATATTGTATGCAGTTATAAAAGCACTGATGCCAGCTATAAGGAAGCTTGGAACAAACTGGTGGAGAGATATGACCGAGTAAGAAACGTGGTTAATTCATTGGTCAAACAATTCATGGATGAGCAAACCTTACATCAATTTTCAGTAAAGGGCTTAAGGCGTATCACCGATAACGTCGATTCCCTCACACGAAATTTAGACGATTTAGGGCCAGAAGCTCAAGGTCGTGACCCATGGCTCTTCACATTGTTCTCAGCAAGATGGTTGCTGAGACCTGACAATCATGGTCCAACGAATCCTATGATAATAATCATCCTACATTTGAACAATTTCTGCAGTTTCTCAACAAACGCTGTTCAATTATTGAAGAATCAAGACCGGTTGTCACCGCTGAAAAAAAACAACATCTGGTGTTAAGTCCTTTCATACGTCAGTGTTTCCAAAATGTGTGTGTTGTGATAAGGACCACTCTATTTATCGATGCTTGAAGTTCAAACAATTTAACGTACAAACTCGAAGGTCATTTGTATTAGACAACGCTCTCTGTTTCAATTGTTTGGGCTCCGGTCACCAAGCCGTCAATTGTGCTTCAACTTCTAAGTACCGAACCTGCAGTGAACCACATCACACCTTATTACATTTTTATAATTCAAATCCAAGCAAATATCCTCACTCATCTACATCTTTAATCAGAAATAAGGATAGCAATGGATTGAGCATAAAAGGTCCTAGTTCAGCAACCTTACATTATAAGCAAAACACGAAACTCGCCGTTGATAATCACTACATGGTGTCATTGCCATTTAAACGCGAGAAACCCAACCTAGGAGAATCGTTTACTACTGCCAAAAATCCACTGTTGGCGATGGAGAGAAGGTTTAATCGTGACCATGAACTGGATCATGAATATAGAAAGTTCATGGCTGAATATATCGCGTAGGGTCACACGAGTCTTGTGCCATCAAATGATCTGCTTCAAAACATTTTTATCTTCCACATCATGGTGTTTGGAAAAAATCTAGCACTACCACTAAATTACGAGTGGTATTTGATGGATCATCCAAAACTTCCACGGGATTATCCTTGAATGACGAGCTGCAAACAGGAACCAAACTCCAATCCGAGTTAATTTATATTTTAATCCATTTCAGAAAGTTTGCTGTTGCCTTAGTCTCTGATGCCGAGAAAATGTACAGGCAGATATGGATCACGCCACAAGATCGTGATTTCCAGCGTATTCTATGGAGAAACAGTCCTGACGAAAGCATAGGACATTATCGTCTCAATACGGTGACATACGGCACCTCATGCGCCTCCTTCTTGGCAATTCGTACATTGCAGCAGATTGCCGATGAATTCCACAGTATTTCTCCTAGAGCATCAATCATAGTCAGACGCAACTTTTATGTTGACGATCTGTTATTTGGTGCGGACTCCTTGAGTGAAGCAAAAACCATAACCAAGGAAATATCAAATCTTCTGAGCCTTGGTGGGTTCCGATTAAGGAAATGGATATCAAATCGACCTGAAATATTCCAAGATATTCCGGCACAAGACGTTGAACCTGTTGACATCAGCGACGAAACATCAATGGTTAAAACCTTAGGAATAGTTTGGAGTCCAGTTACAGACGATTTTTGCTTTAGTATCACTCGATTTCCACCTACAACAGCAGCTACGAAACGACCTTTACTATCTGAATCCGCCAGTATCTTCGATCCGTCAGGTTGGTTGTCACCCACAATCAAAATCATTTTCCAATCGTTATGGACAAGGAAGCTAGGGTGGGATGACCCTTTACCAGTTGATATTGGCGATCATTGGACAAATATACGGGATAGCTTTAATTGTTTATCTGACATCAGAATCCCGCGATATTTGTGTACATCATCAACGAAGGAAGTGGAGCTGCATTGTTTTTCCGATGCATCTGAAAAAGCTTATGCTGCTGTAATTTATACACGCACAGTTGACGAGGGCGGAAATATCAAGGTGAGGCTCGTTGCAGTTAAAACGAAGGTTGCCCTAATTAAGCAAGTCAGCTTACCAAAATTGGAGTGGTGCGCCGCTCAACTGCTTGTCAAGCTCCTCAAGGTCGTCAAATCATCATTGCAGTTAAACCATATCAAGATATTTGGCTGGACTGATTCCACCATCGTCCTTTACTGGTTATCAGACGTTCCCAGGCGGTGCAAAACATTCATCGCTAACAGAACTTCCATCATGATAGAAGATCTGCCACGAAGTCAATAGAATTATGTGCCAACTAAATTAAACCCGGCAGACTGTTTTGCACCAGGAGCGTAAGCGCAGTTTCAGCTATGGTGGGTGGACCAAGATTCTTATATGAAACTGCATCCAGATGGCCAGCCCAACCTACACTACGCACTGAATCTTCGCTCTTGGAAGAGTGCAGAGTATTACATGTAATTAATGACGAACCATCAGTCCTTGACAAGTTATTCAATGACATTTCTTCATTGGTTAAAATATACAAAATCTTGACTATTATGCTTTCTTGGAAGAATATCAAGAACATAACTAATCATTCTTTGTTTTTTTCCGTATTAAATTTAAAAAAGGCTAAGAACATCTGCATATTTTGGTCATAACGTAAGGTATTTGGAGAAGAAATCGCACACGTTAAGGCACACCGACAGCTGTCAAGGAAAAATCAACTTTTATCACTAGCTCCGTTTGTTGATTCTAACGGTATCTTACGTGTGTGGGGGGGCGTATTGAAGAATCCAGCGTCTCATATAATGCAAGGCATCCAATCATCCTGCACAAGAGCAGCATTTTCACCGAAATGTTAGTAAAGTCACTGCACGAGATTCATTTGCATCCTAGTTCTCATCTGTTGTTGTATATTTTACGACAAAACTATTGGATTATTGGTGGAAATCAGCTCATTAAAAAGACTTCAAATGGATGCGTGTCATGCTATCGGTACAAGCAAATCCAATCCACACAACAAATGGGTAAATTGCCAGCCGTTCGAATCAAGGAATCACGGCCATATTTAGCTACTGGTGTTGATTTTGCCGGTCCGGTTTTAGTTTCCACACGAAAAGGTAGAGGAGCAAGTTCAATGAAGGCATACATAGCAGTTTTCGTGTGTCTTACTGTAAAGGCGTTGCATTTAGTGCTTGTGAGTGATCTCACCTTCGATGCATTCATTGCCGCCTTACGAGGTTTTATAGCAAAACGGGGGAATCCAGCAAACATCTACTGCGACAACGGCTCTAATTTTGTTGGTGCACAGCGAAAGATTCATCATTGGTATGACGTACTCAATAAGCATCAACCAGAAATCAACAACTTTCTAGCGGGAAACCAAATTACTTGGCACTTCATTGCACCTGAATCTCCTCACTTCGGCGGTATATGGAAGGCGTCGGTTAAGTCTGTGATGGGTCATCTAAAACGAGAGATTGGAGAATCTAGACTTACGTTTGAGGAGTATGCAACCCTGCTGTCTAAAATTGAAGCAGTTTTGAACTTTCGCCCGCTAACTCCATTGGAACATCAAGATAACTCAGGATACGATGTTTTGACACCAGGCCATGTTCCGCTAGGAAGACCCCCAACAATCTTCGCTGAATGTGGTCTTGAGATTAAGTTGACCCATAACCAAAGATGGCAATTATTTCAAGATATGCTGAATGGGTTTTGGCGTCGTTGGCACAACGAATATCGAAAGGAATTTCGATTAGAAAATGTAATCTTTTATCCATCCATCAACGGGGGGAGTATGTTTCGACTTCATTCGTTACGTTTAATTATTCGTTCAGTGTTGTTTGACATCTTGCGAACGTCGCACCGAACATTATAATAATTATTGTTTGTTAAACCAAAATAAAATACATACAGTCCACTGCCATATTTGCTGTTTATCAAAAAAGTCAAGAACAACCAGTAATAAGTGCAACCAGCTTTTTGAACCGGTCCTTTTTTTTTAACCGAACACACAACAAACTTGGTTGACCAACAAAAAGTTTTGCGCCACTTAGACCACTTTCGTTATGCAATGTTAAAGCAAAGGTCTTTAAAAGTGTGATAGGTTCGCTAATTAAAAACTGATTTACATTAACCATGACCCAGCCGTTTCGAAAAGGTTAATTAAGAATTTACATTGTTTAACCGAGTTGGTCCAAAGGATTGCTTTTTTGTTGAGTACAGATTTATATATTTCCAACATGTTTTAAAGCTTCCAATTGA
>OZ010737.1:164670295-164922795 GCA_963932295.1 Tipula lateralis
AATTATTTAAGTATTTTTGTATTATTATCAAATTGTGTTGTGATTTAGATGCGTGAGTTATTATTATTGAATTGCTTAGGCTTTCTATTTACATAAAGGTAGAAAATTCGATATTTTTTTTGTCGGTTATCTGATGTGAACAGGTAATGATGAGTCGTTAGGGAATATTGGTATTCCGTTTGTTGTAACATAACAAGCCATATTTAATATGAGGCCGATGGAAGTTTGATGATGGAGGAGATGTCCACGACTTGCAGAGAAAGTTCAGGTAATTCTCATACTAGATTGGCTAAACATTCTAATATGTCATATCTCTCCTACCACAGCAGGTATCTCAAATAACTTCTATCCATAGATTTTGATTGACTATATAACCAAACCGCCCAGGTGGCGCAGTTGTTTAAGCTGGGGTAGTTGAAGCGGGAGGTACCGGGTTCGAATCCCGATTCGGGGCAAGATATATTTTGCACCTTCGATCGTTTGGGCGGTGCAATCGGTGGATTACACTAAGAATCTGGCAACCCTAGACTTCCTCAATTATTTTTGTATATGCAATATTGGCTAGAACCGAAGAAGGTAGCGCAGTCAATACTACAAACGGGTCCATGTAAATTTGTAGATACGCACTGTCTTGGAAAACTGGAAAACTTTAGACAACGGGAGGGCAATAGCTGTCTAACGCTAATTCACTTGAAGTTAAACACAGAAGTACGAACTCTAACAAAATTCGGACAGCTTCAAACGAATTGGATAGAATCATTGGCCTACTAAAATCATCCAAGGACTCTATTTGATCACTTCCCAAAACCAGTGCATATATATCTTCTGTTATGTAACCCGCAAGCGGAGTAGTTCATCTCGATTAGAGCCAATAACTTTATTACTGTTTTTACAATATTGAAAGTATTTCATTGTCAAGGATGGATAAGGAGAGACACTTGAATGTGTTTCTACCAGCCTTTCAAACGTTTTAAGAAACAAAAACCTGATAGTGTTGTTGGTCTTAGCTCTTTCAGGTAGCCATGTGTACTCTTTCGTGCTTCACATTGACCTCGATCCATTTCCAAGAAATATATAAAACCTTTAGCCATTCTAAAAATATAACCTTAAGCCAGCCAATAATGATACCCCAGCTGTTATGGGTTGACAGTCTTCTTTCAAATTCTAAACTTGCATGGGATGACTTGTCAAAAGTGCATTTGAATGCGTCCCTGCCAACTTTTCAAACATTTTAAGAAAAAACATGAAGGGGTTGTGGGGCTAAGCTCTTTCCGCTGGCTATGTGTACTCTTTCCTGCAATGATCTCGTTTCATTTCCAGAAATATATGGATACTTAAGCTATCATATAAAGATGAGATTTAACTATAGCTAATGATACCCCAGCCGTTCTACTATTCTATTGGTATATTATTAGGCCAAGACAGACAGATTTATAAGTTTTGAAGCCTCCTAACGTGTCTTCCATAAACAAGTAGTGAATAGATTTATAAGATTAAGAGTCCCCCATCAAACTCTTAACTTCCTTGGGATTGTCTTGTTTAAATTTAAACCTCTTTAGTGCTCTTTCCAGGGAAGTTATTCTTTCTGATTTCGGATAGATCCTCTATCCTCAGGGGTCAACCTCGTTTTAGTTTTCCTTTAAGTTCTACTATAGGACAATTTATTTGAAGTTGATTGCAGGCACTGGTTAGAATGTTCACAATAGACTTCTAGAATGACAGTAGACTTCTAGTATTTCCATTATTTTTCTAGTAATAAAGGTTGGTCATTCTTAACATCAATGTTGCTAGAGTTTGCTTGAGTCCACAAATAGTTTTTTGATTTACCCTTAGTTCTTGAATACAAACCACATCTTCACTCGCTTTCATCATCTTAATTGTATCGACTTTGTAAATCTTGACCTTTCCTCTAATTCCGAGCATCTGAGCTTCCCTGAGATTGACTTTCCATGATTTCTACTTGATCTCTTCTATGAGCCATTCGGTCTTATTAAATAGCTTGGCATGGTTGGATTCTTAGATTATACTTTCCTGGAGCGAGAAGCCTCTAAAATTCCTTCCATATTATCACAGAAGTGCTTCCAAGACTTCGTTTGTGCGTTTCTTAATTAGTTTCTGAGTACTTTTAAATTTTTCTCGTAAGGGTCTCAATTTAAAGCCTGTTTAGTACTCTTTGCTTTTTTAAAAGCTTTCTTACTGACATTTTAATAGGTCCTCCAGCCTCGGCCAACACTTAGTTTTAGAGATCGATTGCAGGCACTGGTTAGAATGTCCAGAATATAATTCAGAATAAGCGTTTAACCAAAGTATTTCGATTCAAAACAGTCCTGTCTCACCCTGAGGTCACAAATCTTATTTTCATTTACCGATGACTTCTGAGTAAGAATGATATATCTTCACCCGCTTTCTTCAGCTTAAGCATACAGCTTCCGAAGCATTCTAACATTATAAACCAATTGGTTCGTCAAAAATCTATGATCTTGCCTCTTCCACTATTAGATACTGTCAAATCCCAAAGGTTCACCAAAGAGGTTTAACTAGAGTTTCACCAAAGAAGGACTCCCTTCCCCTCCAACTCACAGGGCTCTATACAGACCCGTACATCGCCATCCTCCATCGGTACACCACCATTTGGTAAGCCTTCATCTCTCCCCGATTCGAGTCTGGCCGACTGTTTCAGTATCGTCTTTTCTTTTTGTTAAACATTAAGATTTGTTAATCAAACCGATGGAGTAATTAACCGTCATTTCTGTTTATAGGCATGGCAACGGATTCCGTGTTTATGACAATGATGAGCAATTTAAAGTCGCCCTTCCTCCTGTTTGTTGATATTCGAACTGATTTATCCAGATTACCTTCGCCGCTTCGAAAGAGTTCGAGCTCAGTCATCTAGTGACATTCCAGCCGCAGGTTGCTATAAAAGTTAAGCTATAATTAAACCGCGTAATCCGGATCTTCTGACAGAAAAATTCCGTATGACACTGGTCCAGTCATCTTGGTGACAATCGGGGAAAACCATTGAGGACCTGCAGTGTAGTTGAAAGTCCAAATGTCGGAATTTTCGGATAGTACTCTAGTCTTGCGTTTAACACCCATTTTTCTTTTGATACCGTAATTGTGTCAGAATGGAGACGATCAAAATACGTCCCTATTCGATGGTTGAAATGCAGTTCGGCTGGACCTTTTCAAGTCCTAGTTGATGGCGTCTCATGGTGATGATGCAGAAATGTTTCCAATCGCTTATGAATATCACCACTGGATTCTTTTTTCAAGTAATCTTTTGTAGACCGTACCATTCGCTCTGCTTGTCCATTTGACGAGCGATGAAAGGGAGATACTTCAAGCCATTTAGAGAAAGAGTTAACCACAATTAAAAATACTTTCGACTGGAATGGTCCGGCGAAATCTATGTGTAACCTCAACCATGGTCTTTTTGTTTCGTCCCAGAAATTTATTGGTGCTTGGTGATTCTCGCATTGAGATTCTTGGCATTGTATACAGGAACGGACGACCATTTCAATATATTCATTAATCTTAGGCCACCGCACATAGCTCTTCGTCATCGATTTCATGTGTACTTCCCTGGATGGGCTGTATGCAGTGCTGTGACGGTAGACTTATGACTCACTGATCGTGAGCTGACCCTACTGGAGTCCAAAAAGGTTTGAAAGGGTCGTCCACCTTCTCAGGCCATCCTCTAATGCACATATGAAAATACGCGTGATAGAATAGAATCTTCGACCAGAACAACTGAATGTTCGAGAGATTCTATCAACATTACCTCCTCTGCTTCGTAAATTGGTTGTATTATATTATTAGGCAGGCGACTAAGAGCATCTGCGTTGCCATTTTCCTTGCCTGGACGATAAATCAGACAATAATGGTAAGCATTCAGGAATACTATGCAGCGCATCATTCGACAGAACATGCGGTGTAGGCTTACCTGGATTGAATAATCGAAGAAGCGGTTTGTGATCGTGAAACTTTTTTACGCCGGCAATTATTGGTTAGACCTTTTATCAATTTGAGCATATCGACTTTTGGTGGCTGTGAGCGTCCTAGAAAAGAAAGCAATCGGACGTTCCTTACCACCCACCTTGTGTGAAAATACTACCTCGATGCCGTATGGGAAAGCATCACATTCTAACAGCAATGGCAGTTTCTTATCATATGGTATGAGAATGTTATTGACCACGACCACTTGATATTGTTATGAAGAAGTTGATGCAGCGGCTCTACGATTGTAACCTTTAACGAATACATGGTAGAAATTCAACAGTCCCAAAAATGCTTGAAGTTGGGTTTTATTTGTTGGTGGCGGTGAATTTCGGATAGCTTTAATCTTGTCTTCAGTAAAACGAAGACTATTGGAGTTGTGGAGGTTCCAGAGCAACTAGTAATAAATCACAAGTTAGCTCACGCCACACGCAATTAATAAAATCGATATTTTGAGTTAAGTTCTTGTAGTTCACTAGTACAGTCACGTCACGACTGGACGTATATATACGAATCGCACAGTATGAACATCAAGTCCAGTAGCATATGCCTGATGAGATGGATTTGATCTTTTCGATCACACAGTCATTCAATGACGTCATCATCAGATCGAAACCGGCCTAGTGGATTACAAGATACAAGCAACAACTCGGAAGAACAAAACATTCTCAAAATAACAGCAAGCGATACGCTTCATTAGTGATCCCAACGACCCTGTTTAGGGAACAACAAATCAATACCTTCTGACACAACCTCCCGATACCTTCCTCCTCTAACGGCAAAATTTAACTTCCACAGTAGCATTCCCCGGCCTTCTCTTTCAATACGTGGTAGTACCGTTTCACGCTTCAAGGCATAGATATTTCCAGGAAGTTCGTTTCATGCTGCAACAAAGCCAAATTCAATAAGGTGGGCGAATGTGGGTACCCATCATGCAGTCAGGTTCGTTTCATGTCGCAACACAAGCCTATACTTACTAAGCGGGTGAATTAAAGGCACACCAACCATTTACGACACAGATATTCATAATTATCCTTCGGAAGGGGGAAATCACTTTTAGGGGAGTTATGTGGCGTTCTGAGCAACTCCAACAAATACAATTAAAATTATCTCACGCTACAATTAATTAATAAAATATTTCGAGTTAAGTTCTTGTAATTCACTAGTACTGTCGCGTCACGACTAAACGTATATATACGAATCGGCCATTATAAATATCAAGTCCGGTAGCATATGCCTGATGAGATGGATTTGATCTTTTCGATAACACAGTCATTCAGTGACGTCATCATCATATCTAAACCGGCCTAGTGGATTACAAGATACAAGCAAACAACTTGAAGTACAACGCCCATTCAATTTTCAGTAAGCTATACGCTTCAGAGTCGATTCGAAGACGAATTCCCGCTTCATCAAAACGTAGAAAGATTTGGCTCATTCTTTGGAGTAGTTCATCAGCAAAAGAAGTGATGATAATAAAGTTATCAAAATACGGCGATGATGCAAATAATAATTTTCAATTAAGCTCTGAAAAATACCTGGTGCCGTTGAGATTCCGAACTGGAGGCGCTTCACCTTAAAAACCCCTATGTGAGTTGCGATGGATTGGACCATGGCATCCTCAACGGTGAGTTGCCTGGGCCAAATCCAGCTTTGCAAATATCGATCCTCTTGGCATCGCAGATAGCAAATCACTAGTTCGCTGAATCACTAGTCCACAGACTCTAAAATTCCCTGGTCTAACATTTTTTATAGTACCGCTTCGATGGGTCCTCGAAGACAGGGATACGAATTGTTACGATGGTTGGATCCAATTTCAATGAGGGGGGTGGACGGTGGAATTTTCCAAACTCATTGGAAAATAAATGTTAATACGGTTATGTTAGTTTTGGTTTTAAAGTGTTCCATATTACGTCATATCAACGAGTTAAGGAGAAGCCGTGGTCCATCTGTTCTTTCAACCATTTCAATGATCGGATCAGAAAATTTTAGCTATACGGTTGTTTCCATCAGTATAACGATTGCTACAGAATCAATGAATCATCTCCTGCAACTAGTGGCCATTTCACAAAATAAAATCGAACCGATTATTTTATATAGCGAACATAAAGCTTCACTCCATACATAAAATATAAAGTTTAGATCAACGATAAAATAGTTTTATTCTAAAACTATAAAACTTTATAGTTTATAGAATGCTGTTGATAAAGCATTAAGTTTTTGGAAAATCGCATAAATCATAAAAATAACACGGGATCTAATGTATCCGTATTCCTGCAGCCACATAATAGTAAATTGTTGTAAACTATATACATACTATAAAATTATCCAACCATACATACACCATACCCACATATTACAAAATTTTCATACGTTCGCACATCATACATACACACAAAGTGTAAATTAATATTGTGCTTGAGAGCTGGTACCAAAACATACACAAGTACACAAGTCGAAGCACAAAAACAAAACAGCCTGTTCCACATAATAAATCAATTTTGAACGTAATCTTATATATTTTTGCCTCTGCTGATGCCGCTTCGGCTGTATTATAACATACGGTTAAAGTGGGTACAAATACTAATCATTTGTTTTTTACTTTCTTAAGGGTGGAAAATTTAACCATTTAACAGTCAATTATTTTGTAATATTTCATGGAAATAAATTTTAATGACATGAAAAAAAAAATTTTTTTTTTTAGATAGATACACGAGTATTATATACTCATAAGTACGTGTGAGTATATGTATATATGTTTAGCACATATGTAAGGCGCATATATGAATACATAATATATGGGCATATGTCAAAGAAAGTAACATAACATAAAATAACACCAACACATTATAAAGTTTGTTTTGGTTCTTGATGTCTCGCATAATATGTTTGGTGGAAAAGTTTTCGTTCTTTATCGTCTGTCAATTACACTCCACATATGTATGTACATGTATGTGTGTACTTAATCTGTCAAAATGAGTATTAATTAGATCAATGCTAATAAACAAGTGATAACAGTTTGAACTTTTTGCCTGACTGTCGTGTAATCCATTTAAATTTTATGACTTTTATGTTCCCTTATATATGTGTATTTGTGCATACATACAAAGTCTTGATCTTATACACATTTATTATAAATTTTAAGTTCAAAAGCACAAAAAATAAAGCTTTTCGTTTAATTTCTAAAATACCTTATGTATGTTTACTCATACATAGATATTATTTAGAAAAAAGCTCAGAGTACATTTCAAGGAATACATACATATATATGTCTTGTGTGAGTGTGTGTGTGTCTGGGGTAGGTATATGCTTTGGTAGTATAAAAATATATATATATAATACTTTAAGCTTCTTTTCAAACTTTAGTATAAAATGAGCTTTTTTATTTAACGAAAAAAGTGTGTATAAAAAATTTACAAACTTAATTGATTTATGAATGAATTATGATTGTTGTTTATGTATGAAACATTAAAGTTTTGTTTTATGTTGAATAAAATGGATGTGTGCGCATGCATGTACAGATGTGTTGTAAAATTTTACCTTTAAGAAGATTAACGTGAGACGTATATGAAACCGAAGAAATTGAAGGAATAAACTTAATCTCGTTTTACTAAAAACTTGTGTGAGGGTATACAAAAAGTTTGTCGGTTTCATCTTCGTTACATCGTCTGTGATGCATCAGGAATTTGTTTCATGAGGTAAATTAGGGATTTGTTTGTGATACATATAAAATCGCACGTGGTTTATAATTTTCTTAACCAGGTTATTTGAGTTAGTGGCAAACTTACCTCAAAAATTTGTAATGCATCATCATAATTTTTCCCTGTTATTTCAGCTGTTTTACAGATTATATGGTCCAGCAAATGCAAAACTATATTACACTATCGTATTCGTCTGTCAGTGCTTGACGTGTTTATTACACAGCTTGATTATTTCTCCGACTTTGAAGTGATTTTAGTTCGAACCTAACTTTCTGGACTTATTTTCTCATTGTCCCTATAATTTATTCTGCATACTTCCGTTACTTGCACTTCTTTAAAGGTTTTTACAAGCTTTTCTTGTATATAATTAAAAGATTCCAGATCGGTCTCTACACCGTGAAGCTATCGTCGCTGACAGCGACCTATTTGACTACCAACAGCGACATCACTGTCCATTGATTTTATTCACGATATCCCGAATTTCCATTAAATTCCTGATCTCGTGATTCAAAAGAAGTCGGTATATGCCCTCAACGTCGCGTTTTGGTCAATATATTGCAGGTTTAATTATTTTCTTGAATGTTAGAAGTCAAACAACCATACATGACTACGAGTCTGATCAACACTCTGTACAATTTTAGCTTGCCCTCATTTACAAAATATTTGACGAAGATGATATAAGGCCCGATTGCCAGATTATTATTATCGTGAGTAATGAGAAGTCCAAGATACTTGTATCTCATCACTTCTTCAAACGTGTGTTCACCACTAGTAAAATGAATTCTGTTTAGGTTTTGAATACCAGAGATCAGATATTTGGTTTTGGACATGCTGTATAAGATAGCAGAAAATTTTCAGCAGAAAAAATGATTTTTATACTCACCACCAGGGACACTACTATCGCTAAAGAGACTTTCTTCTGCTGTCATTTTTGTATAGCCAACAGAATTTTTCTGTATATTTTTTAATTTTCTTCAATATTTTAACTACAAAATTATTCCAGGTTTCAAATAAAATATGTATATTATTTCCATAAGATTATAATATACTGTATAAGACATATTAATTTCATCTACAGTTTAACTACTGTAAGCTATGAATGAAGCCCCGGTAATAAAAATTTCAGATTGAGCTAAATCATCTTAACATACAAATATGAAGTTTGAGGATAATCGACCGAGTTTGAGCGCCTCCAGAGCTTTGTTAGCGCTGGGATTATTATTCGAAAAACCCTTTCGATTTGTCCATTACCGGTTGGTACACCTGCTGTTATGTATCAAATATTAATTTCTTCTTGTGCACAATATTCCTGAAACTCTGCAGATCTGAACGAACCACCTCTGTCCGCAATAATAAACTTTGGGTTTCCAAAAATTGCCTTTTGCGTTTCCAGCCTCTGTATGACTTCTCTAGCGCTCGTTGTTTTTGTAGGGTAAAGCCAAATGAATTTAGAAAATGCGTCAATTACGCCAAAAATATATTTATATTGTTTCGTAGTTGAAGCTAACGTGCCTATGTGATCGATGTGGTAGGTAACTAATGGAAGATCGTCTTTTGGAATAGGATTTAAAAATCCCTCTTGCTTGCCCATTTTCCTCTCGGACATTAGACATTCAACACAGTTTTTTAAGTAATTCTTCACTTTTTCTGAATTTTCGGATTGAAAAATTGGCGTGTGATGAGTTCCTCAGTCTTTCTTCTACCGAAATGGCCTTGATTGTGACACATCTTTATAACTTCACCTTGCATTTTCTTGGGTACCACCAATAACAGATTTCCATCTCGATTCTTGAATAAAACGCCAGAATTATTAACGAATTCATCATACTCACCAAGGCTTAGGAGTTCAAAAATCGGTTGAAGATCAGCCTCATTTCTTTGTGCAGCTTTTATGCGATTGATGACATTGATCTCCACTGGGAGTACTATGGGATTTCTACTGAGGGCATCTACGTGTCGCATTCGACGACCTGGACGATGTTCCAATTTAAAATCAAACTCCTGTAATTGCAATGCCCACCCGGCAATCCTTGACGTCAGTTCCTTTCGTTCCATCGTTCCTTTCGTTCCATCTTTCCTTTAAATTCAGCCCAAGCAGATAAACTCTCATTTTTTTTAAGTGCGCTTACTATAGCAAGGACTTCCATTTCGTAGCTACTATAGTTTTCTTGGCATTTGGATGTCTTTTTACTGTAGTACATAACGGGATGCATTCGATGATCATCATCAGATTGTTGTAATAAAATGGCTCCAATTCCGAGTTTACTGGCATCGGTGTGTAACTCAGTTTGCGCCTTCGGGGAGTACAATCTCAGTATCGGATAATTTGCCAAAATGTCTTTTAGTCGGTGAAAAGACTGTTTCTGTTCTTCGTCGAATATAAAAATCAATCCTTTTCTCAATAGATCCGTCAATGGTCTAGCTATGATGGCATTGTTCTCAACAAACTTTCGAAAATATCCGGACAATCCTAAAAATCGTTGTACTTGTTTCACACTATCTGGTTCAGGAAACTTGGCAATGGATATCGATTTAGACTTTGATGGCCTAATCTGCCCGCGTCCGATTTCATACCCTAGGAATTCTATTTGCGTTCTTAGAAATTGGCACTTACTCCATTTAATGTCTAGTCCATTAATCTCGGCAACCCTAACCACTTTTTCTAATTTTTCTAACGCCTCACATTCACTTTTTGCAGGTATTACTACGTCATCGATGTAAATACACACTACTCCTTCGATACATAACTTTTGAAACACGTTGTTTATATAACGTACAAAAACTGAAGGACTGTTACATAATCCGAATGGCGTCCTTAGGAACTCATACAATCCAAATGGCGTGATAAATAAATGCCGTGTACTTAACTGAGTTTTCTGCTACGGGAACGTGGAAAAATCCATTGCGTAGATCAAACGTTGAAAAATACTCTGCCTCCTGTAGTTTATCCACTTGATCATCAATAAGTGGAATTGGAAAGCGATCTTCACATATGATGCTGTTTAGTTTCCTGTAATCCACGCACAGTCGCTTTGTGCCGTCTTTCTTATTTGCTAATACGATTGGACTAGCGTACTCAGAATTGCTGGGTCGAATGATACCTTCTTCTAACCACTCATTCACCTGTTTTCTTACGATGCTAGTCTCTAGCGGAGAAAGTCGTCTCGGTCTTTGAGCTTTGGGTTTCTTGTCTAGTACCACTATTTCCATTTTTATGTTTGTAACCTGATTGCATTTATTTGCATTGTAATTAATCACCATATTTCTTATTTGACTTGCCATGTTTTTGTTGACAATATGATCGAGGTCAAGAAACACATTCCCTTGTTCAACCACCAATGCACAATCTTCAGGGACAAATATCTTCATTATAATGCTGGTTGGTGTTAGAATTGTGATGGTTTGTTAAATTAAATCTCTCCCCAATATAAAGTCCACTGGTAATATTCCATCATTCACGACATGTATCAGTGTCCAATAAGTTTCACCATCTATAACTAACTCAGCCTCAAAATTCCCCTTTGTCGAAACACTTTTGGATCCAGCTCCATTGAATACTATTCGATCATCCCTTAGATTCTTGACACCAATGTTTCTTTTTTCTCGGACATAAGGTTAATATCACTGCCACTGTCAACTAATGCATATGTTTCCTTCCCACATAACAACACTTTCTTCACGGTTTTGGACAGTAATGATGAAACCTCTTTTTCCGTTACCGTCAAACAAGCATCTGCTTCTAACACAGCCATTGATTTTTTTATATTTGTTGATTCTCTTTGTGGAATTACTTTGTTCTTACAATTCGGAGAGACATGACCGTATTCGTTACATTTGAAACATTTTGGTCCTTTAGATTTATTATTACAATACCTTCCTCGATGTCCTCTGTCCCCACAATTATAACACCTGGGTTCACGTTTGGTTGCATCCCTAAAGTTCTTATCTTGCTGGTACAGTGAACTACTACTCGGCGAACCTCACTTCTTTGTTTTGAGTTTAATTTTTTCATAAATTTTTAATTTTTCTTTAAACTCATCTATACTGCCCGCACCATATAGCACGACTTTATTGTGCTCATCATCAAGAATACCATTGATGCAATATTCAATAATAGCTGCGTCTTCCAAATTTCCCGTTTTACCGAGTTCCCTCATAACAATTAGGTATTTAGTAAGATATTCATCATCTTTCTTTTTAGGGTCAACCAAGCGTTTATGAATTATAAACCGTGCTTAAATTTATTTCATTCTGGAACTACGTGGTAGGCTCGGAGTAATTGAAATATAAATAGATATCAGCTGAGGCGATATTTAACAAATATCATTTGATAATTGACAGTTTTAAAACACTAGTCATAAAAATAATAACTGTAAAAAACAGCTTGTGTTCCATTACATACCTTTTCATAAAAGTTTACAGGGGGGTCCATCCATAGCTCACAGTGAAAAAACTGATTTTTTTGTATGGGCCAAAACTTGGAAAAATTCTGGAGGCACTCAGTCGATTATCCTCAAACTTCATAATCAGATGTATTGTCATCTAAGCTATTGGAAAATCATAATGGCATATTGGTACAGGGGTGTATCTCTTTCAGTCCATTGTCTCAGTCAAATATCTCTTTCAGTCCATTGTCATTTAATTGGATAAAAATTTTGTCATGAGGTGTTTCATTTTTCTATTACGACTGCTATCCTGTTTCCTTGTTATACGATTCAGATAACAAATAATGTCAAAATTTCGATTTTAGGCCAAATTATAGCTAAAATTACTTCAGCGGATCCTAAATTATAGCTAAAATTGCTCTAGGGCTTATGTTTACGGAGATATAAGGGATTTCATGATTTACCTATATAAGTGAACATTAAACCCTTCCTGAATAAACTAATGCCAAACTATGACAGTAACATTTTTGCATTAAATCCCGTTGGATACCATATTATTTCACCTAATCGTTATGACTAGGTCATCTATAACCCTGAGCAGCAGTCAAGTTTATCAGTCAATCAATACTATGTCAATTCATCAAAATCATGATTTCCGACTTATCTCCCAATTTAGCAGTGATAGTCTGTCACTTTAGATCAACGCGTTCCTCCACTGTTCTACCAATGGCGTCCAAGCTACTTCAATTTCGTCCAACGTCTTTACAATTAATTTCCCATTGTTGATCTTATAACGTGCCTTGTCACTTTTCTCCACATACAAAGGCAGGGGTATCTTAAGAGGTATAGCTGGGGGTCTATATACGAATCAGGTACATCTCTTGGCATTCGTTCCTGTTGGCATTCGTCTCTTGGCAGTGTTTCTGTTTAACCGTATATACATCCATTTCTTGCAAATTATTATAACAGTGTTCCAACAACTTGGCCAGAAATCTCAAACAATTGTGGACATAACAAATGACGTTTCTATGGAAAAAGTTTAAGGATTCAGTGATGCGATCGTTATCGACGCCATAATCTTAAGATAATGTATTGTAACGAATCACAGATGTCACCTGTGATAATTAAAGAGTCAAAAATAATATCAGTAATTTTGGAATTACCCTGTAACAAAATGTTTACACATACAAACAAAATAAAAGTAAATAATGAAATAGACGGAGCGAACCAAATACGTTGCAACAAAACTTCGCGAAGTGTATAGAGATGTGAAATAATGGAATGTTCTACAAATATTTACGTCGTATAAATAGTTGTAAAAAATTTGAGTCATTTGAGTTTGAAATAAAAAAAATTGTTTAATCTGTGTAAAATGTATATAGTCAAACCGGAAATGCCCTGGACGTGCATCCTGCTTCTTTCGGGCTTCAAACCCGGGACCTCCTCCCGCTCCAACTTCCACAGTTTAAACCATTGCGCCATCTGGGCGGTTGCTTTGTACTAGGGAAAATAGTGAATGGAATTGTAGCCGATGAGCGTTAAGCACCTTCATCGACCAAACTTAACCTAACCTAAAAAATTTTGTCAACATTTCGATTTGATCCTTAATTATAACTATGATTAGCTTTAATCTTTCTATGATAAGCATTCCGAGGACGCATCTACTAGAAGCAAATTCCACCCGTCGATTTCTAAACGATGTCCACTTATGGAAAGTAAGCCTTAAAAACTTGTTATTGGATTTCAATGATATTGTTGGATTATAAGTATTTTGTGTTATTATTACCGAAAAGCTCATATCGTACTACAACAGCTCATTTTACCTCTCTAGTAACGATAGGATGATCTTTACTAACTGGTGCCTGGTGATACAAACAAAATTCTGAGGAAAAATTATCTTTAAGGTACGCTACTGTCTTTCAATCGACAAGTGCTGCAAATGAATGCAGAAATTGTCATATCTGCATCCTTTCTGACAGATTTGCGTCTGACTCCAATACTGTTTCATTGAAACTTCTCCTGGAGACAAAAGTCGAATATAGGCAGTCTGAATGAAGATAGACGTGGATACTGAGTAAGATGGATATCACAGGAAATATATTAGCTGATCAAATATATTTCCTTTGATATTTCCTTTGAATTATGAAAAGCACACCTTGAGGATCTTGCTGGGTATTCCCAAGAGACATTGCTGCCTGAATAATCACGTTCCGAATGAATATTAGGAACAACGCCAACTGCGAATAGTGTGGGGGCGGAAAAGAAGTAATTGTTGGGAGCTTCTTGTGGTCCTGTGCTTCATGCTCTTCCCATATAATTCACCGCTTTGGATCACGTTTCCTATTTGAGGATCAACTGGTGGCCTTGAGAATATCGGATATCTTGGACTTCATTATAAGAACAAATAGATTTTGGGACTTAGAATAAGTGTGTATATATTATGCCATAACTGTCAACGGTTTGAACACCCCAAGAAATATGTCCCTCGCTAGAACCACTTCTATCAAGGGAAAATGAAATTATCAAAATAAAAACTCTTGAACAACTGCTTTATAGTGTCAGAATCACTTCCAAGATACGTTAAAGTCACAGTTGACATATATATGAGTTCTATCCCATAAGTAAAGGTTCTATAAAACCAACTATGTGGCAAAATGAGTTATTATATAATGGCTTCATCGGACAATGTTGGACAACAGCCAATATCTCAGAATTCTATACAAGAGAAATCAATTCATACTGGATAGTGTTAAAAAGCAATACATAAAGTGTACATTAAAAACTAACGACCATGTTTAAGTTCAACCCATACTTACCAAAATGGTCCTATTCCACTAATAGCTTTTCGATAATAATGAGGTCAATGACTCAATAAAAAATTTTAAGATCCAATAAAAATTTTAAATTGAAAATTTCTACATTTTCTAAATGCCCGATAATATTAGTGTCCGATCCTTTTTTCCACTCAACCCATATTTTCCCATCAACTCATTCAGCCCCAATGAAATAATGAAAAATATGTTTTTGCTCTAGAAAATGTTTCGTTTTCCATCAGATTTTTTTTTTTTTTTTTGGTTATGAATTATCATAAATTTTCCTATTTTGCTCCAAAAAAAAAAAAATGTTGTTCTGTATTTGGGACAATGAAAATTAGATTTTATTAAATAAAGTAAAAAAAAAATACAGGGTTAGGGTTGAGGGTTAAATGAAAATTTGCTATATCCATAAAATCAAATAACCCAAAAAGAGAAAATTTGGTTGCTCAATCACTTTGGATTATAAAATATTGTATGTGCGGCCCGATGAACACCAGAATGGTAATGGTGTATAAACTGTACACATTGTATGTACAAATAAATACGTTGCCGGAATTGGGTTGCGATGATGATACATAAATCAATTTTCTTCGTTTAAAGTAGATCAATTAATCTCGTTCGGACATATGGTATCCTTTTCTATAGATTAGCCGGGTTATAAATATGTTAGGTAATTGCCGAAACAGAAGTAATCTTGCTACTTGTCCGTATATATCGATTTGAAAAGGAAAATTTTTACATTATTGATCAAACGAGGGATTTGGTCCTGAAAAGGTATAAACGATTTAATTTCGGGAACAATTTGTTATAATTTTTTAAGAAATTGTTTGATAATGATAATCAAATCTAACAGAACGCGTTGGAGCTGTTTACACTCGACAAAAAAAAAGCACACGTGTAACAATTTCATGTGGCAGGTTTCACGATGTTCAATCGCAAAAAAACAAGATCAAGGCGATTTTATCGACCAACAAGGTCATGGCAAATAGTTGTTTGGAATGCACGAGGCAATATTCACATCAATTACCCTCAAAAGCGGAGAACGGTCAACGACCGTTGAAGAAATGGCTTGTTGGGAAGAGGATCGGCGCTAATAAAGAGATCATCGATGCAACAAACGCCTATTTTGCAAAGTTGGAATAATCGTTTTATTCGGCACTATTGTTTAAGTAGGCAGCTCAGTCATAAATCCAAAAAGACGTATTTCTACCGGAATACTTATCTGGATCCAACGGGCTCTTAAATATAAGAAATAGAACAATATCTCGGACAGCCAGGATAACTCGGAAATTCTTTAAGCCAGGAAGTAATTGACATTATTCTTCTCTTACGAAATAAAGGGTCATCCAAATGTGACGCCTAGATGTCAGCAGTATATAATTTTTACACGTGACATCTTTTCAAATGACATAAGCCATTTTGTTTTATTAGAAGGTAGTACAGTTTTAACCATGGACAGGTACACATTGCAACAACGCGTTTACATCATTAAAACTTATTATGAAAATGGGCGTTCTTTGAAAAATACCCATCGCAAAATTCGTGATTTTTTTGGTGTATTTAATCGGCCAAATCAATCTTCAATTCAAAGATTAGTGAAAAAATTCGATGAAACTGGTTGTGTTACTGATAAACCAAAAAGTGGAAGACCAAAAACTGTACGCACAAATGAAAATATTGCTGCTGTTAGTGAAAATGTAGAAAATGAACCGACAACATCAATTTCGCGTCGTTCGCAAGAATTGGGCATATCTTATGGCTCCTTATGGAGGATTTTGCATAAAGATTTGCATTTACACGCTTACAAAATTCAATTAACCCAGAAATTGAAAGAAAGAGACCATTTACAACGTCGTAATTTTGCTAGTTGGATTATTGAACAACGAACGACAGATCCATTGTTTTCAAGCAAAATTTTGTTTAGTGATGAAGCTCATTTCATAATGGATGGATTCGTCAATAAGCAAAATTGTCGTATCTGGGGTGATGAAAATCCTCGTGTTATTCATGAAAAATCTCTACACCCACCAAAAGTTACTGTTTGGTGTGCATTTTGGGCAAATGGAATCATTGGGCCATTCTTCTTCGAAAATGATGCTGGAAATGCTGTTACTGTGAATGCTGAGCGATACCAATCAATGTTGAGAGACTTTTTATGGACACAGTTGAGTCATATTGATGTGTCTGACGTCTATTTCCAGCAAGACGGTGCTACATGTCACACAACTCGACAAAACATTACGTTTTTGCAATCAAAATTTCCTCAACGTGTAATTTCACGAAATTCAGATTTCAATTGGCCTCCAAGGTCATGTGATCTAACACCATTAGATTTTTTTTGTGGGGTTTTTTGAAAAGTCGAGTGTATGCTAACAAGCCACAAACAATTAATGATCTAAAGAACAACATTGAAGTTGCAATTCGTGAAATAACACCAGCAACATGTCGGAAAGTCATTGAAAATTTCGATATTCGGATTGATGCCTGCAGACGCAGTCGTGGTGGACACTTGAATGATATTCTATTCCACGTATAATTGTAATGGATCATACTTTTAATAAAAAAAACAGCTTGAAAAAATTGCAAATTGTTTGTGTTTTATTTAAAAGAAACATGGAGGCGCGTTTTTTGGATGACCCTTTATAAATGAAGAAGTCTAAACCGTGAATATCTTTGATGTGATAACACTATTTGGCCTCATTATCTAAGAAAAAGCTGAAATTAAAGAGTTTAGAAATAGAAGAAAAAATGTTGAAGCATCACTAAAAAGCTCATGTGAGAAAAGCTTTACTTTTAGTAAATTCAAGAGAACTGATACACTTTGGTGGAATAGGGAGCTGCGGAGACTGAGAATAACACAAGAAACCAAACTCATCTATTCCGCAGTTACCCTTCAATATTCTTCTTTCCATCTAATCTAGGTCCATGTCATCTGGACATTGTATTACTCCAAACAGCTTTCAGTACAAATATGGATGGTTAGTTGACCCATTAATTCTGTTCGTCAACAGGGGGTGGTATATATGTTAAATTGAGATCTTTTAGTATGAAAGTTAATCACAGCAACCGCTAGACTAAACAGAGTTTACGGTGGAAATATGAAAGAAACCTCGAAACTCTAGAAGAGCCTACTTGAACTTAAATGAGCACAAATGAACTAACTTTCGTCTGACCAGAAAGTCAAGAGTAATAATGACAGTCAAAGTGGTGACTAAAGATAGAATTTGTTGAAGTATCGGTGTATGGAGCTGCGTGTAGGACAATTGGCGTCTTCATTACAGCTGATTTTTCTATCCTCGAAGATAGTGTGTAAGCGACCGAGGGTTTCGTTGGTTGTGTGGCATTAGTTGCGCTGTCCTGTTGAACCCTGCTGAACCAAATGAAGTATGTATCCTCTTATTGAATTCTGAGTAACAAACATTGTTTATCACTGTGTGAAATGCACTATTCTTGAGCACGATAGTGAGTGAATGATGTTCATGGATGTTCAGACACATTCTGAACAACACCTTCAATTTTATCGACTGTACGCCCTTTAAATGAACTGTCCACTTTGAAAATTAGTTAAAAATATTTTAAAATTTTGTTTAAGCAAAAGTGACCCATTTCATAAATGTCAAACATTGAGCTAATTTTCTGTCATAACACGAATGGCTTACCGAAACGATTAGGACCTTCTAGGATTCCATCTTCTTCTAGCCGTAATCGGTCTTATTGATTATATCCGAAATTTATTTATGAGATTCTTGTCATCGATGATTTATGACTGAAGAATCATTTGAACCATCAGCTTTACACTATCCCATGGTCGGCATTCGAAGTCTTACCAACTTGATGCTGTTTGGGTCAGCGGATCCAGCTTTAAATTCACTTTAATTCATTAACATATTTTTTATGATGTCAAAAAACGAGACCGAGTCGGGGATCTTTATATCTTTGGTTGGTAAATTGGATGTTCACGCCACAGAATTAGTTGATAATTTTCTACGTCCTCAACAATAACAATTGCAGGGCGTCCTATTATAATAGAATTGTGACTAAATCTGTTTGAATATTTGGACCAATTTGTATTGGATGACATTTAATGAATATCTTGAGCTTGTCTTGCATGAGCCATCAAACACGACTCTTAGTTGAGTGGTGCTGCTTCTCGGCATCCTAACTGCATGGTTTGGTATCACTATGTCAGGAATCTTTGATAAGTATGTCCTAACTCACGTACTCGTTAACGAATGTCTTATACATCTCATAAAATTCTGGCATCTTGACAAATTTTCTTTCCATTACTACAAGTTTTTGAAAAGCTGATTGAAACCTACTTTTGATATTGATTCTTTGAATGGTAACGTGACAATAAATCGACCTTCAGGATTTTTTGTGGTACTTTTTCCGTATAAAGGTAGATGGAGATTTGTTTCAAGTTCGAATACTTCTTCGATTTCTCAAAATTTTTAAGTAAATGATGTGTTCCTTTACCGATTTGAAGTATGGTTTGGCAGTAAAGTCTAACTTGGAAATAACTTTTGCTTTTCCATTGCACACTCCGGCAACTGAGCAGCCCAATTTTGTTGATTGAAAAATAGGCATGATCGGTTCTTATCAGAAATGGCTGACTGCACAAATTTATCTATAACTATATCTATATCTATATCCATATATATCTATATATATATATATATATATATATATATATATATATATATATATATATATATATATATATATATATATATATATATATATATATATATATATATATATATATATATATATATATATATATAAATATATATATATATATATATATATATATATATATATATATATATATATATACATATATATATATATATATATATATATATATATATATATATATATATATATATTTATATATATATATATAAATATATATATATATATATATATATATATATATATATATATTATGTCGAGGAGGAAACCCTCATGGGTGCTGTGCCGGACTCTTACCGACTAGAAACCCACCCTCCGCTTCTTCACACGACCGGGATCGCAAAATTTGCATAACTTCAGGCGTTTGGATGTCCATGTTCTTATCAATGTATGTTGTTAGCTTCATGTTGTGTCATTTTTTGACGTAATATCATCATTATCATGGTATTTATGGTGTTCCAATTGTGCTCCTTCAACAGCATCTTAGGGATAATGTTTTCCATTGTCAGCTGACCTACTATATCAGTGCACTCACGACGCTCCCGCTCCCACCGTTCTCAGTGAAAAATAGTGTGTTCTGGTGTATCTTCATCACCACCGTAGAAACAACAGGGCCTCTCTTTAATATTCATTTTAAAGGAATGGCTGTTAAAACAGCCATGGCCCAATAGGAATTGCGTTAATGAGCTCTACCCACTCTTAAAGGAATTAAATGTGCTCTACCCACTCTTTAATTTTAGGGATCAGCTGTCTGGTCCACGACGCAGTGTCTGCGCTTTCCCATCGTTTCTGCCATTGTTCCAGCATTTCTTGTTTGGCGTTTTCGTTCCACTGAGTACTGTGACTCTACATTTGGCCATTAACGTCATAGGTGGCATGCTTGATAGTTCGAAGGCTGCCCCTTTCGAGATTGTCGGTTCGGTTTTCGATCGGGCTCATATAGTTTCCCGAAGGTGTCCAACAGGCAGAGTTGTCTATATGACGTAGGCACCTCATCCGGTTTCCCCCTCATTTTTAAGTAACACAAATTTAGCTATCTTCCATGTGGAAATTCTCCATTCTTAAAAGCTTGGTTTATAACATCCAACATTATTTTTGGGTAGACGTCAGATGCAATTCTGACCGCTTCTTGTAGGATACCATCCGGTCCAGTACTTTTCTTCATCTTTAGCTTTCTCCATACAGTCTCTTGTTCAGTCCTAGTGAATGGTAGAAATGCTTGTGGTTGTATGGACTTATGGTTTGTTCGTTTGTGAAACGGAAAAAGCTCCTTAACTATGGTGGTGACAGTTTCTGCAGTTATGGTGGGGACCATTCGGGCAAACGTCTTGGTTACAATTTTATACGCATCTCCCCATGGTTCTTCTTCTATCCTGCTGCAGAGCTTTTGTCAGCAATTTTTCTTCGATTTCATTATAGCCATTCTCATATTCTTCCTTGCACATTTCAATTCCTGTTGGATAGATGTATCCATTTGACCCGGGTACGCCGGTTATCTCGCAATAATTTTCTTCTAGCGCAGTTGCAACATCTGCGCAGTTCTGCAATTTCAAATGTCCACCAGTACACGCCTACTTTACTGCCTCGTCTGCCAGTCTGTAGTACCTCTTAACATGCCTCCCTAGTTGTAATATGACATGGATCCAGGTGACGCTGAATTGCACTGCGAAAAGTTTCTTGTTTGGATTCACCTATGCGCCGGCTCCTATTTGCAATTTTATTCTGTTCTTCTCTTCTATTTGACGGATTTCTAATCACTTCGAACATATAGCGATGATCACTAAGATTTTCGTCGTCTAGAACTTCTCAGTTTCGAAGCAGGTTAACAATTCTTTCGGAACCAAAAGTAACATCGAGGAAAGAGCCGTAATTGCCTCTTTCATAGGTTGGTATCTACCCTACATTTAAACTATCCCAGTCTGCGAGCATTTGTCCTCTGTTGTCCGGTATTTCACCTCCCCATCATGGGGACTTTGAGTTGAGCTGTCCTGCTTCGATTACATCTTTATTCAGACTCCGAATAATCAAACCACGGGTTTATTGTGTGAAAAATAGCAACTCATAATAATGAGATCGTCTAGATCCACCCAGACAACACCTTTTCTAGCACCGAAACTAGTGGTGGCAATCTGTTTGGATACTATAATAAGTGCTGCATCACCGTTCAGGTCTGCTTTCCAGTTTCCTCCCTGTAGTTTCCGTCGGTTTGGCTCACTCACCAATACCACGTTCACGTTGTTTTGAATAGCTGTGGCAACAGAGAAATCCTGTACCGGTCTACTGCGACGTGCATTAATTTGTAGTAGACGCATGACTAGTTTCCACTACTGTATTTGATACTGCTAAACTTGCTGCTGCGGTCGAATTGTTCACATTTGGCCTACTGTGCGCTTCACAGTAGGCCAAATGTGAACACCAGATATGCCCACTTTCCCCACAGCTGAAGCAGCAAGCACTACGATCAGGCCCCCGACAGTTCTTTGCTAGTTGTCCCGTTCGCAGTTGCAGAGCCATCCAATTCGAATGCGCTTCCTGTCCACTATCTGTCTTGCCCATTCCTTAGGAAGTTTTACAGTGGCTTTCTTCGTGTCACAATAGGCCGATCTTATTAATGTTACAAGTATCTCGCCATTCTCCTTTCCACGAGCTGCCTGGACTGCCTGTTTTATATGAGAGTCACTGGTTCCTTCTTCTAGATCCCTAATGTGTACCATTGCTTACTCTTTTTGGTGCACTGCCACTACACCGTTAACTTTTTCCACAATAGCTTCCCTAAGAGTCTCGGCTTTGTTCTTTCCGCCCTTCACTTGAATCATAAAATCATTCGATTTCGTTTTTCTAATGCCGTTTCTAATTATTTTTCTAATAATTATATATATATATATATATATATATATATATATATATATATATATATATATATATATATATATTATAGCCATTGATTTTAATGAATTTCTTAAGCCTTTAAATCCACTTTGTAAAAAAAATCTTCAAAATCTTGCTGTTTAAGCTTATTAACTTCAGCATTAATCGTAACAATTAAACCCGCGTTACCGTTAAACAACTTTCTCGTAAAAGTGATTCAGAAAAATATGGTGCTGGTCGTATTTCTTTGATGCCAGAGAATTTACTCGTTATTTAAGCAGTTGGCTCGTGAGTTGTCAAAATATTCAAATTAGCGCTGTAGAACCTCTTTCTTCCGATGTTCATACACATTTTTGAAAACTTTCGATAAACAATCCTCGGTATACCATTTTGCAGTTATCGTCTGACTCTTTTCCAAGGGAATAGCAGCTTCAATTTTTGATCGTTTCAAATTAACTGATTTCATAACTTTTGTTGCTTAGCTTTAGCTGGTGGGTTTGCTCTTGTTTAACTCCACGCCAAAAACTGCTAATTGATCATACTTAAAGATCGATAATTCTTCACGAATTGAATTTACTAAAGTTGTTTGAATTTATTAAGGACAAAATCAATCAAAATGCTCTCGAGCCCGTTTTAACGCCTCATTTTAAATTCTTCGAACCCATCGAACAGATTTATCCGTTTTTTCACCTCCATTGATTGATAATATTCGCAATTAGTCATGGCATTCAAGGCCATTTCATCACCAATAATTTCTTGTATCAATCGTGGATCTTTGGATTTCGCCAGAGCCATAGTTTCGTCATCAGTGAATGTTTTTCGTGGACTTTTTCGGAGCCCATCCTCTATAGAAAAATATCCACTCTGGAATCTTTGGACCTACTTGAAAATAGTCTGTAGAGATGCTGCAATCGTTTATAGTGGCTTTAGTTGTGCCGAATTCTCGTACATATATATATATATATATATATATATATATATATATATATATATATATATATATATATATATATATATATATATATATGTATATATATATATATGTATATATAATATATATATATATATATATATATATATATATATATATATATATATATATATATATATATATATATATATATCAGGTAGATTTGTTGGGTTCGTAATGATACTGAGCTTTGACGTTTAAAGTTTAGTTTTTGTCTATACGTGAATGGTTGTTCCACGTGATTTTGATGCTATTCCGCTAATCCACTTGAGGCACAGGCGTTTTGCGTCTATAATTCGAATGATGGTTGCGAACCAGAACTTAATCAGGATCGAACTAGCTGAAGATCTCCGATTCCCATTTTGGCGCAAACGATGGTTGTATTGGTAGTGCCGTCGTGGGTCATGAAGAAATTATTGGTTGTCCAAACAGATGTCTTTAGTGAGGTATCTCCCGGATGATATATATGTCGGTGTTTTCCTAGAACCTGATTGCGATTGATAATGATTTGCGTATAGAGTCATGTATATGGTGTCGCCCACTGCAAATGAGACACGATTTTGTAAAATATATTGTTATAGGATGTTCTCTCTTTAAATAATTGGTGGGCCTGTGAACAGGCTACACATTTTTTTTTTATATAAATTTTTTTTTATGTATATCAACGTGACTTCTCTAGATCTAATTTTGGAAGACCAACGTTATGTAAAGTGGTAACGCCTTCATAAACGATTTTTTACTAGTCAATCAACTGTTCCAACATAGTATTGAATTCATAGTAGAGGTAGCATGGGAATGGTCCTAATTGCACGCCTACTACTGATTCTTAACTTCATTTATAGATTCATCGATTATTAACACACTTGCTCCAATATCAAAAGTAATGACATAATAATGATCATTCATCGCTTTATGGCGAAAAATATATACTTTCTAGGTGATAACAAATTCTACTTAAGTATATATTTTCCAACTAACTTCACAAAGAAAATTCATAGAATGTACATATATTTGAATATTCCAGGAATTACTAATGTGATAACACACGAGCATATACACTTTCGGTATATGTTGGTATCTATCTACTAGTTAGCAAATAATTGCAAAATTCCAACTGTACGAGACTAGCAATAATAATTTTAATGTAAATAAATAACAAGTATGAAGTATACGAGTATGAAGAAAGTAGACAAGTTAAAAAAAAAAAATAAAGAAAATTAAAATTCATAATGAGAAAAATACCTCTTTGCCCTCCACCTTCGTTCACAACTGTATATATGCCACACATACTCTGCCACAATTTAAAAATTATTTTCCTTTGTTCTCAAGACATAAGACGTAAAACTTTATTCGTGCCTTCCGTTTTCTCCGTAGTCTTAACTATACACATATAGGTACCTACCACCGAACACAAAATGATATATGTATGGATGTGTGTATGTATGTGTGTGTTTTGATAAAAATCAAAGTCACGTTTTATTATTATGACGGCATTTTTTTTTGCAAACTCAAAAAGAAAATGGAATGAAAATACAATTTTCCCGTGTTTTGAAATAAAATTATTATCCTATTTTTCTTATATTGTTTGTTGTTGTTGTTGTTGGTGGTGGTGGTAGTTTTTAACCATTTTAAAGAATTTTATTTTAGTTCGTTGAATTGGTATAAGGCTAATGTAGAATAGTAGCAACTATAATATGAGCATATCTGTAGTATAAGGAGTACCTAAAGTATAATTTAGATTTTTATCATTAAATTACAATTTTTCCTAGGTACAAACATTTTCATGTGGAAATGTTAAGGTACAACAACAATACAAAATAAATTAAGATGGAAACAATAAAAGAAAATGTCATTTTCAAAATGATATTTTTAGACGAAAAACAAAAAAAAAGTTTTATGTCAGTTGACGAGCGAACACGTAAATTTTTGAGTGATCTACTCGAGTATAATAAATTTGAGGTTATGATAGACTATTTTTATTATTTTTTTTTAACTCTATATATGTGTAGAAAAGATTTCCCAACAATTGTCTCGACTGTACTTTTAACTTATCTTACGGCAGTTGGAGCAGAAGAAAGAGAGTTCGAATCCCAATAGGGGCAGGACGCAAACGGGATTTTCCACAATTTGATTACGATCGGTGGTGTGAATGAACAGATTTGTCACTCCCTGTTGTGTTTTGATTCCATGGGCCGATCGGATCTACAGAGGCTCGTCGAAGGGATGTCATAATCTACCAATTGAGCATGAGTGACAGATACAAAACAAAATATAACACCGTCTTTACCATTCTCTCTCATAATTTATTTCATATAACAATTATGGATTGTTCATGATTCATTCTAATTCTCTTCAGATCGTGCATCCCATGTAACGAACATCTATTCACCTTGATCACAACCCCTTTCCATAATCAGTTCATCCCTGTGGATTTGTTTATCAATTGTTTGACTCATTCGAATTGACAAGATCGTACACATCGTCATACATTATATACAGTAGGTCCTCGCTTTACGGAAGCTCAAACGAATTTCGGTATAACGAACAAAATATTTTTCTTTATACATGTTTTCGGGGAATCCCAAAAAAAGGAAATCAACCAAATTTACGTATAACGATGTGTTGTTCTTAACTCTAGTGCTGCGGTGATTGGCACTCTTCTCTCTCTGTATTTAACTTAATTTGAATAATATTGTATCTTGAACATATCTGCAAAAAGAACAGCAAGTAGGTTTAGAAAGTGCTTTAGAATTCTCTGGAAGCGTCGGAACCCAAGGTAGTCAAAGCTCGAATAACAATTTTGGTGAGATTAAATGCTACTGGTAATCATAAATTACAATCGCTTGTCATTTATCATTCGAAAAATCCCCGAGGCTTAAAAAATTATAACTTGGAGTCATTTGGCACTCAAATAAAAAAGTAAAGATTGTGGAAGTGTCTTAATCATGATTTTGCAAATTCAGCCAATGGACCAGAATTTATTGCCAATTTTAAGGCATACTTATAAATTTAGTAAATAAATTGTCAAAAGGCTTTTATACTATTGAAGAAGCCATCTAGATCGTTTTTCTAGGGTCATCCGTTTTCATTAATAAAGCTAAAGTATGCCCTTCTGTCCAATAAGAAACTGTACAGAGAACTAAAGAAACCTGCAAAACAACCGATTCTATAGAATTCTATTTACTCAAAACATCTGGACTACTGTTGAAGGTGTACTGGTTCAAATCATGGTAATCCGGTTCATATTAAGCGGGGCATTGCAGTACTACCATATACTTCACCTTCTTGTCCTAGCAACAATTACGTCTTTGCCGCTTTGTCGTCTCTATTCATTATACAAATACTAATTCCATTACTTAGCCTAAACGACCATTGGATATTTATTTTTAGAAATACCATACCAATCCTCAATTTCTCCAAAATCACATTGGTATCAGTCACAAAGTGAGCACATCGTCTAGACAGCTACAACCGTTTATTTAAATACGTTCAGATCATCTTTGCAATCACCGCCCAGGTGGCGCAGAAGTTAAAACTGTAGTAGTTGGAGCGGGAGGTACCGGATTCGAATCCCGGTCCGGGGCAAGATGCAAAAAGGGATTTTTCACCATCTATCGTTTTGGGCGATGCGATCGGTGGAGTGAATGACCACATCTGGATCGACTGTTGAGTTTAGAATCCATGGGCCGTCCCATCGTCCATGTCAGCACTATAGGCTGACATGTAGCTATGCAATGCACAGATGGTTCTACGTAAATCGGTGGACCTATAGCCGTACATATAGTGGTATCACAACGAACCATCGTCGGTCTAAGTGTGCGGTAGCAGCCACCCAACAAAAATAATCGAAATTATTTTTTCCAGGATGAGTCGATTTCAAAGGTGTTTGGCAGAACTGCCCTTTTACCAAAAGTCGCTGTTTCGCTTGCATGATCAGAAAGGTATTCCCGATCATACTATTCCTTAGGCCGATGGAGGATCGGAATACAATGATCTTCTAAATTGACCACTTACTTTCATACTAATGGTAAACAATTTGGTTCGTTACCATGCTACATGAAATTATAAACTCATGTGTGCAATCGAACAGCAGTTGGAGGCATCGAGACGACGATGTCGTCGAAAAACGCTATGGCATTAACCAAGTGATACACTCACCACATCCGGTAATTTTCTCAACAGTCGATTTATAATTAGATTAAAAATGACTGAAGATAGGGGGTATCTTAGTTGCACGCCCTTCTTTGGAAGGAAGTCATCATAACCGTCATCAATCTACCTCGTTGTGGAGTTTCTATATACATAGGTTCTCTGTATAAAAACAAACCTCTTCGGTATGTCATACCCTTTAATTTGTTGACTTATGAGTGCCGTTTATGGTTTCATGTATCAATCTGCTTACAAATGCCTAGAAGCCGGTACATTTTTGATATTGCACGGGTGATCGTGTGATATCTGGTACCAAGATTTATTTAACTCAATTATGTACCTTCATATGAACCTTGCCATTTTCATAAACACCCATTTTGATCAGATGCATTAAAAATATCATCTGATCTGGATCACTTGGTGTTAAAGAATACGGCTATTGTTTCAATGTATAGAACTTCATCCTAGGATTGATCAAAGATTGAAATTCTCATGCTTCCTGATTTAATGTCCTTTTTTCCCCCTCTATGCTTGTTTCGTAATGATTGAGTTAAAATTTATGTTTCGAAATAAATAAGGTAATGGTTTACACATAGTATGGTCATAGCCCGTCTGCAGTAGTAATCCATCTTCATTATGGTATTGAAATGCAAATGGAATTCTCAAGAGTTTTAGGAACCAAATCAATACAAGAAATTGAAAGCTTTTCCAATATTTATCTGAAACTAGTCCCCTTTTGTGTAAACCCCAAACACTAAGGCCCATTGGGCCCATTATGACATTGCTGTCTACTTACAGTCCATATATATAATTATATCTTTTTCGTATTGCATAGATCAATTGGATTTATACTTTATCACTATGATTTTCCACCCAAGTGATGAAAATTCAATTTTTTCATGCCCACCTGAGCGGTGCGCAAGTAAATAGCCTAGACTATTTCACCATTTTGTCGACTTATTAATTCCTTGCTATGAAGTTTTTCAAAAAAACAACAAGAACAAAATCGGCTTTAGATTGAGATTCCTTAAAGAAACTCCTACAAGCGAATCAAGAACCTGGATACTCTTCCGTGGTGAAAAATGAGAAATCTGACGGATTTTGTCCTTAATCAGTAACGAATCGTTGGACTTACTTCTGGAAACCCATTGTTAGGCTAGTTAAGTAGTGGCTTCAGTAAAGCTACGATGCAAGCGGTGGTGTATATCCAAGAATTACTGCAAAATTTTATATAAATCAGTAGGGCTTATTAGTTTATGTTGGCTTCACAAAAGAAGCCTGAAAACTCTGTAATATCTCAGGACAATAGAATTTAGTAACCTTAGACTGTTAATGCCTAATCTGACTGGTATCATTCGGGCATATTTCAAATTCTAAGAAGCGCGATCGTGACTTATCTGCGTGGTTACTTTGCCAGTAGATCTAAGGTTGGAGGAACACCCCAATTTGGAGTTCTGTTCCCCCATCTCTGGAACTTGGCTATTAATGATCTGTTACTTGTTCTGAGGTGAGACTTTAAGGTTGTAGAGTATGCAAATAGTGTCGGTTTTATCGTGTTGGGTAAATATACCTGCACTTTGAGTTAACATGTGGTGTTACCTGGTATTTTGGCGCTACTTCACAGAATACAACTCATGCAAATAGTTTTTTGTATTATTCTAGTTAACTTTGAAAAAACAATATTCGATAGTTTTTCTTATAGAATAAAGAGTCGTTTCTGTTCCTTCGTCCGCATAACTTGTATTTTTAAAATGTAGAAAGATTAAAAAGTAATAATAAATAGAGATTATTGTAATTAAATAAATAGTTTAATTTAATTTCAATAAATAATTTATATCGCAATAAACATCGAAATTATGGAGTCAAGTTTTATCGAAATTATGGAGTCACGTGAATTATCGGATAATTTAAATTCATCATACCAAAATAATCATTAAATACCACATACACATATCACCGTAAAAAACACATGCAATTTAATCGACTCTCCCGTTTTAGGGTTTAGCCCGTCTGTTTCAGACAAAGCAATATATCTGGGTCTTATCTAGGCTGGAAACCTAACCTAATAAAAAAAGTAAAGAAATCTACTGTAACTATCTACTCTTGTAAGAACATAATTGGCAAATTATGGGGTTACAACTTCTCGTTGTACGTTAGCTCTATACTTAAGTCATGCGTTCGATTCTTTCACATTTGGGATCGTGACCGAAGCCATAGACAAAATTGTCATCTTTCATATGAGTAATGCAGTTCGAAGCACACCCAATCAAGTTCTGGAGGTCATTCGTCATTTCACATCTCAAGATATTCTAGGTAGTTAAGGTAACTAATGGTAGTGCGCAGAGCCCATATGGTAAAACACTCTGATATGTACTGAAATAACCCGCATCCGTAAGAAACCAATTATTGTTAAGAATGTCAACAAAACCAACAAAATCGGATACCGCCAAAATAGCAATGAACCCTCGCTTAAATACCCGGATACAAGATTGAGAAACAGCACGTGGAACGTGCAGTCACTTAGAAAACCTGGCGCGTTAGATGGCCTTATCACATGTATGAAAGAATATCGGTTGCCACTCGTAGCGCTCCAAGGAACTTTATGGCTTAAATGTGGAGACCATGTGTCTCAAGGCTATAAACGTTGCTACACAGTAGATATGACCTCGGAAATCTTGGAGTTGGCTTTCTTATTGGGCTACAGGTAAAAAAGGCTGTCTTGGACTTTCAAGCAGTCGATAATCGAATGTGTAAGCTTCGCTTGCACATGAGATTAGCCAACCTGACAATTGTCTGTATACATGCGCCCACTGATGTAAGTCAATCCCAAGATAAATTATCATTTTACCATAATTTGGATGATCTGATGTGTTCTATACCGGAGCACGATGTCAAATTGGTGATTGGTGGCTTTAATGCTAGAGCTGGCAGAAATCAGACCGACTTATGCAATAATATAGGCCCGTACTCTCGACACGAAACTGCGACCGAAAATGGGGAAAGAATGATGTACTTTGCGATCGCTCATGATCTCAAAGTAGCAAGTACATTCTTTCCTCATAAACACATCTATTAAGAAACATGGACACATTCACTTAAAACATCCCGAAGCCAAATTGACCATGTGTTGATTTCAAAAGACCGGGCTCGGGTTGTTCAAGACGTGAGATCTAATCGGTCGTCATCAAAATTCGTAGGCAGTGACCATTATCTAGTCACTGCAAAGCTACGATGGAAATTTTCGTACAAGTCAAGGAGGACAGGAGAATATAAAACCCGATTCTCCTGTGAAGGTCTGATAAATGAAGAAACGCAACGTAAATATCTAGATCTTGTCAGCAATAGCATTTTACGATCCAATTACCAATCTGAAGATGTGAATAGTGTCTGGAAAGTATTGAAAATTTCGGTGGTCGATGCTGCCCAGCACACTCTCGGTATAGTGAAAATTAAGTCCAAAATGGATTGGATTGATGAGGAGTGTCGTCTTGCTGTTGAGCAACGAAATATAGCCCACAATGAAGTGCAGACTCGATTTACATTTGTAAGAAAAAACAAGGCAGTTCTTGCTAGAAGATTAGCTAAACGCATTTGTAGACTGAAGAAGCGCGAGTGGTGGAAGGCTAGGTTCTTAGGAGTACAACAACTCAGCAATGAGCACAATTCGCGTGGTTTCTTTAAAGGAGTCACCGAATTGCACCACATACCTCAAGATATGGGTCAACTGCCATTCGGGACCAGGATGGAAACCTCTGTGTTAACGTCGATGCGGTACTCGATACATGGCGTGAACATATTTCTGATCTACTAAATGTTCCACATGTATCACAAGCTGTATTTGAATACCCTCAAATACAGACCGCAGAGATGTTCATTGAGGATCCATCCTATGAGAACCTCACAATTGCCATGCAGAGACTAACGAAAAATTTTTCACCAGGAGTTGATTGCACTCTGTGGAACTGTCTTTTCGACCTTGTCTGATTGGTATGGCGAAATGAAGTGATGCCTGACAAATGGAAATTGGCCGCGTTATGCCCAATATTCAAAAAGGGTGATCGCATGAAATGCGAGAATTATCGCAGTATAGCTCTCCATTGCACAGCATATAAGTTACTGTCATACATCATCTTGAGAAGACTTACTCCTTTAGCGGAGAAAATTGTTGGTGACTACCAAGGAGGATTTCATCCAAATCGGTCAGTCACTGATCAAGTTTTTTCGCTACGGATGATTCTTTCCAAGTACTACGAAACATCTCGCGATGTACACCAGGTATTCCTAGATTTCAAGCGGGCCTATGACTCGATCAATCGAGAGAGGTTATGGTATGCGCTTGAATATTAAGGAATACCACAAAAATATGTACATCTGTGTAAAATGACAGTAACGCAGTCACAATGCTGTGTCAAAGTTGAGAACAGGCTATCGAGAATTTTTGCAATTACTTCTGGTGTTCGACAAGAAGATGCGCTGTCCCCGATACTTTTTAATCTCATGTTGGAATACATCCTTCGTAAAAGTGCAACGCCTCAGGACAATATCTTATTCCGACAATCCAATCAACTTCTTGCGTATATGCAGATGATATCTGTGTGATTGGATTAAATGACAACGGAGTGAAAAAAATACTTGATCCGCTGGAACAGTTTTCAGCTTCCGTTGGTCTCAAAATCAATGAGTCCAAAACCAAATATCTGATATCTGGTTTTCGAGACCAAGACGCAAGTGATTTCAGTAGTGGAAACCACACGTTTGAAGGAGTGATGAGATTCAAGTATCTTGGATCTCTCATTACTCACGATAATAATGTGGGAGAGGATATCAAGTTTCGCCTTGCCGCTGGCAATCGGGCTTTGTATCCTCTACGTCCACTGCTGAAATCAAAATATCTTGCAAATACGGATAAGCTGAAACTGTACAGAGTGTTGATCAGACCCGTCGTCATTTTTGAATGTGAGAGTTGGACCTTGACGGATGAGTACGAAAGATGGCTTCTAACATTCGAGAGAAGAATCTTGCGTGTGATATATGGCCCAAAACGCGACGTAGATTGCACATACCGAGTTCGTTTCAACCACGAGATCAAGAATTTAAATCAAATTCTTGATATCGTGCATGAATTCAAATGACTGTGAGTACGCTGGCTCAGTCACGTTTTGCGTGCTGATCTGAAACGGAGGATACAGTGATCTTTGAAGGGAGGGCCGTCTTTCGGTAGGCGAAGAGGTCGCTGTGAAGAGGACGGCGTCGATAGCTCCATGGCGTAGAGAGCGATCTAGCATCTTCCAACTGCTTGCAACAGTATGAAAATCTGGCTCGTGATCGATACCGTTGGAGCCAGATTGTTGACACGGTACGGGCCAAAAATGACTTGTTAAAACCGACAAAAAAAATGTATTGAAATTAATTTTTACGGACAGTCAAACTTTATAATGTCGAAGAAAGCTCAGAATTGTCTTCCATATATCTAAATGAGATGGCATATTAATTGCGCAGCCATTGTTATGGTTTTCAGGGTACTTCAATGAGTCGGGTAGTTAAAATACAAACATCTAAGCAAAGCAAACGTCGAAATGCTCTTCTCATGTTAAATCTTTTTTCAGTTCCGGACATTTGTTTCGTCTAGGCAATATTATGGTGGTGTTGTGAGGAGGCACTGACTGATAGTTAACCGTACGGACAAACTAGCCACGTGACATGATTACTGTTTCAGCTGTGACGATGTAGAGGAAGAAGAAATAGTACTCCATCTGATTTACTACTTCCTCAGTCTTGCGTTGAGTACGGAATCACGAAATATCTTTGGGCACCCTTCCTAACTGTTATGACTGATCTTAGTAGGAGTAACGTTATATTCAGCGTTTGTATTGCATATTTATTAAATAAGTTTTCATGACATTGAAACACAAAAGCGTTTTGTTCATCTAATGCGAAAACTAATATTTTTGTTGTATTTTCACCTATGCGGCTACACTCGTATGTGGCAAACACAAGTTTCGAGAAGCATAGAATACATAATATCGATTCATACTTTGTATTTATTTTATTTATGCTTGTGCGGATATTATATCGATTTCTCGGAATAGATGTGAACATTTTCACATTAGATTGTGTATACGTGTGTGTGTAGGTTTAGTATAATATATAGGTATCTCGTTTCTTTTCGATACCGTGTATCTATTTTAATGACTTTTCAAAAATCCATCGGGATGAAATAAAGTTTGAAGAAGGGGATATATGTACACGATATGTTACAGCACAATATTCAAAGAATAAAATATCAACAACAAACCGAAAGTATCTCAACAGTTGGAGTAGCAACCAGGTATAAGTTAAATTTATATCTGTTCAAAAGAATTATCGTTTCGACTTAAGTTATTAATAGCTTTAAGTTTTTTTTTTTTTTTATGTCCATATATTAAGTTTTGTATTCTATAAGACATTGGATATAAGGATTATGAGTGTAGATATATGTGCAAGAAAATTCCAGTCATGTACCATATTGTATCTTATAAAGGTGCAATGATAATTTTATAAATTAAATTTATAGATGGAATTTTTTCTAAATTTTATGATAGTTTGAAGAAAAAAAATTAAGTTTTCAGTATCGTGTTAGAGATAACATAATTTGCGTTAAGTTGTAAAATATAGTTTTTGGCTTCCGTTTCACATAACAGATAGTTTAAATAAAATATGGGCTTTGAAGTAGCAACAAAATTGTGCTCCCTCAAAGATCAAAGGTTTTATCACTATGCATGTGGTAGAGAAGTCTCTTCAGTATTTGTGAGAACATTTCGATAATTATTGCCGATTACGCCGGTTACCAATTACAAAGATGCCTTTTTAAAAAACTTTCACGATGTTTGGCACGTAAACCACTCTTGAAGCTAGAGTTACATGTAAACAACATGCATCGATTGCAGTATTTGAACCTTGATACTTTACAAAAGAAAAAAAGGTTTTCATAGCCAGCCCTTCATATTATTGCAAGCAACGAAAAGATGCCAGATTTATCTCTACGCAGTGGAACCATCGTCACCGCGTGAGCGACCTCTTCGCCTACCGAAAGGCGATTCTTCCTTTAAAGATCGCTGTATTATTCAGTTCGAACCAGCCCACAGAACGTGACCGGGCCAGTGTACTCGCTGTCCTTGATTCCATACACGATGTCAGGAATTTGCATTAAAATCCTGATCTCGTGATTGAAACGAACTCGGTATGTGCCATCAACGTCGCGTTTTGGGCCATATATCACACGCATGATTTTTCTCTCGAATATTAGAAGCCATCTTTCGTACTCATCCATCAAGGTCCAACTCAGACATCCATACATGACAACGGGTCTGATCAACACTCTGTACAGTTTCAGCTTATCTGCATTTGTAAGATATTTTGATTTCAGCAGTGGACGTAGAGGATACCAAGCCCGATTGCCAGCGGCAAGGTAGACCTTATCGTGAGTAATGAGAGATCCAAGATACTTGAATCTCATTACTCCTTCAAAGGTGTGTTTACCACTGCTGACATCACTTGGGTCTTGGTCTCGAAAACCAGAGATCATATATTTTGTTTTCGACTCATTGATTTTGAGACCAACGGAAGCTGCATATTGTTCCAGTAGATCAAATATCGCTTTCACTCCGTTGCCATTTAATCCAATCACACAGATATCACATCTGCATATGAGAGAAGTTGATTAGATTGTCGGAATAAGATATTGTCCTGAGGTGTTTTACTTTTGTGAAGGATTTTTCCAACATGAGATTAAAAAGTATCGGGGACAGCGCATCTCCTTGTCGAACACCAGTAGTGATGGCAAAAGGTCTCGATAGCCTGTTCTCAACTTTAACACAGCATTGTCTACGTTACTGTCATACTACACAGATGTACATATTTTTTCGGTATTCCTAATTAGTCAAGCGCATACCATAGTCTCTCTCGGTTGATCGAGTTATATATAGGCTTGCTTGAAATCTAGGAATACGTGGTGTACATCGCAAGATGTTTCGCAGTACTTGGAAAGAATCATCCGTAGCGAAAAAAGTTGATCAGTGACTGGCCGATTTGGACGGAATCCTGCGTAACAACGTTCGTTTGTAAAATTTACGAAACACGAATGCCCCCACACACCAAGAGGCGTTAAAACTTTATAGTATCAGAGGACTTATTTTCTTCTTTTTTGAGCCAGTGCCAACCACTGCTGGAAAGAAAATTTTTTGCAGATGACTGTCATTTCAGTACTGTGCGTTATTCATAGCTCCTATAATGATTAGCGAAACATATATTGGCAGGTATGGTTAAGAGTTTTCTTTATAGTTCAAACGAAATTATAGGTCTGATAACCAGATTTCAAGTCACGTGATTTAACGAAAGACTGTTTGATTAATTTGGCATTAATTCGAACTAATTAGAATCTCAGACTCATAGACTTTGGAACAGAATGGGATATCACCATCACCAATTTTTGGAAAACCAAAGAAAGTTTTCCAGATAGTTCAGCATTTAGTAACAAACCGTAACTAGGACCCCAGGACATCACTGTAATAATCGCCATTTGTAAGGTGATTACATGGTACATCCATGTATTGTCCCATAATACATCCATAGTATCCATGTTGTCGCCATAACTCAAAAAATCCATTGTCGTTTAGATAAGGTAGCGCCGTGAGTTGAATATAAGAATACCTCAAATGCCAAGACAAGACATTGAGGACATTGCTTTCGGGTATCTTTATCTAATTCGGCAGTAATCGCTTTGGGGTGCGATATTAAATGCATCTTCAATTCCCAAAATCGCTTTGAAGGCAAACTCCACAATGGATGCTGCAGTGATTTTTTAGTCTGTATAATAACTTCATGAAGTGGTATTTCAACTAAATCTATTGGTTGCCATAAGGTTGCTCACTTAATCAATAGAAGGACTGTCTTTCAATATTTTTTCAATACGAATACATTTGTTGTACTCCATCTGAGAGGTTCTAAAAACGTTCCAGTTTTTCTCTTTCCACTTTCCAATCCTTCCTTGAATAGTTTTCTGGTTTATTTCCGCAGTCTGGCCCAGTTTCCCAATCAATCATGGTATCCCTGTTCTCTTGGATTAACTAAAGGACATCTGTTCTTATTGGAACAATTTAGTGCTTTTTCAAGCACGTCGGTTGCTTTATCCAATCCTTCGAAATTTCCTATTTTCATAGCTGAAGGTCCAAGTGACTAGTTAAAAATAAGTTCACATAAGTATTTCAATAAACCCTTGAGTAGGTGGATGAAGTTTCGAATTATATGGAAAGCAGGAAGAATCACCTTTGATTATTTGATTGAAGATCTGTAACAGTTCATATGGCATCCTATGGTCTGTGTCTCTAGAAGAGTTGTTATGCATTCTGATGTTTTTCATCGTATATCACTCCATATACGAGATCCATAATATAACCATTTCTGTTCAATATGTGTCTGCCATTAATTTTTGGTTCTAATCATAATCTCCCAGGCACTTAGGTTTTTGAAGGAAGTCGGATATCACTATCCCCAATTTTTGAAAGATAAAGCATCTACAAACAAACTCTGGCCATGTCATCAGGGCATCACTGTATTAATCGTCAGTTGTGTTTGATCACATATAGTACATCCAGTATTATACCCGCACTTCGTCGGCATAGTGCAAAAAAATTCCTTATCATTTAGTTTTAGGCAGTGAAATGACCATTGACTTCCCAAATGATGATGGAACACTTCACCTTGAAGATCTCTTTCGGGTATCTTTATCTATAGGTCAGCAATAATTCTCGTTGACTTAACGTACTTAACCACTTGAAAGTGTTATCTCCATGCCATTTCTTTCACCTGGTGATTTTATATCGCTGAAAGACACGTCCCAAAAGGAGTTCCAATCTTCCGGTTCCCATGTTTGTTTTTGATCGGTTTTCTGGTCCGTTTCCGCAGTCTGGTCCACTCTCAAATCAACCATATGATATTCTTGTTCTCTTGGGTTATCTAAGAGAACAGCTCTTTTTGTAGGAGCTAATTAGTGTTTTTTCAAGCACGTCCTTTGCGTTCCTCCAAAATTTGTGATTTTTATTGCTGAAAACCCAAGTGACAATAGTAATAAATAAGTCCAGATAAGACGTTTACTAAACTATTGAGTTGGCGGATGAAGTTGGTAATCATCTGGAAGAATCACTATTTAAAGGGAACGTTATTACAATTACCAAGCTCTTATAACAGAAAATTCAGGTATATAGAATATATGAAAATGGAAGGAAGGGTTGACCATAACTATTCACAAGATAGGTGGCATGAAAGAATGCAAAACCTGGTGGAATATTATGTCTCTCCTCAACACAAGTACAAATGTATATGTTTTGAGCGAATGTATATGTAAATGCCATAAGGGAAACTTGATGGATTTTTCCTATCAAATCATATGAGTTCGTTATGAATCTAAACTTCAGTATTCGATAAATAGCTTATGCAACAATAAGTCCATATCGCATCACTTGGTCTTTCTGAGAGAGTTGTAATGCAATCTGATGCCCTTCATCGTATCATTCTATATAAGAAGTTCATTTCAATAACTTACTCGCGATAGTCACTTTACAAATACTGACAGGATGTCATCAGGAAATATTCTCATACTCCTTAATTTTGGCACAAAGTGGACAATTTATGCTGATCAGCTATTTACCACTTAAAACATACTCTATTAAATGGGTCAGTTATCTCTTTATATCTATTCATATTTCAATATGGTTTGCATATGCATTGTGACATCAATTTTTTGTCGTGGTTGAAACTGTCCAACTGATGATCTATAGGTTAAATTAAGTAAGCACTTTCAAGTAGGCGTGCATTTATTGGTTTCTTCTTTGAAGTTCTGCTTAGGCATGTCTCAGAGTAATTCGATATTGTTGAGTCTCGTGAATGTCTTTAATCTCGATCACTAACCTTATCGATCTGCGTTAATATTTGAATTTACACCAAGCATTTGCCCCAAGAAAAATTTCTTGACGAACTCGCTTTAATCTCCTCGATTCACTGCAAGCATTTCGATCTATTAGTCTGTCATCAACGTTCCAGAAAGATCTGATTAGTAGTATTCAGATCATCACTCAGATCACCACACATGCAGCATACCGCCCAAATGGTGCTGTCGTTGAAGTTGCAACAGTTGGAGCAGGAGGTACCGGTTTCGAATCCCGATATGGGCAAGATGCGAAATAGATTTTTCACCATCTGATGATATTTTCTGATGACACCATCTGGAACACAAAAAAAAACATGTAGCATTCTTAAAGAATTTGGAGGTCGTGTAAATCTAGGCTACATGAACTGGTTAAAAGGATCGAAAGATCTCATAATTATAAATAGGTTTCTAACGGTATATTTCAGATATTCTTAGAGCTTTTGATACAGCACGTGCTAATATTGGTATTAACGGCATCATAGTCAAGTGCATCAAGTCTATCCTTACATATAGAATTGTTTCACATCAGCTATATAATTTTTCCATCTCAGTTAAAGAAGTGAAATCCAGAGGGCGGAGTGCTCCCATTTTGTCTATCAGAGCTAAACTAATAAACTGAGATTCATAGTATATCGAAACCTTGACATGACTCTTCGTGTTAAGGTCTCACTATTCCCATTCTTTTCAGTGATCAAAATTTCCAGATCTGAGCAAATCAATCGTGTTGGAGTAGTTTTAGATAGCAAAGTATCATGGAAGAAAAATTTCATTCTCCTTTTTTGATAGTTTCTTTTGGGAAATCTTAGGACTTAACCTTTAAAACTGCTTTGTTCAATTTTTGCACTTGTGTTGCCAATGTTGATATACGCTTGACACTAGTGACCTGATATCAAAACTACCATTAGAACAAGCTGTATAGTTAACTACTTATGTCTTGCTTATAGCTATCACTTAATTCCACGCCAATATGCTTACCATGAGATCCGTTCTGTCATTTCATTATACCGACCGTTATTTTAGATACTGTTTGCTTTATTGACATGAAATAAATTTTAATGTTGTATGTAGTCAGTAATGAGGCAAAGGCTTGGCCAACTCTTAATTGGTTAGATAATTTAAATGTTTATATAAACTTCTTTATTTTAACCATAGTGACACTATAGGTCAATGTGGGTGCCGCGGCTTACTGTAATATTGAAAGCATGAGATAACTGACTAGCACTTCCTGATTTGCACTTACCACCGGCCAAAATCCCTTCAACAGTTAGTTACATTATCTGTCAACTCTGATCAAGTTGCATGTTTAGCTCAGTCTAGGGTGCTGAATCTGTGCTGCGAATCTCCATCGTGAATTGTGATTATATCCAGGTTTGCACCGTCGAAAGCCAACTGTAATGGTAGTTATTGCAGAACCTCTTATGGGACACCCGCTTTCGTTGCAAGGTGTATATTCTTATCTATTTTGGTGTTCAACAGTCCAGTATATATAATGATTTGCTTCGCTCCTGTTTATGGAGCGTCAGTTATTTTTGTCATTGAAAGTAAATTTCGTAATGGCTGGGAAAATTATATATCAATTGGATGTGTTCCACTTGTTCCTGTCCACCTGTTGTGATGATGTTATATGTTATTTTTTTGATTCTGCAGCATTTCTTAAAATCTACTGATGTAAATGTATAGTTTTTCGATCTGTAAATAATAATAATATGATCGAGGATATCGAGAACTAACCTTTAAATTGACGGATTATTTGGGAGGATATGATTAGAAAGAGCTGCTGTGCACGTGACTGGTAAATGGGAGTTATATCAAAACTCCGGTGTGGCATTGATTTACAGCTAGCTATGGCGCTGAATCAACCAGCCGTCGAAGGCGTTTGTCTTTCGAAATGAATGGCACATATTATATGTGATCTGTATAATGTTCGTTCACTAGGCCGGTTTCGATCTGATGACGTCATTGATTTGTTAGATAGATTTGATCGAAAAGATCAAATCTATCTCATCAGGTATATGCTACCGAACTTGATGTATGTGTCATTTTGTTTTTATATATGTTGTGAAGCTTGAATCGAAATCCTTTTTCGATTATTATGTTTACTTTACAATTGTGGCGTGCGACTATTCATTGCATGACAAACTCCATCTCAAACAGTTGTTTGAGAGATTTGTCGAATTTTGAACTTACATCCAAATTTCAAAATGTGAATTCGGAATATCCACTCTAAAATTCCTCAGCCACCACATATCTGCAGGTGGAAGACTGCCCTCGTCAAGACGAGTTGATGTCATAAATAAATTTTTTGCTGCAATATCAGTTAAATAAATTCAGCGATTCGTCGGAATGGTCAATTATTATCATAGATTCATTCCAAAGTTAGCCAAATTGCTGTCCTCTATACACGCACACTTGGGATATTTTAATATAAACAACAGATTCAGTATCTCCACAGATGCGTCAAACATTGCTGTTGGTGCAGTGTTCCAACAAATAAATAACGGATGTTGGCAAACTTTGGGATTCTTTTTCCGAAAATTATCAATTGCAGAAATGCAGTTTTCAGCCTTCGACAGTGAACTACTCGCTATTTATTTAGCAATAAAACATTTTAGATATTTTGTAGAAGATCAAACGCATCTTACTACAGCAGTAAGATGCGTTTGATCTTGATCACATGACCGTGTGATCACATTGATAATATAGACAAAACATCTTTCGATCGAAGCATTCCGATCTTCCATCATCGAGGTTCGAACATATCCATATGGATGTAGTGGTATCACTCCCACCATCCGAAGATTTCATTTACATACTTAACAGCGTAGATCGATTTACTTGTTGGCCGGAGGCATATCTCATTCGAGATAGTACCGCTGCCACTACTTCCGACTTTTGTCGAGCAATACGTATTAAAGTTTAGAATACTCCTTGAGAGTATAACAGATCAAGGCAGCCCATTTGAGTCAAAACTCTCTTCTGAATTCAAGCATTTACTAGGCGCTCACAGAATTCGTACCACTACCTATCATCCACAAGCAAATGGTATGGGCTAATGTTTTCATGGACAACAAAAAGCATCGCTCAAAGCTCGTGCAAATGTGTATTGGAGCAAAAATGTATACCGGGTGTTTCTTTTAAACTGAGACGATCAAATATCTCGAAAAATAGCCACTCTACGAAAAAACATCAAAATATAATCAAACCGCGGGGAAATACATTAGTGCAAAAAAAGTAGTCCCCCCACTCTCCGCTTTGTAGGTCGGGCAAGAGTATCTTTTAAACTAAGATAGGAAGCCATGTTTTTTATTGCAGAATGAAATATTTTGTTCGGTTCATGATAGATGGCGTTGTAATCGAGCAAATTCAATTTTTTTAATTTCTTCTTCTTAGAACACACACTGAGAGAAAAAGTAGTCTAACTTAAAGAAAACATAATTCATAAATCAAGAAACTCTAAATTAACAAAAAATCAAGTATAAACTGATTGATAAAAAAATATTATGTTTAAATTAAATATATAAAACATAATTTCATTTTTAAAACACCTTATTGAATTAAAATATATTTTCTTAGTTTGAGAAAGCAAAAAAATACTTAATTCAATAAAAAGTTGACTAGTTTTGATAACTAACAGTTTTGAATTAATAATTTTATTCTAGACATGAAATTTTCAACTTATCTATAAAATTATTCAATTTTTACTCTTAATTGCAGTATAATTATCAATTGAAATTACGATCAAACAAAGAATCGTAATTTCTCAAAATTGGATACATGTTGCTGTTTAATTTTGAGATAAAAATTGCATTAATTCGAGAGTTAAAATGATTAAAAACTAATCAAAATTTACATTTATATATAAAAATTATTTATATATGTATATATATATATATATATATATATATATATATATATATATATATATATATATATATATATATATATATATATATATACATATATATATAAATGATTTTATACTTCATTTTTCTCAAGTTTAAGTCAAATATAAAGGATTAAAGGATTGAGTTTGATACATTTTAAAAGAAGTAGAAACGCAATGAGAACCTTCTTTGAGCCGAATAGAAGTTATACTTAACGATAACTCCATGGATCCAAAGAAACCCGAGGAGAGTGTTTAGCCGTTAAAATCCAACTATCACATGTTTGTTAATGGTCCACATATAATGTCCATCAAAGAATCCCCGCTGCACCTCAAAAACCCTATCTAATTACTTATTTGTCTTCGTGTCTCCGTCCTCATGCAAATTATGGTTTTATAACTATTAAAAGGGTTGCCCAACTTGGTTTGCCGTGGGGGATTTTTTCTTTTAAACATTTTACGATAAACAAAAAACGTCTTCATAACAACTAGCTCAAAACTGAATAATAATAAAAAGCTTCAAGTTATTCCGTAAAAATAATGAAAGCACGATCGATATTACCCATAGGAAAGCTGTGGAGACTCTGAGGTGAGCACGGTTTCGTTGAAATCACGTATTTTTAAAGTACATGTCAATGTTTGTTCACATCACGATGACGATCACCATAAAAGGTTTACTGGCGTCACTTTTGAATTACATTTAATCATTGTTTGGTTTGGTATTTTTAATAAACATTTTATCAAATGCAGTAAATTTGTTTGTTAATGTGGTGGAAATGTATCTTAAACCAAACTTAAAATTCGATCATACTCGTATAAACAATATATGGTATCTATTAGAATTATTCAGTAATGTTTCCGTCTATTAACACTGTAATATTTGATAATGTGACATGACATGGAAATGATCATGATATGAGCTAGTTTAGAGATCGACAAAACCTTTTTACTATAATCTATAGGTGTAAATAATATTATTATTCGGCTAATTATTTCTTTTTAATCAAATTAATTTTCTGAAACGACAATTTCTATCTTAATCTATTCTCAAATTAAAAATAAATATTCTTAAAGGTATACCAACTAAAAAAATTAAGATACATGAATTGGGAATATTTTTTATTAATTTATAAATTTGATTACCAAATTTTATTCTTATTTTAAATCAAGTCATACATATTTATTCTCATTTTATGTATAAAACAATTAATTTAGTACATATTATAAAAATATTCTCAAATTAAGCATATACTACTAAAATCCATTATACATTTGAAACTTAAACTGAGAATTTAGTTCACAACATAAGTTTTTAGTTTATGAAATATCGTTACTGGAACTGAGTTGTAAATCATATTGATATTGTTATATTGAAGTCCGAATCGTTGTTAGAAGTAAACGTGTTTCCGTTTGTGTAAATATTTGTGAATAAAAAAAGTGTCAATTAAAATTAAAAGAATAAAAAGTGAACTTAAAGTACGAGTATCAATGCAAATATAAATGTGTATTTAATCAATGGAAATATAAATATAAATGTGTAATGTGTACTTCTCAGTGAAAATTTTTCCAAAATTGAAGAATCAAGCAATAGATTGCCCTACTAAGCTTGATGTAATGTAAAATCGTAAGTGATATTTACCAATAAATTAGTTATATAAATATATATATATATATATATATATATATATATATATATATATATATATATATATATATATATATATATATATATATAATATTAACTACAACCAAGTATATTTCAGATTTTAAATATTGAAAAATGTTCAACAACTCCAGATTTATTTACCACCAATCTGAAAATTCGGCAACTTACATTAGAGAATATTCGATTGAGATATTCAGAAAATGGATTGAAACCGCAACGTCTCATATTAGAAGTAATGGAAACCAAAAAATATGCTGTATGAATTATACATGGGATTTTTCAAACAAAACTTGAAACCAAAACAAAAATTCGGTCGATGTATGTATGGATAGCGGATTCACAACCTTGAATGAAGAAGTTAATCATAGGCAAATAAAAATGTTTACAAATGTTACTTTCCTAGTTAATTTGATTTGAGTCAACAAAATTAATTGTCATATAAATTAGATTTAAGAATTAATTAAAGTTTTGATATGATTTCTGTTTTACATATTACCTTATTTATAATGTTATTTAGAATTAAATAAATGATAACTGTTATGATAACAATTAAATTAATTTCTAAATGAATAAATGTATTTTTTAATTATGATTATAATTTTTATGTAATACATAAAGAATTACTGCAATATATATATATATATATATATATATATATATATATATATATATATATATATATATATATATATATATATATATATATATATATAAATATATATATATATATATATATATATATACATATAAATATATATATATGTATATATATATATATATATACATATATATATATATATATATATATATATATATATATATATATATATATATATATATATAAATATATATATATATATATATATATATATATATATATATATATATATATATATATATAGATAGATATTTTTAGATATTTATTTATACAATAATCTAAATCACAATTAATTAAATGTATTAATGTAACACAGTAAAAAAGAAATATATAACATTAAATTATGAAAATACTAGAAAAAAAAAAATTTTTATTTATGAATTTTCCATTTGAATTGAGTTTCCGAAATGTTTAAACTAAGTATTATTCTTTCTTTAGTTAAGAATACGATCTTCTGTGTGATATGATTAAATCATCTTTTGAGAATATTAATGATACAATTTAAAATTTTAATTTATTGATTCCAATAAAATATTCTCAATACAAGATTTTCCGTATTAAATACTGAGAAAATCTATACTCAATCCTACTTTGATTGTTCTCTAATTAAAATTAGTAATTTTTAAACTGAGATTTTTACCTTATAATTTCATCGTAAAAATGTATGTATTTGATTATATTTTTCTCAAACTAATTTAATTTATTAGACAAATTGGAGAATAAGTTTCTAAATTTTATAAATTAAATGGCTTTAAATGAAGAATAAAAATATTTATAACAAGAAACCGATTTTCTTGAAATAATGATAGTATTCTCAATTATAATTTTTTAATATTTTATGAATTTTATAACAATATTCTCAATCGAAGAATAAATATACATAGCACACATTCAAGTAGAAAATCTGCATGAATTATACTGTTACCGCTTAATATGAGCATACTTTTCTCTCAGTGCACGCATTCGATTCTGCAATACGTTTGAAATAAAAAAAACTTCACGTTTTCATTGGAAATACTCGAAATTCGTCATCAAAACAAGTTATTAATGGAAATGGCAGGTGAATAAAATCTTTTTAGCTTAAAATAAGTGTTCAAAATGATGGCCTGTGACTTCAATGCACTTCAAATGAGAAGTGTGTTTGGTTGAATTTTCGCACAAGCATTTCTGATTCGTGCAATCATGTTCTCACGTGTATATAGTTGGTTCTTGTTTGTAAACTTTGTCTTGGTTGTAAATTTCACGTGCCACCACCGAATAATGTGCAGGACAACCATCATGTTGAAACCTCATGTTCCGTCTCACTTCTAAGCTCAAATTTTCAAGAAATATTGGCAGTTCATTTTCGAAAAAGCTTCGATACATTTGACCATTCAAGTTGCCTTCAATAATGTTATTGTTGGTCATACCAATTATGTATGAATTTGTAAGTCAATGAAGTTAGCCCGAATTTTCATCCCGAATAATGGTGTATTTCTTTGCTAAAATGTAGCTCTAGCCCGAAAAAGTTTTAAAAAATGTAGCATCAGCCCGAAAATTAATTTTTCGTTCTAAGTATCAATATATATGATTCACGTATACTGTAAAATTATAATATAATAAAGATAAGACATGCCTTCGTATCATGAAGATGAGATATGTATTTTTGCATATTTATGTGATAAATGTAGTGTATTGGTTGAAGTGATGGCTTAAATAGCATATCCTATGGATACTAGAGATAAAGCCCTATAGTGCTTTATGGCTAGATAGGCCAACACTTTACCAACCAGGCATTGTCATGTTAATATTTGTAAGATTTATAGTATTGTTTTAAGCGAACTATATACGTTTTAGTTTGAAATGAAACATCATTGATTTGGAATTATGTAATTACTTCTGTGTTGTATTTTTTTTATTTCTGTTAATTGATTTTTTTGTAGAGTAACACTTGGGGTTTGATATTAACAAGGTGAGGGTTACGGACAATAGGTACATATGTGCATAGATCATCATATTTTTCCCAAGTAAAATTTGTTATTCCATAACAAACATAATGTCCCGCCGATGCTTTTGGGAACTTTATCATGGAACCATCATGTACAAAACAGACAGCTGATGTTATTTTATAATCGTGGTTATTAATTCTAATACAAGAGGTTAGTTGAGACAACTTTACCGAATTATCATAAGTTGATGATTCTGTATCTATACATATGATTTCTCCATAGTATTCTTTTGTAGGAATCATTAACTGACAACAGTTTTTACAGGTTTTTGGTGGGATTTCCTGTAAACAAATTCCAATTCTAGAGATTCCGAATTCTTGTAGTAACTCGGTGTTAACATATATAATTGGCCGTTTCTCATTTTCTTTAAATAAACATTTTACGTTAGAACATTCTAATGTAACGTTCATGCTTGGAGTTTTTTCAAACATGTACTTACACACATTAAACAGTTCTGTAGTGCAGTCTGAATTAAAACCTGAAATTTCTGTCAACATTTCTTTTCTAATTTCGTAGACTTTTTCCAAATCATCATTTATTAAAGACTGTAACAAATGTTTGATCCGGCTGTCTTCTAAATTTTTTAAAATAAATTCGTCTTTATGTATAGACACAGCCATCGCCTGCAAAATTGAATCTATTGCACAAGAATTTTTGAAAAAACTGCATGTTTTCGCAGCATTTTGGATTAATGATAATTTGTTTTCCTGTTTTCTTAGGATACGTTTTGGGTTTACATTTTTGTTTCGTTTGGGTGTTTCATTTTTGTTTTGACTTAACGTAGTCATTGCAACAATGTCTTTCTCCTTATCTTTTAAGTCTTTATAAGAACTTATAAGAGTAAAATCGAAACTGTTTTTTTTATTTATTTTGTTTGTAGGAGTTACAAAAGGACTCTTTCTTTTCCAAACAGAACTATTATTTTGAATGTCTATAAGGGTATTGTCATGATTTTTAGGTTATGCCATTATTGTATGGCTATTTCTTTTATTTAACGAAAATTTCGGAACAGAATAAAATATTTCCTTTGCAATAGTTTTATTTCTCTCGTTTATATCTCGCATAAAGCGACCGACTTTTAAAGGCATTTTCCCCAAAGCAAGTGAACGACTAGTGAGTGAAAATCGACGTTTCAAACAAGCAAAATAGTTTTCAACATGACCATTGTTCAATCGACTTCCATTACGAAGAATTCCCGTAAACAATGGTAAAATAGAGGCATATTTTTTCAGAAAAACAGTATGAAAAGTTATATTATAAAAAGTGTTTATGGCATTTTCTTTAAAATCATCAGACTGAGAAAGTTTTAGAATATTACTACTTATTTCCGATAAATCACAGTAGAAAGGGCTTTGTCTATAAATCGGGCAGGAAAAGTCTTGTTTGAAAACTGCTGTATTAGTTTCCGTGTCGGTATTGTGACTCTCTTTTGTTACATTTAAATTAGCTTCTACTCTGTTATTATTGATTAATTCAATTAAATTGGCAAACGCTTCTTTTACATTAATATTTATGTATTTCGAAGTTATCAAAATTGCAAGTTGATGCCATATATCCTTAATATTATCATAACTTTTGGCAATAATCATAAATGCCATAACCTCTTTCAAAAATGTATGATTTTGAGGATAGTGTTCATAATATTTGTGTATATCTTTTGCTATGGTGTGTGATATATGCGAACAACATAAATGTATTTTTACAACTTCTTGAGGCGATTTAGAATATTTATCGTTAGATACCCACTTGTAAGTTATATTTAAATATTCCACTAAATCCATTCGATAGAATGTATCTAACACCGACTGAATTTCAGCGAAACAGAAATCAACGACAACAGTGTTGAAAATAGGCCACATCTTTAGGTTTTCCTGTACAAAAAGTCGATATTCTCTTAACCAATTACCAATTGTACGAGTATTATGACTAAAGCTGATCATATCACTTAGTGGAAAAGGAGTAGCAGTATCTTTTTCATAAGATTTAACAGGTAGAATGAGCGCATAATACATCACTGATCTACAAGTTTTGTATGGCTTTCGTATAAGCCCACCTGTAGCATCTAAATATACAGTTAAATTATTGTCCTTAAATTGTAGTTTAATCTGTTTAAGCACTAAACATTGCCTTTTCGAAGATGATGTAACACAAAAGGGGTTTTTACCTACTTGCATTATATACGCTTCATCAATATTGACATCTGTTTGTTCCTTTTCCAAATGAACATCTTCGATATCATCTGAATGTTTATCATTTGACAGTAATATTTCTGATCTTATTTTATTTAAAACTTGTCTGTCTTTTAAAACTGTTATGAAATATGATGATCTATGCACGTATGTACCCATTGTCCGTAACCCTCACCTTGTTAATATCAAACCCCAAGTGTTACTCTACAAAAAAATCAATTAACAGAAATAAAAAAATACAACACAGAAATAAATAACATAATTCCAAATCAATGATGTTTCATTTCAAACTAAAACGTATATAGTTCGCTTAAAACAATACTATAAATCTTACAAATATTAACATGACAATGCCTGGTTGGTAAAGTGTTGGCCTATCTAGCCATATATGCCACTATAGGGCTTTATCTCTAGTATCCATAGGATATGCTATTTAAGCCGTCATTTCAACCAATACACTACATTTATCACATAAATATGCAAAAATACATATCTGATCTTCATGATACGAAGGCATATCTTATCTTTATTATATTATAATTTTACAGTATACGTGAATCATATATATTGATACTTAGAACGAAAAATTAATTTTCGGGCTGATGCATACATTTTTTAAAACATTTACACTTTTTCGGGCTAGAGCTACATTTAAGCAAAGAAATACACCATTATTCGGGATGAAAATTCGGGCTAACTTCATTGACTTTGAGTTTGTTGCCAATTATTCCACACCACACGTTGACAGTCCAAGGACGCTGATGTTCAATTTGACGAAGCCAGTGCGGATTTGTAACACTCCAATAATGCATGTTATGTCGATTAACCGTTCCATGGTTCGTAAAAGACGATTCACCAGAGAACATTACGCAACGAAAAAATTGGGGTTTTGTTGTATTTGTTCACGTGCCCATTGCCAAAAAGTTGCCCGATTTTGGAAATCAGCGCTATGAAGATCTTGGTGTAACGACACATGAATCCGGAATCGTGAACTTTTTCTCGTGTACTAACATGAGGATTATGAGTCACTGCTGCCAATACAGCAATTTCATTATTTTCTCCAGTGACTGTTGCTCTACGGGTCCTCTTTTTCGGTGGAACATTTCCATCAGTAATAAATTGTTTAATAGTACGGCCAAATGCAGCACGTGAACGAATCCTATCCGGAAAACGTTGAGTGTAAATAGCAACAGCATTTTCAAGATTTCTGCCGGCTTCTCCATAAACCAGAACCATTTCAATTTTCTCTGCCACAGTTAAACGCTCCATTCTAAACTATTTTATCGTTTATTTTGCAATTACGAAAAACCTGAAATTTTGACAATGGACATTTTTTCCGTGGAGTGGCTATTTTTCGAGATATTTGATCGTCTCAGTTAAAAGAAACACCCGGTATTCACTGTAGTAGATTAAAGCTGTTGTTTGATATATAACTACACTGTTGTCAAAATAGGTGCCTGCAATAGTGCCAAAAACATAATTTAAGCTTTGACGTGATGTTAGGCTTTATAAACGAGGTTGTAGTATTCATATCACGATAACCCAATTCTTTGACGTCACTTAAACTATTAAGCATTTCATTACTTGAAAACCGCATCCGACAGACAACAAATTTCAATAAATCAAAATCTAGAAAACCGTGTATGTAAAAATTGTTAATGAGCTTAGAAAAGTTTTAAGAAAATTTGTTAAGTGAAAAAGTTTTATGCAAGTTACGTTTAACGTACTAAAACCTAACCTAAAATACTCATTTCATCGTTTTAAAGTTTCATAGTTGAACGTATGTATGTACACGTCATAGCTACTACTTGTTCGAAAAGGAAATTTATCAATTTTATATAAGAAAATTAAACTTCCGGATTAAATTGTTTATTGTTATTTTTATGTACGTAAGTATATACACATATATGTACATTGGCTTGTGTTTAATAGAAATACAAGAACAAACAAAACATAATACACGACCATCGAAAAAAAGCTTCAACATGAAAAATTATATTTGAGGAAATTAATACAGAAAAGCAGCAAAAACAACACAACAACAACTCATCAACAGAAAAGTTAAAGTAAATTTGTTATGAAAATTGAATTTCACTATAAATTGAAATAATTTATATTGTGAACCCTATCTACCATGTACAATATATATATATATATAGTGTTTAATATGTACAAGAGTATTTCCGAACAAACATATTATATTCGATTTGAGATGACGAAACTATAATGGTTTTTTTGTAACCATCTTTAAGACAACATAGTATATAAGAAAAAAATTTGGAATTTGATTTATGTTCGTTGTGGCTTATCGTTCTTATTATTGTTATGGAATGAAGACGGAATTAATAAAATATTTATTGGTCCGGATATTATTGGTTGAGTTTATTGATTATGAATTTGGTAATGTGTATCATTATTTGAAATTTTGGTTTTCAGTACGCACGATATTGTGAGTTTGGGAAAAATTTATGTAAAAAGTAACGATTGGTAGTCTCTGAGTTGTGATAAGATACAGTACTTGAGAACTAGTTGAAGTACACTATCATCTTAAGGACATCTGTACTAATCATCAGTAAATAAGCACCTGACAAGCTTTTCTAGATGATTTAACTGTAGGTAATCGACGGCCGAGATATAACAGTTGAGACAACCAAACCCACTGGTATTGGTATTGCTAGAATCAGCTGAAAAAATATTGCAGACTCTTTGGACAACACAAACGGAGTCATTGCAAAAATAATTGCAGAAGAGAAACTAAGGGCATTTTAGTACAACAAACAGTTTGAGAAAATGTTTTTTTTGCTCTTTAATTGGAGGAATCCAAAACTCATTAAAACTTCACTGTATTTATTGTAATGAGTAGTAAATCGAATACAGTCTTGTGGCAGAGACAAAGAAAAAAAATCGTTACAGTAGGTTATGTTAGGTCAGAATGAGTGGCTGCTACAGAACACTTAGACCAGCGACGGTCCATCGTGATACCACAGGATCTTACTCCCCTTTTACCCCTATGAGAACTATTTTGAGCTGCTTACGTAGCATGATAAGTCTCGCACATTACAGTTTTCGAGATCAGAAAGGCAGTCCATTAAGAACCTACCCAAATAAGCATGTCTTTTGTGTGCCAAAGCATAAGCATAGGAGGTGGACTATCGTCTCTTCCTCCACCTCGTCCATACAGCTTCTGCAAAAGTCATTTACTTCCAGACTCAGCCTCCTCTCATGTTCTCCAATAAGGCAGTGTCTTGTGAGTATCCCAACGATCGTTTTAAGTTCACGTCTTCGTAGGGAGATAAGTGCCTTTGAGCGTTTCAAGTTCAGCTTTGGCCATACTTGCCTTGCAACTTTACATGAGAGGTTGTTCATCCACCTATTGTTCGCTGAGGCTTCCGCCTCTTTTTTAAGCACAGTCTTGAGTGCGTTAATGGGTCTCACCAACTTCGTCCTTTCCGGTAGCAGTTGGAGAGTTGTACCGTGCCTCGCTAGTTCGTTCGCCCTGCAGTTTCCCATGTTGTCTGAGTGGCCGGGGACCCAGACTACCTAGACGTTGAAATGAGAAGACTCCAGTTTCTTCTTTACCATGTAGCTTAGAGCCATCTGTAAAGAACTGCAATGCTTCCGTTTCAGCTGCCAATCCGCTCTTTCAGGATTCCCTTGAGGGGCAGGTAGTTCTGAACCTTTTCTCGAAGCACATATTCTAGATTCGCCAGTTCTTTCCTCAGCAATCTAACTATTGCCGAGTGTCCTATTTGAAGACATTTCCACTGAGATATATCTGATAGTCGAGTGGCCGTAATCTCCGCCATCTGCTTACCATAAATATCCACGGGGAGAAGGTAAAACAAAGCTTCTAAGGCACTTGTAGGTGTTGTCCTCAGCCCCCGCTTATAAGCATACAGGCCGTTCTTTGCACCTTCTCAATCCTTTTCCTGTATGTTACTTTATCGAGAGCTGGCCACCACACGGTCACCCCATACATAAGTACAGGTCTTACTACGGAAGTGAATAGCCAGTGTACCAGCTCCAGCGTCAGACCCCATCTCTCTCCGATGGTGTTCCTAAATGAGTACAAATATTGTACAATGCTATTTTGCCTTGTTTACTCTTTCCAGAATTTTGGGCTTCCAGCTTAGCTTCCTGTTCAAGATTACGCCAAGAAACTTGCCTAGTCCGTAAAAGCTAGTCTCTTGCCATTTAGTAGAGGTGGATGTACTACTGGGATTTTATATTTCCTAGTAAATAGTACCAATTCAGTTATAGACGCGCTAATTGCCAGTCCACATTATATGGCCCACCTCGTTATAATTAGGAGGGCATTTTTGATTACCTCCACATTTTTGATTACTATCGCTACATCATCTGCATAAGCAATCACTCCGATCCCTTTTCTCTCCAGCTTTAATAGCAACACATTGATTGCTATGTTTCAGAGGAGAGGAGAATGAACACCTCCCTGTGGGGTTTCTCTACTTACCCGTCTCCTGATGGTGAATTCCCCCAGCTCCGAGTTAATCATCCTGCACCCAAGCATGTGACTGATTAACCCACTTATAGGGTAATCCACCCCTAGCAGCGACAATCTCTCCATAACTGCCTCCTTCTATAATTACTGCCAATTGCTCGTGTCGTATCGTTCCAAACGAAAATTCAGAGTATCTCATGAAGAAAAATACTCCAACTTTTACATAGCTATAGTAGGGGTGCCCCAGGGTAGCGTGTTAGGGACCATCTGATATCTAATTTACACTTCCGATATACCGACAACGGAAACAACCTTCATTGGAACTTTTGCTGATGATACAACAGTTTTGGCATCAAGTGAATCACTGAATGAAGCAGTTAAATACTTACAACAAGCACTCGATAAAATCAGCCCGATAAAATGGACCTGGGATTGGAAAATAAAGCTTAACGAGCTAAAATCAGTACAGGTTACATACACAAGGATTGCATCTTGATTCAAGATTAAACTGGAAATACCACGTTGAACAAAAAGCAGAGCAAATTAAAATAAAACAACGCGAGATGTACTGGCTGATAGGAAGACATTCTAAGCTAAGCCTGTACTATAAACGCCTCATCATGATCTTAGACAACGACCTTAATGTAAAATGGATTGATCCAAGAATTTGCTATTCAACGTGAAAGAAGATTACTGCAACATTCGAACAGTGAAGCAATACAATTCCTTGACATAACACAAGAACTGAGACTTCTTAAAAGAATTAAACCGCATGAGCTAGTCATCTAACAAATACAGTTTCATTTTTGGGAGCAGAATATTAATTTTTTGTAAGCCCACACTTGATGATCATTAGTAATAAATTATCATGTGATAAGATTGTACTAAACTCTACGAAATGTTGGACTCGAATTATGTTCCTTGATCCGTTGTAATCTGTGCTAAAACACTGAGTCGCGATACATAACTTGCGACAAACGTCGTTGCAATAGTTGCTTTTGGCATAATGGTGACATAGTATACTTCTCACCAGCGTGTAAATCTATCGGCAAACGTTTTTTAATATGTCCCACAGTATCCAAATGAATGTACTCGAATCTTCCTGTTGGGATATCAAAATGTTCATGAGGTGGTTTTGTATGTTGCATGTACTTTTGGACGTTGGTAGGATAAACACGATTAAGTCCATTGTGAATCATCTTTGTTTTTGCTTGATAAGGAAACTGTGGTGGCAGATACTATATCTCGCTTCACAAACATTGAAACGATTGCAGTCCAGGCAAATTTCGACTATACAATAAAATTACTTCAACCCAAGAAGTATACCTTAGAATTAAATTTGTGGTTCCGGACGTTCCATGAGTTCCGCATGGAACTTGAGCTTTTCAAACAACTAAATGGTTAAGAAATTAACTGTGAAACATCGGCGGGTACGAATCGCATTATCGCTGATATTTAGTCCTACCTCCTGCTTAACTTAGCATAGAAAGTGTTCAATGTTCTCTACAACCATACAAGAATCACTCACATGTTCTTCAGGATTTGCAGGAGGAACAATTAGCACCGCTTTTTGGATCTGGTCGAATATGTTTATATTTTTCAGAATCAAGCGAGTTCTTTGAGTTTTCCTCAAATCTGTTCCTGGGTTATCTTTCTTAATGATTGACACAGTTTCACGCACTGTGATCCACTCCCTGTTATAATTGAGAGGTGTATCACCCATTTCAGACCTCAAAGTGTGTATTGTGGTGGAATTTATCACCCCCAATACCACTCTGTAGCACATGCATTCTCAACTTTCATAACTCTAGGGTAAGTTCCTCATTTCGGTTTACTCACCCTATCAATCTACTCTTATCACTCTATCAATAAAATTATCAGTTAGTTTCTCCATGTGTACTTTAAACTTTAAAATACACGTAAATTAAAATCAGTCAAACAGTTGATTACCTGACCCACCCATCATATCGTTTCAATGTTTGGATCTTTACCCATTATAACAAAGTCATCTGCAAATTGCAGAATGACTTGGTTTTCAGAGTTTTTTTCCATTAATCGAACTCGTATACAGATTGAACAGAGTTGGTGAAATTTTACTTGCTTGCGAAAGTCTTATAACTACATTTCCCTCCAAGCTGTTATCTCTTTCACACCCTACCATTTTCCGTCCTTTCATATAATCATACACCCATTCACAAATTTTCCTAGGGAAACCCAAGTTTAAAAGAACTTGATAAAGTTTCTCTGGAACCACAAAGGCGTATATTTTCAATGCCCATAAGTACCGCCACAATTTCCTTATTTTCCTTTGTACTTCCCACACAAACTTTTACTCACATTTATTGGCAGAGAGGTTGCGATCATAAACTTTTCAATTCTTCATTCACCACTGTAATTTGTTGCCAGATTTCTACCAGATCTCTTTTGGGAATGGGTATAGCACTCTTTCTTTCTTCCATTTTCCAGTATTTTGACACTCATCCACGCCTTATTAAGAATTTGAAGCAAAATTACCTTTGCTTCAAATCCAAATTCACAATCAGTCTATAGCTGACCCGTTTAGATCCTGGAGTCGTACAATTTGAAATGTCTAAAACTTTCAGATATTCTTTATTGTCACCCAAATTATTTGGAAGGTCCACCATCATTCGTAAGAATTGACTTCTATTTTTTGGGTCATCTAGCACGGCATTTCTGCCTTATGCATTATGGCCTCTCCTTATTAAAGTTATCCCATACATAATTAGTTGTGGTCCTATGAGTCATTTGAGACACATAGTCCCGCAAACTTTTTGCGCTACTGATAGTCTGTTTTCAACTGTGCATTCGTTTGTTCATAATTAAATCTACAGTCTCTGCAACTGTTGAATTGACGCAAACCGTTCAACCATTCACCTTTCTTTCAGTCGTGCCTCCTTGCGTAGAACACTCCTCATTTACTCTCTCTATTCCATACTCAAGTTGGTCGAAATAATTAATTTCATTTGTTTTTTTACCATAAAAATTCTCGTGTGTCACAATTGCAACACTTTTGAAGCCATCGGCTCTCGGTCTGGCTAGAAAATTGTATCCTTTCATCCTAAACGTCTTGGTCTCATTTGTTCGAAAAAAGTTTTTGTAATTCGCTAGTATTGTCACATCACGAAAGAACGTACATATACAAATTGTATATGTACCAGTATCAAATCCTTTAGCATATGCCTGACGAGATTTTATATGTTCCATCTGATGATGACGATGACCATCTTAACGAATTAGACAACATAATACAACATGGTATATAAACTTCTTCGAATTTACAACTCTTCCACTCCAAATACTTTTCAAAATATATGCGAGGGTTGCCTTTTATATTTCGGATCAAAAACAAATATTAACCATCGAAAATCACTTTACTGTTTTTCAAAATATTCCCCATGAAGATCTTTACACTTTTGCATGCGTTTGAACCAATTGTCGAACCACTTTTTCCACTCTGATTTCCACTCTTCCACGAGCCTTTTTCTGAGCGATTGACAAATTGTGTGGGATCCAACGCGAACAAATTTTTTTGACACTTAAATGTTTCTGCAATATTGAGTGTATGTTGGCCCTACTAATGCCTAAGGATGTCTCTATCTCACGATAAGTCACCTGACGATCTTGCAATATCAGTTCGCGCACAGCATCAATGTTTTTCGGCACAGCAACTGATTTTGGATGAACTTCACGAAATTCGTGAAACACTGATCCTTGATAGAGCTTCTTCGCCATGAATTAAGTTCATTCATGCACTGCTGCTGAGTTAATTCACGTCGAAAGTTGTAAAAAATAATCGAACGAAAATGTTCACGAATTAATTCCATTCTTGGGGGCAGATGAATCTTTTAATTTACTGTAAACAACACAAATAGCGCTCGTATGTCAAAACGTTCTGAGTACTAATAACCTCAAAAACTTCTAACTTTACGATATCGCAGTCAGTTGACAGATTGCACCACCAGGGTTGCCAAATACCGAAATATAAAAGGTAACCTATATATTGTCTTCAGGAACCTGAAGGCAATGAACCTAAATAAGGCCACCGGACCTCACGGAATTCCTGTTCGATTATTGAAGGAGTTTGCCAGTGATTTGGCTCCAATATTACTAAAATTTTTCTCCTTTCTTATAAGCAAGGTAAATACCCGGACGCCTGGAGGATTGTGATGGTGCAACCGGTTCTTCTTTTTTTTTTTTTTTATTTTATGTTATTTTATTTTATTTATTTGTTTAAATAACAATAAAAGAATGGCTGATAGGCTAGTGGATTTTATGTCCTTTTAAAGCCTATTTGTCATTGTTAAAACATATAATATGTACATTAATTGTTATAAATATAAAAAACAAGCATTAACAATAAAATATTATATATAAAATGATATTTTATAAAAACAATGGATTTTTGTTAGGTGTAATTGAATAAAGTCTGCAACTTTTGATGAAAGATGAGTTTTCAAAATTCTCTTAAATTTAAAAATATTGTTTGCTTCTCTGATTAATTCTGGAAGATTATTATATATATATGGGCCAACAATTGATATCGCTTTTCTTCCAAATTCTGTTTTAATTTTGGGGCATTTGAGCATGTTTGATTTTCTGGTTGAATATCCATGATTAACAAACTCAAAACTAATATTAGATAATGACGATGAAATTTTCAAGCACTTATACATGTAGGATGAAACAAAAAGTTCAAACAATGCATTAATTGGAAGGATGTCTGGAGCTATAGTTCGATACAATTCGACAGTAGAAAACAGGTGCGGAAGTTTGTATATAGCTTTACAACACTTATTTTGTAATTTTTGTAGTTTCCTTAGTTTAGTTTGAGTGACTGTACCAAAAGTTGTAGTAGCATAGAAAAACCTTGTATGGATAAATAAAAAGTAAATCATTTTCAGAATATGCACTGGAACAAACATAGCCAGTTTCCTAATAAACCAAATAAATGGGTTGATTTTTAAGGTCAACCCGTTAATATGCTCTTCCCAAGTCATATGCTTATCAAATATAATCCCAAGGTACTTAATGTTTTCAACTCTCTCAATGGTACAGTTCGACACTTGCAATAATGGTAGGTCCCAATGTGGTAAGAATGGAGAATGAAACGTTATGAATTTAGTTTTACTTAAATTAACAGATATATGGTTTATGCTCAAAAAATCCAGAATTATTTCAATATCATTCCTCATATTTATCATAGCAAGTGAACAGTCTTTTGTCTCATAAAAAATCGCAGTATCATCTGCAAACAAACAAATATGACCAATTAGAGGCAAATGGGCTATATCATTTATAAATATTAAAAATAACAATGGCCCAAGAACACTACCTTGTGGTACACCGTGCTGAATGTCTGTAGTGTTACTCTTTACACCATTCATTATGACAAACTGCTTGCGATTATTAAGATAGCTTTCAAGTAGATTATAAGCTAGGCCTCGGAATCCAATACAAAATAACTTATAAAGAAGCAATTCATGATTAATACAATCAAACGCTTTCCTAAGATCTAAAAATATCCCACACATATATTTTTGATTATCAAAAGCTCGGTATATCAAATCAGTAATTTCAGTTAACGCAACATCTGTACCTAATCCTTCTCGAAACCCGTATTGATAGCAATAAAAGAAATTTGATTCAAGCATTCGATTTGCAATTAATTTTTCCAAGATCTTGTCCAACACGGACAATACAGATATTGCTCGATAATTATTGACTGATTTAACGTTTCCTGATTTAAAAATAGGTGACACTTTAGCTAACTTTAGGCAGTTAGGATATATTCCGCTCTGAAACACAGTGTTATATAAATCCGATAAAAAATTAGAAAAAAATATAAAATTTTGTTTCAGAACTGTATTAGGTATATTGTCATAACCGCTACCTTTCGTGCTATCTAAACTGCAAATTAAATTAGAAACTTCAGTAACAGAAACCGGTGATAGGTAAATTGAATCTGGATTTGTAGTAATGGTATGAAATTTATTAATATTGATGATGTCTGTTTTGGAGTTAACTGATGATGATGATATATTACTGACATTTACGAAGAACTCATTTAAAATATTAACAATACAATGTAAATCTTTATATTCAACATCATTGAAAACAATATTTGAGGGATATTGCTAGAATTGTCCTTCATAAAATTATTAATTTGTTTCCAAATTTCTTTTTGATTCAAATTATTAAACAAATGTAAATAATATCTTTTTTTTGCAAAATATTTTCCAGATTTGATGTTCCGATTGATTAAAACTAATTTACTCTTCAAATTAGCATGGGTTGGGTTTTTTTAAGATATGATTTTTTTCTTGATTAAATTCCAAAGATCGTAGGTCATCCATGGACAAATGTTGCAAGTTTTTATTCTCACATTAACTTGTTTAAAAGTAGAAAAATTATCAACCAGCTCATTGTATTTATCAAAAATCTTAAAGGTTAAAGACAAATCCGGTTTATCCATAGTAAATGATGTCGTATAGATAAAAACTCATTAAAGAACTTATTAACTTTGACATAGTCTACAATTTTTTTTTCTAGTTTTCTGTTACTGTGTTTAGGTTTGAATACAATTTCCGAAAATATAAAACTATGATCACTAATATCAGACTCGATAGTGGAATTCCGAACTCGGTCGATATTAAGAAAGCTACTTACAGTATGATCTAAGATGTTTTGGCTTAGAGGCCTGGGATGATAAGTATTAGTGACAATCATACCATGGCTGAGTAGCGTAGAATTATAATCTAGGGCTACTGGTAGATTTTTGTTAACAGGTTTGTTCTAGTCACCTAGTATAATAAATTCATGATTATCTGAACTACTGCAGAGTAATTGATCAAGAAATTCTAGAAATTGAACAGTATCTGAGCCTGGAGGTCTATAAATTCCACAGATCTTAGTCATATTAAATCCCATGAGCTGAACACAAATGTACTGAAACGGCAAAGTGTTATCATCCACATCCAAAATAGTGTAACTTATATCATTCCTGATGTACATTGCAACACCACCACCTCTACGATCATCTCTACAAGAGAACACGCTCGAATAATTTCCAATACTATATGCATATTTATTTGAACTTTGTATAAAAGTTTCTGTTACTAATAATAAATGAATTCTTAAACGTGGTTGTGATAAAACTGACCCTTCAAACTACCGACCAATATCAATTGTGTCAGCCGTGGCTAAAGTTTTTGAGAAATGCATTAACCAACAACTGGTGCATTATCTTGAGATTAATAAAATAATTTCAGATAAACAATATGGTTTCCGCGAAAGCCGCTCCACAACCGATCTCTTGACGTATGTTACAAACAAATGGGATCTCGCCCTTGAGCACCACGGAGAAGCCTTTGCAATCGCCTTGGATATATCTAAGGCTTTTGACAAGGTTTGGCATGAGAATCTCACTTGTAAACTTGTGGCATACGGCTTGGATTCGATGACCATCAAGTGGATAAATAGCTTTCTCAAAGACCGAAAGATCAACGTTGTGCTAAATGGGAGATCATCAACGACACACTCCCCAAATGCCGGAGTCCCTCAAGGATCAGTTTTGTCACCAACTTTGTTTTTGTTAAACATTAATGACTTGTTGGATAGCACTGTAAACCTTATCCACAGTTTTGCCGATGATGCAACATTGCACTCTTCTATTTCATTCGAGGTCGAGCCTACTCCTTCAGAGTTAAACGGTAAACGGCTGGAAGTTGTCACTTCGCTTAATTCCGATTTAAGTACAATATTTGAGTGGGGAGTTAAAAATCAGGTCAAATTTAACGAGAAAAAAACACAAATATGCACATTATCGCGTCTAAGATGTCACAACGAATACCCTTTCGTGCTAAAAGGACACGTTCTCGTGAGTTGTAACTCAATTCGTCTGCCTGGGGTTCAAATAAGTAACAATTTAAAATGGAATGAACACATTATCGCATTGGCCAAATCAGTTTCACGTAAACTCGGGTTCCTCAATAGATGCAGACGTTTTTTAAATCGCATCAAGTTCTCCAGATATATAAAACCTTTATTAGACCGTGCATAGAATATTGCTCTCAAGTTTGGGGTGGAGCATATGGCACTGCTCTCCAGTTGCTGGATAGAGTTCAGCGGCGTGCCATCCGAATAATACGAAACCCCAGACTTACGAAAGATCTAGACAGCCTACAGCACCGCAGAGATGTTGCCGAACTCTGCGTGTTCCATATATTAATAAATGGTAAATGTTCTGCAGAATTAAAGGAGATAATACCACCATTTGTTACGCCAGGACGGGTAACACGAAGAACAGTTAATGCGCATAGGTTTACGGTGAAGCTGCAGAAACCTCGAACTGAAGATGCAAAGCGCGAATTTATTTATCGAACATCTAAGAAGTGGAATTCGTTGACTGGTTTTCAATTTCCGTTGAAGTATAAAATGCACAAGTTTAAGGCAGCTATCAACCTTTACTTGAAGGATCGCGCGTTGGGTGCAGGAGCTCTGACAGTTACAAGGAGCCAGGTCAGTCTAAAAGTCCGCCCTGCACCCAACTAAAACAAAACGTAAAAAAAAACCTATGTACATATATGGTACATATGAAAACGACTCTGCGATATTTGATTTTTATTATGATTTGCTCTTTCCTCCCAAATCTTATAAAAAACTTCTGCGTAGCTCGAACTTTTCCTGTGGATTATGAGCTTAATAGATCATTACATTTATCATTGGATGGTCTCCACAATACACATACGAACACAATTTTTTAACCATACATTTAATTGGATGATTAATCATACTTACTCGATTTTCCCGAGGAAGCTTTCATTGTAAGAAAAGAAAGGACTTGACAATAAAAACATTACAATGACTTAACACAAATTGTAAACCACTTAAACCAATGATTAATAAAATAAAGCTTCCGCTAAATACAAAAAAAGATGTTTTGCCTTCGCCTAACCCCGAAAATTACAATATATTACAATACAGTATTTATTATCATGTTTATACGCATAAAGCTCCATTCGCATTATATACAAAAGGAATTTCCATATAGTCAAAATCGTGTACATCCTATATATTTCTCTATCGCCTATAATACGAGCACACAATATATCCAACCAGATTAAAATTAATAAATTATTATTCCAGCTTTTCATATTGATGATATTCATGATTTATAATTAATTAATACCAGCAACAAAGTATTTATGGTATAAAAGCACAAAAATATTTTTGCTGTTGTGTTAGATATATTATATGTATGTATGGCACATGGTAAAAATAAGTCTGTTCCAAAAATGATTAATTGTCTTATCTAGGCTGTAGCAACAAAAGCACAAAATGTCTGCGACGAAGAAAACAAAAATATATCATATTTTTTTTTTTGTAATCATAAGAGTATGCAAAAATTTTATGTCACTTTGGTGTGTAGGCGTTTGTGTTTTCTTTTTTTGTATGTCTGTTTGCAGAGCATACAACTTTTGCTTGTCTTAACTGCTTAAAAAATGTATAAAAACAAAAAAATTGACGATATACACAAGTCTTAAAAAATATGTCATTAACGAAAGCGCTCTTTAACGTAAAAGCTACAACAACACAAAATATAATGGATGATTCTCGGATCATTATAGAATGAGTACAAGCAAAAAATTTAAAAAAAAGGGCGATTTTATATAAATCTAATCATAAAGTTATTAGGGCGTTTGACTCGATACGATCACCGTTTATAAAATTATAATTGAACGACAATGTTGATTAATTAATAATTAAAAACTATTCGTACATTAAATGAGGTTTTTTTTTGATTAATTAAACTTTGCTATATACACAGAGAGAAGTTTGACCAAAAATAACATTCAAACTTATTTTAACAATATTTAAAAAAAAAAAAAGTTAAGTTAAAAGCTTTTTCTAATCCTTAATTATTTTTGTTGTTGTTTAAAACTTCCGATGTTCTTGATTTGGTATTTTTTTTAAACTTTATTTTTTCCACTTCAAGTTTTTGTCAACTTTTTTTTTTATTATAATTAACGATTTTTCTTTGGTTAGTGTTGTTGGCGATGGTGATGGTGTTGTTGTTTGTTATTATTATGTGACGAAAAGAAAAATTGTTAATTTATTTTAAAAGATGTGAAAAAAATAAGTTATTGGATTTTTGTTGTTGTTGTTGTTGTTGCTTTTAATTAATTGATTTTGTGATAATAATTAAAAACAAAAAGTTTAACATGGTACTGAGAGTTTTATAATATAAGTAATTACATTAGTCAACTATGGTCGATTATGTTGGGCGGCAAGTCGATCGATGTGGGTAGTGTCTGGTTTAGCACGAATAAAATTTAATAAATATTATTACTGTCCACTTACTTGTGACCTTTTGTGACTTGTTCTTTTTCATAAAAATCGAGTAGTAGAGTTCCAATATGATTTCTTCATATTTTCAGGCACTTTTTCCACTTCAATATTGACTTATAAAGCTTGAAGAGAGTTTGGTTTATTGCTAAAGGACAATGACTTCAAATAACCCCACAAGAAATATTCAAATGGTATTAAATCACAACTTAAGGAATAAGGCTACCTCTGGGATGTATTAATATAGGTGACGGGTGTTGAGTTAAACACTCAATATTATTATTATTGTTCCATCCATTTAGTTTGCATTTCTTCTCCATTTTAATTGCTAATCGTTCCAGTAAGACTCACTGTTGTAACTTTCAATATTGTCTGAATAATACAAGCTTAATGTTATTTATTTTATTGCATGAACTCACCGGCAATGAAAAACATTATTTGAACCGATATGGAGTCACATTGAAAAAATAAAGTCAAACACAGATGGCAGCACTGCGAGGGAATACCAATACGTAGATGGGAAATTGTGATGACGTGGATATTGCAAAAAAAAAAGATGCGGTCATTCACGGTGAGGACGCGTGGAAACGAAGAGAGACCAGAAGGAAAAACGAAAAGCTTTGACGTAATTAACTGGCCTAGCTTATTGATTGATTGATTGATAGGACTGTAGGACCAAGCGCTAGGCAAGATTCCCGGATAACGCCGGGCCTATTCCTACAGCCGTTTACATAAAACAATAGGTAAGGATGGGAAGGTATGTTAGTAAGGAGAGAACGACCCGGTTACAGACACCTGGCAAATCGTTTACTAAACTAATGTTATCAGACAATCACAAGACAATCACAATTCTAATCTACTAATCTGCAATCGCCAATCAGCATTCTCCAGTCCGCATTACCTATCTGCTGTGCTGTGTTTGAATAAAATTAAAACTAAATTAAAATTAAAGTTCTGAAATAAATGTATTAGTTAGTCGCTCAGGAATCTGTAATTTATTAATATTATTATCTGTTAATTAATTAATTTTATTATTTATTTCAACTCCCGCCCACACAAGTAACCTAATTAAAACATAAGTACAGAACTCTGAAAGAAAATTTATTAACTTATGGCTCAGGTATCTGAAACAATTTAATTAATATGGTATGATAGTTTAAGCCATCCATTACGATAATATTGCCATAATTCTGTAACATGCTTATCAGAGAAACAAATAGACTAAGGCGACAATCTTCAGCAGAACCATTTTCCTGTTACATAATACTTAAAATAATATAAATTGTTAGTAAAATCTATATCCTTTTCACATTAACCTTGGTTATTATTATTATTTGGATAGGAAGGACATTTCTTATTCCATCATATATATTTGAGTTACCTCAAGAGTCGAAACTGGAGTATTTAGGTTAATTATCCTGGGGTCCTCTCATCATATGTTGCATATAAAGTTGAATCCCTAAATTTTCAGATCCACCACCATCTAACGTGAGGGGCAGTATTTATTTATTTTATGACCCGACCGCATTTCATATACATACATTATGACGACCAAATGAACTGTCAATTCGTGAATAGGGTAAGTTATTTAACTGAATTAATAATTGAGTAAGTTAGCTATAACCTGCAGTTGAAGTTAGCTATAACGTATTAAAATTAAATCATCTACACAAATTCTAAAAATAAATTTACTAGATAGGCATCTGTAACTTAATTATTATTAATTTTATTATTTAATTTAAACTCAATTCCGTACACCAATCATAGTTAAACAAAAATACAAAACTCTTATTTAATTAACTTATGGCTTCTGAATCTGTAACCATAATTAAATTAATAAGGTATGCTAGATTAAGTACACGTCAACCATTACGCTGATGATAGCATAATAGTAGATTATGTTTGTCAGAAAATCAAAATAAATCTCTGAAAACGTTTTACATTCCAAAATTATGCCACATCTGTTTTAAATAAAATAGACTTTCTTTGTAAACCCCCTCCAACTATAAACATATTAACACTTATGTAAATAATTAAAACCAAACCTTTTCCATAAATTATTATTATTATTCTTATTATAATGGTCGTGATCAAGGATGTCACTTTTCTACCAACGTAGTAGATCCGCTGCGAACATTACCGTTCAATAATCAAAAAAGAACAACTGATATTAACTTGCAAAAAGCACCATTAAATCCAAATACAAAACTTAATACGAAGCTTAATAAATTTAAATGACGCATGGATAGCCCACAGGCACGTATGCACGACACACAGGCAATAACACAGGCAGGGTTGCCACATACATGCAGAAAGTATGAAGCAGAAGCACCCCAAAAGTGGAGGAAATCGACATCCCCGGAGCGAACCTCATTCAAGCAAACCAAACACGATCCAAACTCCACATTCCACCAAACATACATCTATTTGTAATAAACAAACTCTAACACGAGAACCCAATTGTAAGCATCCAAACTAAAAATTCATTCAAAGCACACTCAACAAAGGAACACCAACCTACAGATAAATAAAATTGCAGACCTATCTCAACTGACATCCAACAAATAGGAATCCAGCCAAACATCCCACATTCCGGCCAATCCTCCAGCCTCTTCGCGTCCAAAACCCCACATGGCAACAGAGGCTCATAGCCACGACCGCTACTAGGTCAACCTTCATGCCCGTCCCGATCAAATCCAGCCCCGAAACCCCCTCCCCCTCAACCACAGCAGTACCATGAGGCAAGGAACAAATTACCAGCATGCAGCTAACAATACCTACAAAACCGCTTCCTCCAAGACACTCCTGCACAACCCAGCTCACTCCAGAATCGCGCGACATCCTCCAAAAATCCAACCGAAACAACAAAAGATCCCAACACTCTACAAAATTGAATGCTTTCAAACCACCACTGCAAAACTGCAACAATCCCGCCAACACAAAAACATTCTTATAGTTCCAACTCCCCGCCACTAAAATAAAATCCCCGCCCGACCCGTCACAAACTTCCAGACTAAACAATCCTCAACCACAATCCCAAAATATACCTCCGATAATGAAAGATACAGACTCATGTTCTGCATCAAATTTAAACAATCCTGTCCTACAAAATCCCTGAGGGTGTGTACACTTTCCTTATTACTTATGTGTCACACACATGCACTCTTGTGCTGTACACACGTTACCTCAACTTACTCATTTTCGCACTCAAATCCGACTTCATATGAAATGATATGAATGTAGCCCCTCGAAGACAACACCAACTATTCCTCCTTTAAAATGTAGCAAGTTTGAATAAGCGGCTACTGAACCCATAAACAATAACAATCGAAGCAGATCTGCCACATCTACAGTAAAGTAACACCCCGAACGTAGGCATACAATTGATCTAAAACTCTCCAAAACAAGGACACTCAAACCCGATACAAGACACACATTCACCATCACCGGAAATGCACCCCGGGACTACGGCCGAAAGCCATTCAATCCCAAAACCCACGGCCAATTCAAGCGCAGACCCGATTCCAACGACGAAAAATTAAAACCATCAACACTCAAATGTCAACGAGCCTGCAACAACTCCCCAATCGTCGCCTAGAATCACTAAACAATCAATCCTGCAGTTCAATAGGAATCCCCGATACCGCGACTAGTTTCGGTGGACGCCACCAGACTCCAGACCGAGCCGAAACCGAACAAGAACATGATGAAGGAACCAACCTCGATCGATACCTGAACTACACGCTAGCTATTCGCTCCGCCCCCCTCAGCACATCTACAGCTTCCAAAACTAAACCCAACTAAGACAAACATAAAAATCAATCCAACCACGGCAACGGCCGAGAACCCCCGCTCACATATGAAACTTCAAACACGAATAAAATCTACTGGGAACCAGAAAATCAACCCCCGCTTACATATGAAACTAAAAACACGAATAAAATCTACTGGAAACGAGAAGATTCACCATAACATCATAAAGTACTCAGACAAATAGCCGTCAAACATCAACCGAACCAAGTCCACACCTCCAATCCAGATCAATGTCCCGCTATACAGGTAAAAGTCCCGCTACAAAAAATATCCCGAACACACCCACAATTCAAACGCCCACAACTGAACCACTCTTGCCAAACTCCATCCACCACCAACAAATATATATTCAATTAATTTCCGAATCCCTACCGTGCCTGCTCTACCTACTCGGAACCCACTCCAAAATATGTCAATCCACTTCTCACCACAAAGTGCCTCGGCTCCACAGCCCCCACATACAAGTCACCTCACTGGTCGTATAAAAACTGACCCTTCGACCATTAATCTATACATGGCACTGAATTAAAATCCTAATAGCATTACAACCAAAAACTTAATTTAAATTCTCAATGATTATATACAAGAACATTACATGCAAACCCATCAAATAGCAACGTAATTAACTGGCCTAGCTTATAAAATAAAATCAAAATTATTGGAAATCTCTTTGTATTATTTATCATTTGGACGAAACCAATAAAAAGAAATGGAAGTTAGGCCAACAATTTGCAAATGCATCTAAGCAGATATCAAACCAAGGCGAAGGCGTGCGCGAAATAATTAGCAATACCGGTACCAGGTTGCTGTGTAGACACACGTGAAGCGCAACAGAGAGCCAAAGAAAATGGTGAATCATCCTTTTATTTGTTATGTCTACCAAAGCTACCGCTATAGTGTGTGGTACGCTACAAATAATAAAATTTCTGCACTTGCTGTGTGACACGCAGCCTCGTCTTGTTGAACTTCTTCCGATTTCGGCCATAAAAAGACGAATTTAACCGATCTATACTCATCTACATTGACAGTAACGGTTTTATCAGCTTCATTTCGAAAAAAATACGGACCAATGATTGCATCAGACCAAAACCCACACCAAACTGCCAACTGGTTAATGTAATGGTTTTTCATGAATTCCTTCGTACCAGTATCGACAATGGCTTCAGTGAGAAAAATTTTATACGGATGCAAACCCAAATCCTTTCTCAAAATCCGCCAGGTAGAAGTTCCAAATCTTGAGACGCCTTGGAAAGGACAAATTGCGGTCTATATATATATATATATATATATATATATATATATATATATATATATATATATATATATATATATATATATATATATATATATATATATATATATAAATATATATATATATAAATATATATATATATATATATATATATATATATATATATATATATATATATATATATATATATATATATATATATATATATATATATTATTTCTATATATATATATATATATATATATATATATATATATATATATATATATATATATATATATATATATATATATATATATATATATATATATATATATATATATATATATATATATATATATATATAATATATATATATAAATATATATATATATATATATATATATATATATATATATATATATATCACCATGATGAAATTGTAAATATTTTTGAATTCAATGAAATAAAAAATGCCATGACAAATTACAAATAGCCAAAACCTTACTTAAAAATCATAGCATTTCATTTGGCCTGACCGTTGGTAGGTAGCTGCTCACATACTAACGAGCTAGAAGGTTTTTTTTGTCTTTCCGAAGTTCCTTATTCTAAAAGTTTTGTAACCTGTATTCATTTCTTCTTTACATGCTTTTTCCATTTAAGATTTGCATTTAGTAGCTTTCCCAAGTATTAAGCAAAGATTTCGTACGTCACCATCACCTAGTTTAAGCCGATTGGCGGTGAATAAGCTCACGGTTTGTTAGTAAAAATCACATGGGCAATTTTAAATTGGCCAACAGGCGAATTTCTTCACTTGCACATTGAAGTTGATTCGCCGCCTTTCCTACAATTTGCAGTGTTGCTAAACTAGTTGTATCGTCAGCAAACGTTGCTATAATTACGTGATTGGACTGGACATATATACTTGTATATATGGTAGGCATAGGACTGGGTCCAAAACGCTGCCTTGTGGGACTTCTGCCTTCACCTCTCTCAGTTTAGAATACTCACTTTTTTGTGTTAATCAAAATGCGATTCATGTAAATATGATCTCATGGTCCCGAAAGTACCACCTTTAGTTTAGCTAGCACAACGCGAAATAAGGTCGAACAAATTTGTTTATCTTCTAACGCCTTTTCTATACAATCTGCAATTCTGTAAACCTGAGCGATTGTTTAATGTGGGCATCTGAATCTAAATTGGTGTTTCGGTACTATGTATCTATACTTACTTAAAGTAGTGTAGTTAATATTAAGATCCAAATCTTGTATAAAAGAGTCAGCCCATTTAACAAAATAGAAAATAAATGCTAATGGGACATTGCTTGGAGGTCTTGTTTCACTTTTACGGATGATGTATTTCAGCGTAAGATTATAAAGTATCGGGGACGGTGGATCATTTCTAATGGGATGATTCTAAATTTACATCTCTGCCGTTCGTATTTCAAAGTATTTAAATATGATTGGGTCGATAAAGGTGGCAGGAAAGTGACATTCTTCTCTGCCACCTAAAAACTTTGGGTGGCAGAGAGGGATCTCACTTGTCATAGAAAAAACTTATTTTGGCTGCCCTTATCTATCTAACTACCTTATTGCGAGCGTATTTGTAAACTAAATAAATATGACTATCCCCGAACCTTATACATAAGAAAATCCGAAAAATGAGAAAACCTCCCTAACTTTTATATATAGATTAAAACCTACAATATCCTGATTTGAGTCTGAGATATTGGAGAGCAAATAGGTTTGGAAGAATATTCACACAAACCAGCTTTTACTCTCACAAACCAGCTAGTCACAAACCAGCTTTTACTCTCAAGGACGATATCATTTTTACTTTTAAATTCATTAGAGACGCAGACGGAAAATTGACCAAGAGAAGGTATCGACGATCTGAAAACAATAAGGTGATTGTGCGACAACTGTTTATCATCGTACAAGCTCTGGTCGCTGAAGCAATGCCGGTGGTACATGATTTTCTCCACCAGGATAATCTTGGCCAGTTAGCAGACGAAACGTATTTTATCACGTGACTATCATTTGTTATGATTTCATCCCTTACGCCATTCATATAAATGTGAAAGTAATACTACCAAACTTTACCGATGCCAAGCACTGTGGTATATGTAGATTATGGATACAATCGATTCTTGTAGCCACCAAAAGAATACCTCAATATATATATTAGCATTATACGAGCACGTCACCGAATTGAATACGGATGCATCCATTCCTGAACATTACAAGTTCCCATCAGCAAATCTATTTAGATAGGATGAAATACCGAGAAAGTACAAGTTTAACACTGGCTCCAGAAGCGTCTAAGCATCATATATGACGACCTTCTATAAAATCCTCCAAAGAAATATGCCTACTTAATACTTAAAAACTCCGATGACTGAAAATCATCGAAATATGCGGAATCTTGCTAATGAGGATTTCTTACTTAAAATAATCAAAATTGTTTTAGTCTTGCAGTGCCAGTCGGACTTAAACTCAGCACGGTATATACTGGTTATATTTAATATGAACGAGGCTCAACGGCAAAATTCTCGATCGAAACTACACACAATCGTTGAATCCATTTACGGAAACATTAATAACTTTGCTTATTTATTCGACAGGCGAGCGTATCTATCGGTGGTTCCGGTCAAGCAAATTTTTTTTTTATAAACACACGGCATCAAATTGCTCAATGGTCCAATCATTTTCGACGATTTTATTAGAAAATTTAGCCTACAGTTCGTTGAGTCCGTCAGTCAATGCAACAATGGTGCATAATTCTACTTCGATCGATTACACAATTAATTACAATTTTCTTACGCTACTAGAGAAGTTGTTTTCTTATACCACCGAAACTTAACTTTACACGATAATCTTAAGTTGGCCCATTTAAATCATCCACCAAAATGAAGGCTTTATGTATAACGGGTGATTATGACATAACACGTGTGAGTCGTGTCAAAGATTTATGGTATTTCTGCACAATATTGTTTGACATTTCATCATGGAATGACATAGTGACTACGAAAGCTCTTGAAAAGGTTTTTGATAAAAAAATGTCAGCAAAATTGCTATAGTTTGGCTAAAGAACAACTCGAACAGGTTCAAGAGGTACCATACATCCCGACAAAACATCGGTTTGGTCTGGTTTATGCACGGGTGGAATCATACGTGTAAATGACACCTCGTTATTATAATATGATGACAGACTGTATGCTGCTTGAAATTGAAGCCCATGAAACCACGGCTTTATTGCGAGAACTATTCGACGAACTGTTATTGTCACGCCACTAAGTTGGCCACCTAGATCATGTGATATCACACCTTTAGAACTTAACTTTTGAAAAATTGCAACTTCAGAATGGATCATGTTACCTGCTGTCATGGACACAAAAAGTTACGTCTCCGTCAATTCCTTATTGTGGTTTCCAAATGTTTGCCAGTGACTTGACTCCAATATTAACAAAATTTTTTCTCCTTTCTTATAAGCAAGGTAAATACCCGAAAGTCTGGTAGATTGCGATGGTGCAATCGGTTCTTAAACGTGGTTGTGATAAAATTGACCCCTCAAACTATCGGCCAATATCAATTATGTCAGCCATAAGTTTTTGAGAAATGCATAAACTAACAACTGGTGAATTATCTTGAGATAAATAAAATAATTTCAGATAAACAATATGGTTTCCGCGAAAGCCGCTCCACCACCGACCTTGAGCACCACGGAGAAACCTTTGCAATCGCTTTGGATATATCCAAGGCTTTTTACACGGTTTCTCATATCTCATTTGTGAACTTGTGGCATACGTTTTGGATTCGATGACGATCAAGTGGATAAAAAGCTTTCTCAAAGTTCGAAAGATCAACGTTGTGCTAAATGGGAAATCATCAACGACACACTCCCCAAATACCGGAGCCCCTCAGCGATCAGTTTTGTCACCAAATTTGTTTTTGTTATACGTTAATGACTTGTTGGATAGCACTGTAAACCCTATCCACAGTTAAAGGGTAAACGGCTGGATGTTGTCACTTCGCTTAATTCCGATTTGAGTACAATATTTGAGTGGGGAGTAAAAACTCAGGTCAAATTTAACGAGAAAAAAACACAAAGGACCGCGATTTGGCTGCAGAAGCTCCGACAGTTACAAGGAGCTAGGACGGTCTAAAAGTCCATCATGCACCTAATTAAAGCTAAATTAAAAAAAATTAATAAATAACAGTTTTGTTACGCTACTACAGAAGTTTTTTTTCCTTTACACTGAAACCAAATTTTGCACAATAATCTTAATCTGTGTCTCCCAAATCATCTCCCCAAAATGAAAGCAGTATAACGCGTGATTATGACAGAACACATGTAAGTTATGGTATTTTCTTCATGGAAAGACACAGCGTCTGCAAAAGCTCAAAGTTACGACGACGGTTTGGTGTGGTTTATGCATTGGATGAATCATACCCGTGAATTGCACCCGTTATCATAATATTGATGATGACGATCTCGACGATCTGCTTGAAATTGAATATCACGATCTCGACGACATTTGGTTCCAACAAGAGGAAACTACTTGCCACACAGTCCATGAAGCCATGGTTGTTTTGCGATAACAGTTCGTTTATTGGCGATTAATTGGCCACTCAGATCACGTGATATATCTCACCTTTCAACCTTTTCCTATTAGTAAGACATGGATAGTTTGGTTTCGATAGAGGAATTAGAAGTAAACATTACTCGTATTATGGATCAAATACCACTCTAAGTGCTTGTACTGGGTTATCGAAAATTGGAACTTCAAAATCGATCATGTTAGCCACAGTTATAGCCAACATTTTATAAAATAAGTTAAACACTGGTGGGTGCAACGAACCATGGGAATTGGGAGGATTTCTGAAATAGCTTTTATGCTATAGCGCGACGAGATGATGGAACTGTTGTTGACTGTTGATGAATTTGTTTTGTACACAATAACCAATTACGTTTAATAATATTTAATTATTTGTTTTCTATTTGGCCCACTGTTGAATCTCCAAAAGGGCTTAATATATTTTCTAATTATAAATTATGGGCTCGCCAAAAAAAAGTTTGACGAAAACAAAATTATAAAATTATATTAAATTATCTGTTTACTCGTATATACAAAAAATACATAATTTTGAACGCCACCACAGAGAGATATGTTTGGGCACAAAGCAATTTTTTTTGTCGTAACGCATTTCGAGAAATATATATTAAGTCCCTGCAATGAAAAGTAATCACCATTTATAAAAATGATAAAACGCCAAACCAAAAAAAACCGATTGAAAAATTCAATTATACCGGCTTTTCTCCGTTTTATTCGATTTTTATTTTATTTGGTGCGGGTGCGGGTGCGGGTGCTCTGTGCGCCGCTCCTAATTTCCCAGACAGCGAACAACGCGGGTATATGTACAATATTAAGAAGCCGCACACAATAGTAATAATAATAATAATAATAATGATGAAAATAAGAAAATTTAATTTAATTTATAATTATGTAAATCCTATTATATACTCGTACATACAGAGGATGGATGCGATGAGAATTGTTGAATGGTATAACACAAGCCGAGTAACTTCGAAGACACAGAGCAAGTTTATTATTATTTTCTTGAAATGATTTATAATTTTCAATTTAGTTTGATGTCAAAAAAATAAATAGATACAATCATAATAATTTTCATTTTTCTTCTCGATATGTATCCAGCGGAATACACACACACATACATTGTGTATATGGTACACAGAACACAACCACCACCGAAAAGTAGAAAAATTTCTAATGGAATGTAATCAATAATATTCTGTCTGATAGTAAATTATACATCTAACAGAGTATAGAGTGTAAAAAAAAAATGTCGGGATTTTTGCTTTTCTCATTTTCAATTTAAAGCAGAGAATTTATGACCAAGCACAAATAGATTATACTCGTACCTTTATAAAATGGAAATTCTTGCCTTCATTATGTTGTAAGGATATTGAGTTCGTTTTGGGTATAAATAAATTGACGTTTAGTTATTGTGGCTGTTATAAACTCGGTTAGCTTAGATGTGATGGTTGTCGATAGAGGAAGGTGCATAAATATTTGCGACCCGAAGCCATAATTAACGGTTTGATTATGAGAAAGGATGCCATTAACATTTGAAAACGATATCAACCAAATGGCCGCCTTACCTTTGCTTACACAGCATTTGAAGGATCCAATAACACCGCCAGCCCACAAATCGCACCAAACAGTGACACGTTGAGGATCAAGATGGTTTTCGACAATTATTCTTTGTTCTTTCTGAGCAACTGAAACGGAAGTACGTTACAGAATCTCCTCACAGAGATATCTGGGCGATGTGGTTGTAACCGGCTACAGCTCACGGAGGTCGTGGGGATTCCCAGAAAGTGGAGTTTGATTCGTTTACAAAAAAAAAAAAATTTTAGGAACAAGGGAAGCGCAGACAACAGAAGATCTCAAGCACTCAGAATGACGGTATATTTTAAAAAAATGTTTCCGCTCATCAACTACCTGATCGATGGCAACTACTCCAGGAAGCGGTGACGGGTACTCTCATTTTTTTTGAATGATGCCGCATACAAACTGTTAGGACAATAGATGTATTCCACTCCATCCTTTTAACAATACTGAACCTTGGAAACTCGGAGAAACGGTAACAAAAAAATCGGAAGCTTAAAGTCGGATACAGCTCCCAAGATCACAATTGCATGGGCCGCAAAGATCAGCCAACGTACACAAAAAAAACTAAAAAAACGTGTTTGTAGAATCAAACAAAATACTCTTGCACCAGTTTAATGATTATTATAGCATACCTAGGGCCTGGTGCGAATTTTCATACCACGAGAAACGTTACACAGTAAATGCGACCATTCTGCGCTTAAACGTAGCTTCCGAAGTGAAAATGGGCCTCATCACTAAATCCGATTTTTCGATGAAAATCCAGATCATTTTGAAGCATTGTTTATAGCAATCGGTCGGCTTGAGTTCTTGTGTTAACTGGACTTTAAAAGCCTTAAGAAATAAGTCTCTTAATACAGTGTACATTATTCTCAGTTGTTCTTGAGCGACGCATACGGTTACAAATTTTCATTTTACTAGAACTTCATTCAGCTGCTCAAATTTTTTCCACCAGTTTTACTACTGTCGGCTGAGAAGGTACTTCATGACGACCAAAACGTGCTTTAGTCTTGCAAACTGTCACCAATTTTGTAGTGAATTTTAACAATTTCAATACGTTGTTGAATTCTGTTGAATCCAAATGTCAAAAGATGACAGCTGCCCAAATAGGAACCCAGGGTATTCAAAAAGGAACCTCTTTTTGGAAACTCTTTACAACAAAAGTTCGATAAGGATCCATGTCGGTAATATAGAGTATCGTGGATTATTGTGTTGCCTGTAGATAGACCTCTAGCCACACGTCCTTGACAATAAGGTTGAACGTTGTACCAATTAAAAGCAAAAGAGTTGAGGGTGCTACGGCTCCAAAGCCGATTGCATATATGAATTAGTATACGTTTTGATTTTTTCAACATTTCTCAATCCGATAGACCATCTCTCATCTCGATATGTAAATCTGTCTTTTCCACCTTTTATGGTTGTACAGTTATTCTGTCCAGTTTGGCCAAGAATTTCGTAGCATATTGATTACACCGTCGCCAATACAGCTTCATTACATAAGGGTGGTTTTCTAGAACCACCCTTATGTAATTAAGCTAGTGCATTAGCCATCTGCATCACGTATAGATTCGACCCGTTACCACTCCGTATTCATAGGTACACCTTGTTTGGCGAAAAGCTTTCGAATTTACCTTTAGCAAAAATCGATGGTTAAACTATATTTGATGTATTAACAGATATTAGCCGAACCGTCAAACAAGTAAGCAGAGCCATGATCTCTTTTCCGTATAACCTGCAATCGAGACATTCATTTGTCCAAAAACATCAATACAGATATAAGAAAACGGTCAAGTGAAAGTTTATTATTGGTGACTCATGAAGGATATCATTCTTATATCCCTAACAGAAAGATATATTATAAATATGGCGACTAATCCGGTAAGCCTTATACTCACCTCTCAAAAGGTGAAGCTGACTAACTGACCTCTTTTGTTTCACAGCTAATCTGTCCAGTTAAATCGCTGACCTTTCAAAGACTGCACTGGACATTTGGTAAAAATGTAGAAAAATAATTCTGTAACAAATTAATAACGATGTTGCCTTTTCCAATTGGTTTTACCGTCATAAATCCTCTTATTTCTTTAGTCAGTATATGAGAAGAGATACGACTATAACCATATCTTCCAAAAAAAAGTAACTATATGTTGATGATATGAATTAACCTTAGTGGACGGGAATTGATAATCTGTTCAGTCTATATTTAAACAGGTTTCTTAGTAATTTGTCGCCTGGCTTTCACTGATTCATGATCTGATAAACGGGGATTTTCATTGAGCCCACCAAAATTTTACATGAGGGCGACACTAACTAACCAATTGCTCCAATGCACGAGGCATATAAACTTCTTCATCACATAGATTCGTCCCGTTACCATTATTATTTAAACATTTTACCCAAAACTGTATGATGATTAAACTAGATCCTGTATCAAAAGGCACTGGCCGTACCGTAGAAAAAGTAAACAGGATTCGTGGCCTCTTTTCCTCATAAGGCCCAATCAAGACATTCGTTAGTATAAAGGAGTCGATTCCGACATAACAACGTGGTCGAACGAAATTTTAACTTGATATAAGCTGGATTGTTATACTGATAAACATAATCTGGCTTGCTGATATATCTCGTTAGTTCTTTGATGAATTCTACTTTGCGATTGAAATGTTAGGCGTCTGTAATTAAGGTTGTTGAATATATTTGACTATATATATGTAAAGTGAGGCTCGAAGACATGTTTAGTTTATTGTGGTTACTTTGCTCAGCTTGTCCAGAAAATTTGTCTCCCTTCAACGAGCAGGTGGTATTTACGAAGAACGGATCGTAAAGACAAAAGAGCAACGTTCTTGAATCGGTCATGAAAATATGTTTGTGAATGGGAATCATCAGTACTAATTGTTTTCACATTAGTAACAATCCAACTTGATGCTCAAATCAATACATAATTAGGTGAGAGGTAGGACCTTAGTTTATCAAAGATACTGTCTAATATTTTATAAGAAACTTACCTTACGGATGACAGAATTTGACACTATACTCTGGATGATTCGTCCAAATTGGTTAGTCTCCTCGTGATATGTAAAAGTTCAGTCAAAGTATTGAGAACTTTTTGCAAATTATCCTGGTGTTTGATGAGGAGACAGTCTCTGATTATTTTAAATTTTATTTTGAAATTCGATGTAATTCAATCGTAAGTGTTATTTGGCATCAAACGACGTCGGTCTCAAAAAGCGAGTTCAAAGTTTAATACCTCACCTAGGGACATGGTATTTCAGTAGTGTTAATGAACGGGTGAAGAGATTATATACAGTATCTCCGATATCGTATTAATGATAATATTATTTTGGGGGAATAAAGGCCTAATGTTCCTTACCACAGGAATTGGCATAACACAATGAATAGTAACTGCCAAATTTAGTTATTTTTGAGCCAGGGTCATTTCCTAAAGTCTCGTTACGCCAATATGAATCACAACTGCTTTTCTTCTCCAGTTATTTCTCTGGAATTCAGTTTTACATATTATTTTTGACGGTAGAGTTCGGTAAAAGTAGATATATTCCTATTTCGCCAAAATATAAAGAGAAATAAAGTTAAAGAAAATCTCCAGTGCATGAGTGAAATTATGGGCTGAAAGCACACTTTATACATAATAAGAATTTTTTCAAAGCTTATTTAGAAAGAACATCGCGTGAGTAATCTCATAATTCAAAGTTATGTATGTGCTCACATACAACGTTATTTGTTTCTTATCACAACAACCTGTTTTCGGGTCGTTCATACACCGTTGAGCGAAATTATAATTATAAATTTAACGGGGGTCTAAAAGATAGCAAACCGGGCACCAGTACTTTTTGACCGTTTACCATACAGGTTTGTCCTACTGCCAATCAAAATAGTCACCCATACACCACAGTCGACGGAGAACCGTAGACCCACTTGTCTTGGTAAGTATTTAACCTAGTTCTATCGAACGTTTGAATAGTTTGTAAGCAAGATGCTGAAAAATTTAAACAGTAGCTTGAACATGACATCACGTCATATGGTTTTAAATAGCGAAAAACTACGTTGTAGGATATTCTACGTTGAATGGAACTTTTATTGAATAGTTCTAGATTACAATCTAAGCGAAATAGCACTTTCAGTGACGATCAATCCGGTCCCATCACTGGATTATGAATATAAAACTCGCAAACTTTAAATTTTGCAATAAGTTTATTTCACACAAAAATTCTACAAATAATTCACAAATTATTATTATCACACTTATTTACCACTATTTTATTCACAAACACTTCATTTTCACTTGTTATCACTTTCCGAAATTATCACTTTAAAATTGCAAACTGAACTGTTTCGTAACTCAAATGTCTACACTTATTTGTAGACGTAAATCCTTGTGGAACATTCCATCATCGTTTGCATCTCTACATTTCGCGAAGTTTCGTTCCGTCGTATTTTGGTCGCTCCGCCTATTTCATTATTTATTTTTATTTTGTTCGTATTTGTAAATTTGTTCGTTTATTCGTATGGTTACAGGATAACCCCAAAACTACTGCTATAATTCTTAACTCTTTTTAATTATCACAGGTGTCACTGTGATTCGTCACAGTATAGTATTTTTTAACGTCTCCAATCAGGCAGTCTCAACTCATGATATGTTACATGTTACTTTTATATCAACCCAGTTTCGTGATGGGTGCCTAAAACGAACCTACTTATCCATTTACGTAATTGAACATAATTTAATGGCATTTGGAATCACAGCTATTTTAGTTCTCCGCTCCTTTCAGTCGAAAAAAATTACTTTGGGTAATCATGTGGGTGGTAGTCATTTTAGGAAAAATAGATTTGAAAATTATATTTGCACTAATATTCGAGTTTCCCCAAGATTTAAAGCGGAATAAAGTTAAAAATTGCCTGAGTGAATGTAATGTTCTAAAAGTACAATTTCTACAAAAGAACAATTTTTTCATAGTTTTGGAACATTAAACGGCTAAACGGCGACATTTATGTTCCTAATGGGTCTTATCAGAGTTCAGTATACATCAGTCACAACGTTATTTGTTTCTTATAAAACAATATTTTTTGAGGACATGTGGCTTTAAGTATTGGTTAGCTTATATTTTAGCTTATAGAAGTGACGTTGACGATAGGTTGGTCAGAGTTGTCAAAATGTCAACCAAAATCGGTCAACAAGAACAGGTGGTTTAAGGCTTGTTCAGCTACATTTCAGATTGAAATCAGGCCATGACAACCCATTATATCATTTGGTCATCAATTCACCGCAATCGACGCAGAAACTAAGCCGCATTCGTCTTCAAAAATATTTTACCTATTTACAGAGTGATAATATTACCTTGATCAAAAAGTTCCCGGAATTAATTCAGAAAATTAAAAATACAAGTCTATTAATCTTAATCTATATTGTCCCCTTCAACGTAATTCCCATGGACTACAACACACTTATGCCAGCGCTTGATCCAATCCTCAACACATTTTTTATATTCGGTTTGTCCAGCAGTGCATCCTGCGATTTTTCCATTATTTCCTCCCGTCTGCTTAAACGAGTTCCCCGTTACTCGATTGAACAAAGAGAATTCACAGACAGCCAAATCAGGTGAATTATGTGGCTTTTGGATGGTATTTGTTGCATTGCTCCTCAAAAAATTACGAATAATGATGGCACTATGCGACGATGCGTTATAATGGTGCAAAATCCACGAGTTTTGTGCCCAAAATTCTGGTCTCTTTCGCCCAATAATACGTTTTGTTTACGGTCTGGTCTTTTGGCAAAAATGATACACCGTTGAGCATTGCCTTTTTTCTACTGAAACGTGTTTTTTTGGTCTCGGTTCATTTGGTGAACGCCATTCACTTGCCTGATGTCTGGATTGCGTGTCGTACTCATAAACTCATGTCTCCTTTCGTTGATCAACGTAGGATCGGATTCAGCCTCGCAAATAAATGTCTTTTGGCACGAACTTTTCTGCTACACGACGAAAACCCAAATAATTAGCCAAAACGTCTTGGACGGATTACGGTTATTGACCAATATTTCTTTAACTTTATAAATGTTTCCGTCGATTTTCGATGTCGATGGTCTGCCACTGCGCTCATCATCTCCGATTTACTCACGATCACATTTAAACCACTTGTGCTACTGGTAAACGCCCGTTTTCTTTAGACAATCGTTGCCGAAATACTTTTCCAACATTTACAAAAAAAGAAAAACTGGAAAGATGGGAGCGCCATACGATGGTTACTCTGGGAACATTTTGATCAAGGTAGAAAACATTCGCGATATTCTACGTTAAATAGAACTTTTGTTGGTTCTAGGCTTCAATGGTTCTAGATGAAATTGAGCAAGTTCAATGATAGTATAAAATTGAATGCGGGTAGATGACCACTTTATATATATATATATATATATATATATATATATATATATATATATATATATATATATATATATATTTAGGTATCGATTGTTTATTAATGGCCAAATAATTAGATCTTCTCAATAGCTGCAGAAGAAGATACCTGATTCGCCTCCGATGATTTTTGCCTTCACAGTAATGAATTTTTCATGTTGCAATAGAAAAACAGGAATCGAGCCTATACATCCCAGATGTTGAGTTGAATCGCTGTTGTCGTGTTCGGTTGAATTTATGATCGACTCAGCGCAAATGAGATTGGATAGGAGGGCTCTGTGGATTCAAAGGTATAGTGAACAAAAAAAGTGATTTTCAAGACTTCGATCCATGGAGAAACCGACCAACGATACATTCTATGAGTATCGGATTTTAATTTTTTACCTTTTAATATTCGAGAAAAGAATGTTGAATGTGATAGATCGATGTTAACTCGACTACGTACAGATTCACATACTTTGACTAATTAATGTTAACAATCAGTTTAAGATATTTCTCTCGATTAGTAAACTAATAAATTTTTCTGTCAAACTTGTAAAAATCGAGAAGAAACAAATATTTACAATTTGTGTATAGAAATTAGCATATACTCGTATGAATACATTCCGAACATTAACACATATATTTTTACAGTTAAATAAAACATAATTTATGTATTTCTTCAAGTGCTGCAAAAACTTATATTAATGTTTTTTTTTTAGAAAATCGTGCAACACTCGTATATACTATGTTGACGTGTGCGTTACTTATCTACAAATCCATGGGTAAAAAATCACAACCTTTCAACTTTTGAACGGGTGATGAATTACAATTTATAACAAATATATTTAAATTATTTTCGTATTGTATATATAGGTGCTCACCACCTAATTGTAATTATTGTTTGAAATGCAATCGTGTTATGTATATAAATTGTGTGTTTGTACTTATATACGATATATGTACATACACTCGGCTGATTCTACGCTAAAGAAACATGAACATATTTGACAGTTTAATTTATTTAATTTCAATTGGAAAACACTATTCTGACCTACATTTGCGCTAGGCAGTTTTATGGCAACTCGTTTGCGTTATTATGATAATCAAGCTCAAATGACTAGCAACAGCAAAAGCACAATGAAAGCTTTTGTGAAAATAAAAATTAATTTTTAACTTCCGTTCAACGTTTGACGCTTTGTTTTACTTGTGTTTGATTGCATTTTTAATTGCATTGTTTGGTTTTATATAACGTTTTAGTGTTACAAAGATTTTTATTGAGTAAAAATTTGCATTTGGAGTAAGTGAATGACAAGATTGCACCTTAACTTCATAAACATGAGTAACATTCGTAGATGGATTATTTGTTGCCTAGAGCTACTTGAGTAACTATAAAAGTATGATATTGATCGTTACTAAGCATTGGGTTTGTCCTAATCCTTTATAGTAAATGAACATATCACTGCAAAGTCATGGGAATTAACATTAATTTTTGGAAAAGGCTTTGTTTGATCCATTAGCACATGTTAAAATTGGAGTGGTACTTTTTTAACTTCATGCAAATTATAATTAATTATTACCTTGCCTAGTGGACCATATCATCAAAATATGGCTCTATCTGACCTATCTACACCAATTGACAACCCACATTATGTAGCAAATTTTTTAGACACTTCGTACGGGAGCTGTTCAAAATTTCAATCTTGCATTTTGATCTGCGACAAATCTTACTTGAGTTGTTTAGTATTATAGCTAAAGTATGATATATACAGGTCCTCTTTTAATTGAAACATAATTCCTGCCAACATCTTGTCTAGCATTTGTATGAAGCTTTTGGCTAGCACTGACATGAAACCCTGATATGAAATAGACGATTCACTATATCAACTTATGCGTTTAAGACTTTAGAAAAATTGGACACTTAACAACGAGAGTAGCCATCTTTCCTATTAAATAAACTCTACTACCTCCACTCGAAGTTATACCATCTGAATTTTACAATCTTTTTTCAATTAAAACTTTTAAGTATAGATACCAGTAAATTGTGTGCATCATCCCAATTAAATCAACTATTATCATATATTTTCGGGCCTTTGTGTTTTGAATGCTCTCTTCCATTATCATGTTGACTTCTTAAATAAAAATTTTTAAGGGCTATGTGAAAAACAACACCAGATCCTTGTTTCTTCCTTCAAAGTCTCTTGTGCTTTCAAGTTACTCGCGGATAAACTGAAACTGTACAGAGTGTTGATGAGACCCATTGTCATGTTTGGATATGAGAGTTGGACCTTGACGGATGAGTACGAAGGACGGCTTGCAACATTCGAGAGAAGAATCATGCATGTGATATATGGCCCAAAACGCGACGTCGATGGCACTTGCCGAGTTCTTTTAAATCTGGAATTTAATGCAACTGTCTACAACGGTTTGAGGAGCTGGCTCGTGATCGAAACCGATGGAGTCAGATTGTTGACACGGTACGAGCCAATAATGGCCTATAAAAACCGCAATAAAAAATAAATAAATAAATACATTCGATCAGCCGTACGTTTGCAAACAAACTATTCTATAGGTATTGCTTACCAGCCAGATGTTCATGTTTTTGTAAGTAGTCGAAATATATCAGATTGAGTCAAATACACAAAGATCACTTTTAAATGCAGAACAAATAATCAAAACACAATACATATTCTTCTTTGATTTCATGGAGGCTTAACAGATGAGTCATTCTTCCAAACATAATACAAGATAGTAATTTATATATTGAGCAAAGTAATCCAACGTCTCTGCAGAGACCTCGAATGAGATTGAAAAAACAGTTCCATGCAGGTACTCCTCAGAATATCACGAATACAATTCATCCACAGAAAACGTGGACACCTATGTCGAGATCATATTGGCACAAGGTTTTTCTCTTAATATCAAATGACCGTTCTTTAGGTCTAATATACTATCCATGCATGAGAACTTTTTCTTAAGTTTGTCCTAATAATACAAAATTAGGACAAACTTAAGAAAAAGTTCACGCTTCATAATACCAATAAGAAGTTTGTACTGAGTTTGTCCTAATCAAGTACAACAATGTAACTTGTTTATATGTATTTGTGAAATGTAGACATTTAGGCAAATACTCTAAGTAATTGTTAAAATAAATTTTTTTAATATTGTCATGTTATGCTAAATCATGGAATTAATTAACTAAATAAATAATATTAAATTGAATTAAAGAAAACCATATTATATAAATTGCAATACCATACAAAATATTCTTAGTTATAAAATAAAAGCGAGAAACACGAACACATATGGTAATAAACAGGATTACACGTGAATGCAGGTTTAAAGATCATTCTCCTCGTGCAAAATCATTCGTTTCACTTGTAAGGGAACAATATAATAGAACTACTGACTCAATCACTAGGTTTCATAAATTTATCATGGAGCTCACTTAGTGAGACACATGTTTATGTGTATAAATCGTATCGGGGTGCTACTTTAGGGTAATACTAAATAGGTTTACAGGTTATTCGCATTGGTTCAGGCGACCGCATGATAAAACCATTGCTAATTAACAAAACACTTTGTCCACGGGCTATGAAAGGTACAAACTTGAAACAACTTTGAATGTTGGAATGCCTGTTGGAAGAATCTTTGGCCGAAATGTGTCTCAACAATAGGCGCTCCTTTACCGACTGGTTTAAATTCCGAAATTATTAGCTAAAGCAAATCAATTGGAGACGAGAGATTTGAAAATTTGCTACGATGATTTATTGGAAATAGCGATGGAAAAACCTGATTCTGAAATAAGTAGCGAAGAAGTGGAATTGCCAGCTTTAAACGCAAATTCGATCCTTCAGGGTCTTCAAATAGCTAATAAATTAGAAAATCATTTTCTAAGCATTGATTCCAAAATTGACCGGCCCAATAAGTTCCAATCCGACCTTAAATCTTGTATGGCTCGCCATAAAGAATTGTATAAACAATTATCTACTGTTAGAGCTCAGAGATCTATTAGGGAGTTTATTGTTGTGATCAACCAACCAATAATCGAAAATATGCATGAAAATTTTCGAAATGAAGTGGCGGTCGCAAGTTCTTCGGATGATAGTGATATTACACTAGCGAAAAACAAGAGAATTCGGTTGTTATCTACTAGCGACTGCGAATAGAAAGAAAGTTGTTATATCTATTTATTGATTTGTTATACCATACATACGTATTAACTAAATTTTATTATATGTAAACTAAACTTTGAAATTGAATTTTTTAAAAGAATGAATTTTGTACATTTATTTATGTTAAATTGATTGATTGATTGATTGATAGGACTGTAGGACCAAGCGCTAGGCAAGATTCCCGGATAACGCCGGGCCTATTCCTACAGCCGTTTACATAAAACGATAGGTAAGGATTGGAAGGTATGTTAGTTAGGAAAGAGCGACCCGGTTACAGACACCATGACAGTCGGTACTAAACTACTATAATCACAAGACAATCACAATTTTAATCTGCTAGTCTGCAATCGCCAATCAGCATTTTCCAGACCCCAACGCCTATCCGCTCTTCTGTATTTTGAATAAAATTAAAACTAAATTAAAATTCTAAAATAAATTTATTAGTTCGCTCAGGAATCTGTAACTTAATTAATTAGTTTTATTATTTAATTGAACTCCCATCCGCACAACAAACCTAATTAGAACATAAGTACAGAACTCTGAAAGAATTTTTTTTTAACTTATCGCTCAGGTATCTGAAACAATTTAATTAATTTAGTTTGATAGTTTAAGCCATCCATTACGATAATGTTACCATAATACTGTAACATGCTCATTAGAGAGTCAAAATAGACTATAGGGCGACAATCTTCAGCAGAACCATTTTCCTGTTACATAATTATTACAATAATATAATTTGTTAGTAAAATCTATATCATTTTCACATTATCATTGGTTATTATTTTTATTTGGATAGGAAGGACATTTCCAATTCCATCATATATATTGGTGTTACCTCAGCAGTTGAAACTGGAGTATTTAGGTTAATTATCCTGGGGTCTTCTCATCATATGCTGCATATAAATTTGCATCCCTATATTTACAGATCCACCACCATCTAACGCGAGGGGTAATATTTATTTATTTTATGACCCGACAGCATTTCATATGCATACATTCCTGTATAGGGTAAATTATTATACAAATAAGTAATTGAGTAAGTTAGATATTACCTGCAACTTAGCTATAACGTATTAAAATTAAATCATTTAATAAATGTCTAAAAATAAATTTACTAGATAGGAATCTGTAACTTAATAATTATTAATTTTATTATTTATTTAAAATCCAGTCCGTACACCTATCAAAGTTAAAATAAAATTCAAAACTCTTAATTAATTAACTTACGGCTCCTGAATCTGTAACCATAAATTAAATTAATATGGTTTGCTAGATTAAGAACCCGTCAACTATACGCTGATATTGGATTGGAATATGTTTATCAGAAAATCCAAATAATTCTCTTAAAACGTATTACATTCCAAAATTATGCAACATTTTATTAAAAATAAAATAAACTTTCCTTGTAAACCCTCTCCAACTATAATCATATTTACACTTATATAAGTAATTAAAACCAAACCTTTTCCATAAATTATTATTATTATTTTTATATTTCTGCAATACAATGTAATTGTAATGCAATGCCCGTATTATGGTCGTGATCAGGGATGTCACTTTACTACAAATGTAGTAGATCCGCTCCGACCTTCACCGTTCATAAATCAAAAATGAACAATTGATATTGTCTTCAAAAAGCACCCTTAAATCCAAATACGAAACTTAATAAATTGAAATTACGCATGGATAACCCACAGGCACGTATGCACGACACACAGGCAATAAAGCAGGCAGGGACGCCACATAATGCAATGGAGCAGAAGCACCCCAAAAAGAGAAGGGAATCGACACCCCTCGAAGCGAACCCTATTCAAGCAAACCAAACACGATCCAAACTCAACATTCAACCAAACATACATCTATTAGTAGCAAATAAACTCTAACACGAGAACCCAATCGTAAGCATCCAAAATACAAACTCGTTCAGAGCACCCTCAACAACGGAACACCAACCTTAAAAAAAATAAAAATAGAAAGTACAGACATATCTCAACTGACTTTCAACAAACCGAAATTCATCCAAACACCCCACATTCCGGCGAATCCTCCAGGCCCCAACAAATCCCACTCGCGTCCAAAATTCCACATGCCAACAGAGGCTCCCAACCGCCACCGCAACTAGATTAACCCTCATGCCCGTCTCAATCAAATCCAGCTTCGAAAACGCCCCCACCCCCGCGAACCGCAGCAGTATCATGAGTCAAAGAACAAATCACCAGCATACCTACAAAAACCGCTTCTTTCAAACCGCTTCCGACATCCTTCAATAATCCAACCAAAACATCAAACCTCCCACCACTCTGCAAAACTGAATGCCTCCAAACCACCACTGCAAAACAGCTACGATCCCGCCGACATCCAAATATTTAAATAGTTCTAAATCCTCGCCACTAGATTCAAATACCCACCCGACCCATCACAATCTTCCAGACTAAAACAACTCTCAACCGCAATCTCAAAATGTAACTCCAATAATGGAAGATACATACCCGTGTTCTGCACCAAATCTAAACACTCCTGTCCTACAAAATCCCTGAGGATGTGTACACCTTCTTTATTAACTATGTGTCACACACACGCACCCTTTCGAATTGGAATACAGAAAACAAATTTCCAGAAATTTAAATATTTCACCAACAACTGAAAGAACAATTTTTACGCAAAAAAAATTCGCTAAAGAATCTAAATCATGCTAAAGCGGGAACCTCAATAAGTACGAAAATTTTTGCTAATTTTAGAATCGAGACAATGGAATTATTGTTGATAGATTGGATAAAAGGCTCAATCCAAAAAATTTTACATTTAGTACGTCGATCATCCAAACCAAAGCTAAGAGTATTTGCGGGCCTCTTGTCAACTAAATAACGAAGAAACAAATACTTTCCAATATAGTCGGAGTTGGTTCCAAAATTTTAAAAATCGGAACGAATTCCTAAATATTAAAACTTCAGGTGAGTCTGCTAGCGCAGACACAGCTGCACCAAACTTCATTCTGCAAACAATTAAAAGCATCGTTGCAGATGGCCATTTAAGCCATCAACTATTTAACGACGAAACAGCTTCTTATTACTTGAAAATAACGCCCTCGCGAACATATTTGACCACAGCAGAAAAACATGCTTCCGGCTTTAAAGCAGCAAAAGACCGTTTGACGCTTCTGCTTGGTGGTAATGTCGTCGGCGACTTCAAGTTAAATCCTTTGCTGATTTACCATTCGGAGAACCCGAGAGCTTTAAAGGGTATCACAAAAACAAGTTTACTTGTTGTTTGAAGAAGTTATAGAAAGGCTTGGGTTACTGCCAGTCTCTCTACACGAAATGACATGTTTTCAACATTAGCAAATCTTGGGATGAAGTCAGCGACACCACCTAGTCAGGATCGTGGAAAAAGCCTTGGTCGAATCAGTCCACCAGTTCTATTGAAGATGCAGCTGAAGTACAAACTCAAATCATCAACATGGCCAAAAAAACTGGCTTCATAGATGCTGATCCGTCTGACGTAGAAAATTTATTAACCTAGCAGGATAAATGATGAAAGTATTTCATCATCTGATAAGATTACATTACATTAAAGTATTCAAATATACAATGAAAAAACATGCCGGCAACGTAAAAAGTACAATGTATTTAAATTACATTTAGAATTTAAATACATTGTACCCCGCACAGAACCAACATATTCCCTCATTACACATTTGAATACTTTTTCGACTTACGTCGTTTCAAGTAACGTTAAACTTTTCAGGAACGCATCCACGACGTAAGTCAAAGATCGCCTGTATATATGTATATGATAATCTACGACGTAAGTCAAGGATCACCTGTATATATGAATATATAACAACTGCATAAAATATATAAAATAAAAATAAACAAAAAATTCTCTAATAAACATAGGAAACAGAATTTTGATGGACGAAACGAAAATTTTGTTTTATACATACATAATATGAATACCTAGGCATTTAAATGAGACAGTCGTGTGTAAATTTGCGTTTTCAACAATCAAATAATGATGTATATACAACACAAACACAATCCAAAAATTTATAAAAATAAAATGTAATTCGCCAATTACATTGAATATACTAACATTTTCCTTCACAACGATCGCACAATGGCAGTGATCGCGTTAAAATTTAAATATACAAAATCCCTACTACTGTATGTTTTGAAAGATACATAAACCAAAATATAAAAAAACATCTTAAGGAAAGGGGAATAAGAGAATTGTATGAAGAGCGATGTGCTAGGCAAACGAAAGAAGACGAAACATACAAACAAAACAAAGCATGCGATCGCTTTCAATGGAATACTGTGGTGTGCGTGTGATTTGAAAATTGATGTACATAAGACACAAAGGCAAATCGTTATATATTACAAATTACAATATTAAACATATAACGGAGAAACAAGAACTGAATGTAACACAATAATACCAATACTTGTATAAAGCAGTGCCTGTGAGATGTCAATGCGTAATAGCGTATGGAGATGTAATGGTATTGTACAAAATATAATTAAATACAACACAACACAATATAATATAATATATAATGTAATTACAATAATAATAAAATATAATATAATAATATAATAGCGATACTCATCTGTGATCCGATTTAAAACCACGCACACACAACAAACGAATTTATTTTATTTTATTTAATAACACCGAGAGGAAAAAACACGTCAACTCGGTGTGAAGATAAACACAACACTCGCATTTGAACAATGGATGTTGTTGGTTACAAAGTATGCACTCAGCGGCGATATTTTGGTTGTTAGCAATAACAAACGATCTTGTCGTTGGCCTTGTTGTGACCCTTTTGGTTGAATCACACACTTCCAAAGCGTCACACCGCTTATTTAAAAATTCTAATAAACTTTCCAACGTTGGAAAATTTTTACCAACAGACTCATTTGCCCATAATTGCTTTGATTCACTGTCGATTTTATTCAATACTAAGTAAATTAGCCATGGATCCCTTGTTTCAGCGTCTGGACCCAGTGCGCGAAGGCCTCGAATAATTTCGTCTGATGTCTCTGTAACTCGACGTAGATCTTTAGCATTGTTTTGTAAGCATGCTTTTTGATCACAAAAGGTTTGTATTAACGATGTCACAATTGGAGTCATCTTATTGTACCGATTGCAAATTTTATCCCATGCCTCTGCATAATTATTTTCTGTTATGGGAATATGGCGTATTAATGCAGCTGCTTCGCCAGCAAGTAAACCTTTAAGGATTTGCAATTTGTGAACAGCAGTAATGTTATGATTGTCGTGAACTATTGAACGGTATAGATCGCGAAAAGATGCCCAACATTTATAATCACCAGAAAACTGTTCTATATGGATTTTTGGCAGTCGCACGTGTTGTGATGTGTTGACGCCTTCATAGAAAGTTTTCTGTTGGTCTATGAAATGTCCTAGCGTGGCATTTAAATCTTTGGCTTCTATAAATTCTCCACGCCCATGACTAGAACTAGCTTTGATTAATAAAGCACGTGTCGTAAAATATGTATCATCAACTGCATTGGTGTTTGACTTATATGTTTCATCATCACATAACTTATCTTCAAGGTCATTAAATGTTTGGTACCTAGTCTCAAGAGTTTCCAGACGCACCTTAATGTCCTCGATAGTGGTATTTTTAGTAATTTCTTCACTAAACTGTTTGATGTGAAGCATTTGATTATATGCCCGATCACGCAACCGTTGTATTCTGTCACTCATAATTATGCAATACACTTGTTCACTGTTCACTGAATATCTTGTACATTTATTTATGTTAAATGTACATATATTATTAATTAGATTGTTGAAATAAAAATTGTTTACTACGCAACGTATTTTTAAAACTTTATCTATTTTTGCACGGATTATATTTAACATTGTCAAAATTGGAACTTATGTACCGCGTAAAAACAGGATGGGGTGTATTCTGAAATATGTATTATGGTCTTACGAAATTTTAAAATATTTAAAAAGAAAAAAAAAATACACAATTGTATGCAGGTATAACCTGTACTAATATTAATAAAATTCAGACAAATCACTAAAATATAAAACGAACTATTATGTTGTCCCCTTGCAAGTGAAACCGATGAGAATAACCTGTAACCCTGACCGACCAGATGGCACAGTGGTTAAAGTTTCGGCAGTTGGAGCGGGAGTATTCATTCCCCTGTCGTATTTAGAATTCATGGGCCGACCCATCTTCCATGTCAGAACTTTAGGCTGACATGGAGCTATGCAATCCATACTTTTTTCTATATCGTCGAACAAGCAACATCATTTTTGCAATTTTTTTTAACTAAAATCATAAAATAATATATTTTTAATTAAAAATTTAAATGATATAATTCAGTATTTTGTTTTATAAATAATTTATGTGTGATCAATTTTTATAAAACCAGTGAATCATAAAAAACTATTATATTTAAAGTGTATTGATAAAAGGCATAAAAAAGCTTTTTTGTTTTTGGCGCCAAACAATTGTGTCACTTTATCTTCTATAATGAGTGGAAATTGTGAAATTTGCCATTAAGGCATCTCTAAGGGTCGCTTTCCTGGAGTTAAATGTGTGATGTGCGTGAGCCAATTTCATATTAAATGTGCTGAAATTTCGGAAGCTCTTTTTGAAGAACTTAAACTAGGATCTACCAGCTGGTTGTGTCTTGATTGCCGGTCTAAAACAAACAAGTCAATCATTGATGATAATTGTGTTGAAAATAATGTCACAAATGGCAACTTTAACAGTGTCAGTAATACATCACTAACTGATGTGATTATCATTCTACAAGGCATTAAAAATCAACTAGATGATGTGAAAATTTCATTAAATTTTCTATGTCAAACTTTTGAGGACATGAAAGTTACCATCAATCAACTTACCGAAGATTCCAAACGCTTCACTGATAAATGTTGGAGAATAAGTTTGAGGCTCAAAATGACAAACTAAATATTATTGAGGCCCAACTAGATCGACCTGCTCAAGAATCAAATAAATACAATGTAGTTGTTTGTGGTATTCCAACTAACTGTGGCAAAATTCCTGAATTAATCACTAAAGTTATAGAAACAGTTGGTGTTCATGTTGATAATGATGATATAGTTTCTATTAAGAAAATGATGCATAATACAGAGACTGTTTCATTGCTTAAAAATGCATTTATTGTTAAATTAAAATCAGTTGAACTTACAAACAATATATTAACAATGTTTCGGAAAAAAAAGTTGTGCTCTTCAATAAATTGGGTGTGGAGTATTCCACGTTCCCTCCAAAACATCGGATCTTGCTATTACATCATCTTACTCGGCTCCAGTCCCGAATATATAGTGCAGCTAAAAGTATTAAAAACAAATATAAATTTCAATTTCTATGGTGCAAAAACAACAATATTTACTTACGTAAAGCCACTGGTTCAAAAGTTGATCAAATCTTCTCTTTTAACGATATTAAGAGACTTCAAAATATTATGCTATCAGCTGATTCCAATGCCATCAACTCCACGAATAATATTAATTTTGATGAAACATCGACTGACGGTGCTGGTTCATAATGAATATATTTGATCCAGTTCAACTGCCAATCTACATATACAATTAATAATTTATGTCTTTAATATAGTAATAAACTTTAACACACATTTATTTATAAGCATAATTTTACTTATCTTAAATTATAAATTCACAATCCATTTATTTATTTGTTTAGATTCATTTATTTGTTGGTATTTACATTTTTTAATTTTTTTTGACATTCAATGTTTATATTTTCATATAATTTTTTTCTTTGTATTGGTTTTTTTTGTAAAGCGCGTACTATACTTTCATAATTTAGTTAAAAAGCCTATTCAATTAAAAATTTATACTTTTTTGGCTGTTTTTAATATTATTCTACTTTTTAGTAAATATAATTTGGATTTTATTATTAGCTTTTTAAATTTTAATCGTCTGCAATGGATTTTTCTTACTATTATTAGTTTGCAACATTTTCTTAAGTTTATAAATATTACTTTATCGACTGATAACTGAGTGCTAAATCTTTGAAAACTAAATGTTCTAATCAATATTATTCAAATATTGATGATTTTTTAATACAACCAATTGGTATTGCTTTAAACTCCAAAATTCTAAACATACTTCAATTTAATATTTGGGGAATGAATGATTTAGTCAAGTTTGATAATCTGCTACTTTTTCTTGATGGTCTTCATACTGATATCCATTTACTATTAGTAACAGAAACGTTTATACAAAGTTCAAATAAATATGTATATAGTATTGGAAATTATTCGACCGTGTTCTCTCGTAGAGGTGGAGGTGTTGCAATGTACATCAGGAATCACATTAGGTACACAATTTTTGATGTGGATGATAGCACTTTACCGTTTCAATACATTTGTATTCAACTAATGGAGTATAATATGACTTAGATCTGTGGAATTTATAGACCTCCAAGCTCAGATACTGTTCAATTTTTAGAATTTCTTGAACAATTACTCTGCAGTAATTCTGATAATCATGATTTCATAATAATAGGTGACTTGAACATACCTATTAACAAAAATCTACCGTTAACCGTAGATTATAATTCTACGTTACTTAGCCATGGTATGATTGTCACTAACAATTTTTATACCAGACCTCTTAACCAAAACATTTTAGATCATACTGTAAGTAGCTTTCTTAATATCGACCGAGTTCGAAATTCCACTATCGAGTCTGATATTAGTGCTCATAGTTTTGTATTTTCGGAAATTATTTTCAAACCAAAACACAGTAACAGAATATAAGAAAAAAAATTGTAAACTATGTCAAAGTTTACGAGCTTTTTAGTAAGTTTTTATCTTCGACATCATTTGCTATGGATAATCCGGATCTGTCTCTAACTAAGATTTTTGATAAATATAATGAGCTGGTTGATAAATTTTCTACTTTTAAACAAATTAATGCGAGAATAAAGCATTTGTAGCATTTGTCCTTGGATGACTACGATCTCTGGAAATTAATCAAGATAAAAAATCGTATCTTTAAAAGGCTTAAAAAACCCCAAACCGTACTAATTTGAAGAATACATTAATTTTACTCAATCGAAATATTAAATCTGGAAAATATTTTTCAAAAAAAAGATATTTCTTGCACTTATTCCGTGTGTTTACACTTGATATCATGATATCGATGTTTTTTTCGTTCCTATCCCCTTTTACCTACGAAACCGGTTTTGGCATGCTTTCTTTTTTTGACGGCAACTTTTTGTGATTCTTTGATATCACTCACAAATACAAACAAAATAAAATTTCAAGGACACATTATTGTTTTGTTATTTCATGGTTTTGTTTGGTTTTGAATTTTGAAAAGAAATAAATAAAAATAAAATACTTACACACATACAGAAACAATTATTTTGATATCGATATCAGGATGCGTAGTGTAAACGATAGTTGATTTCTGGATATCACAGAAATCAATTTCTTGATATCAAGTGTAAACACACTGATTCAATAATATGAATCAAAAGGAAATTTGGAAACAAATTAATCATTTTATGAAGTATAATTGTAGAGACAATATCTCTCAAACTATTGTTTTCAATGATGTTGAATATAACGAATTAGATTGCATTGTTAATATCTTTAATGAATTCTTCGTAAATGTGAGTAATATATCATCACCATCAGTTAACTCTAACTCAGACATCAGCAATATTAATAAATTTCTTACCATTGTTACATATCCTGATTCAATTTATTTATCACCGGTCTCTACTGCAGAAGTTTCTAATTTAATTTGCAATTTAGATAACACAAAAGGTAGCGGTTATGATAATATACCAAATGCAGTTGTGAAACAAAATTTCATATTTTTTTCTAATTTTTTATCGGATTTATATCTAAAAGCTAAAGTGTCGCCTATTTTCAAATCAGGAGATGTTAAGTCAGTCAATAACTATCGAAAAATTTCTGTATTGTCTGTGTTTGATAAGATCTTGGAAAAATTAATTTTTAATCGAATGCTTGAATTTTTGTACAAATCAAACTTTTTTTATTCTTATCAATACGAGTTTCGTGAAGGATTAGGTACAGATTTTGCATTAATTGAAATTACTGATTTAATATACCGAACTTTTGATAGTCATAAATATATGTGTGGGATATTTTTAGATCTACGAAAAGCTTTCGATTGTATTGATCATGAATTGCTTCTTCATAAGTTATTTTGTTTTGGATTCCGAGGCATATAGCTTATAATCTGCTGGAAAGTTATCTTCATTATCGTAAGCAGTTTGTCATAATGAATGGTGGTAAAAGTGACACTCTCGACATTCATCGTGGCGTACCACAAGGTAGTGTTCTTGGGCCATTGTTATTTTTAATATTTATAAATGATATAGCCCATTTGCCGCTAATTGGTCATATTCGTTTGTTTGCAGATGATACTGCGATTTTTTATGAGACAAAAGACTGTTCACTTGCTATGAGAAACATGACGAATGATATTGAAATAAAATTGGATTTTTTAAGCATTAACCGTATATCTGTTAATTTCAGTAAAACTAAATACATAACATTTCATTCTCCATTCTTACTACATTTGGACCTACCTTTACTGCAAGTATCGAATTATATTATTGAGAGAGTTGACAACATTAAATACCTAGGGATTATATTTGATAAACATATGACATGGGAAGAGCATATTAATTTCTTAATCTTAAAAGTCAATCCATTTATTTGGTTTATTAGGAAACTTGCTATGTTTGTTCCAGTGCATATTCTGAAAATGATTTACTTCTCATTTATCCATACAAGGTTTTTCTATGCTACTGCAACTTTTGGTACGGCCGCTCAAACTAAACTAAGGAAACTACAAAAATTACAAAATAAGTGCTGTAAAGCTATATACAAACTTCCACACATGTTTCCTACTGTCGAGTTGTACCGAACCATAGCTTCAGATATTATTCCTGTTAATGCATTATTTGAACTGTTTTTTTCATCTTATATGTACAAATGCTTGAAAATTCCGACCTGATTGTCTAATATTAGTTTTGAGTTTATTGACCATGGATATTCAACCAGAAACTCAAACATGCTTAAATGTCCCCAAATAAAAACAGAGTTTGGAAGAAATGCGATATCATTTGTTGGCCCACATACATATAATAAACTTCCTGAATTTATCAAAGAAGCAAACAGTATTTTTAAATTTAACAGAATATTGAACGCTCATATTTTATCAAAAATTGCAGCCTATATTTAATAAAACCATATTTTTATAAAAATTAATTATTTTCATTGTATGATTTTATATTTTATATTGTTAATGCTTGTTTTTTAAATTTATAATATATAATGTACAATTTATATATTTAAGAGTGATTGATAGGCTTTAAAAGGACTTAAAATCCACTAGCCTATCAACCATTCTTTTAGTGATTGTTAAAAAAAAAAAAATGCGCAGATGGTTCTACGAATACTTGGAGCTATTGCAGTACAAAGAGTGGTATCACAATGGACCTTCGCCGGTCTCAGTGTGCGAAAGCAGCCACAACAACCTAACCTTACCTAACCTAACCTGTAACCCTGTTTAGTATTACCCTAAAGTAGCACTCCCATACAATTTATACACATAAATGCACATAAACATCTGTCTCACTAAGTGAGCTCCATGATAAATTTATGAAACTGAGCGATTGAGTCAGTAGTTCTATTATATTGTCCCCCTATAAGTAAAACCAACATTACCCTAAAGTAGCACCCTCATACGATTTATAAACGTAAATTCACATAAACGTCTGGAAGCTGAAGGCAAATTTATGAAACTTGTGGATTAAATTATAATATGGTTTTAACTTATGCATTTGACACATTTGTATAACGAAAATTATTTAACCACCGAGTAATCGCCTAAATGTTTATATTGCACTAATACACACAAACATTTTATATTGTTTCTGTTGGTTTAGGACAAATTTAGTACAAACTTCACATCGGTTACTATACAGAAAATACAGAAAAACGAGGAATGGTACTGATGATGACTTTGGCGATTTAACGGAAACCAACAAAACCGAATATGTATAAAGATAAATACCATGAGCAGTTACAATCCATAATGAAGTCCGGACTAAACGATATCAAAAGTATTAAAGAAGAAGGCACAACAAGAACTTAACTGAACCTTTACTGGAAAATAACCTATTAGCTATTTAAATTAAGGTGAAACGTAGTGGAGTCATAAAACCATCAGTTTTGGCTATAAATTGGAACGAAGTCGATACATTATCGATACGTTAGCACATTCACTAATACATCATATGCTCCACTATCACGACACTAACCAAAAATTACCGAATAAACAGGCTTATCTTCAATCAAGTGAAGCTAAATTTGGAAAGCACTCTCTGTCTACACATAACTCCACCTCTTATTTTTTGCAGTAAACAAATCAAAGCGAATTTAAAAGGAAAAACAACTAAAGTGGAGATGGATATAATAAATAAGGACACACTGTTAAGAACGCCTAGTGATTAAATCTATGACTATATGGTATTCTACAAATAAAATAAAAAATTGCATTTTGAGAGTGCCTTTAGAGAGTACCTTTCGAGAGTGCCTTTAGCTCCAAATAAACTATATAGATACCAAAACATGAAAATAAAGGTAAAAGCGATAAATAGAGATAGATGACTCGTGTATAGTGAAGATGAGAGAACGTCGTTGACTAATATTGTAATGAATCCATCGATCTTGAATTAACTTCGAAATTTGGGCCGAAGTAGAAATAACCATATTTTCAATTAAATTAAAATTCGTACGATCAATTATATAGATTCGATGCATCAAGTTCTAATCACCCCACGGAGCCAATATAATAATGGTCGGACACACAAAAAAGCTACAATGAGGTCGACAGTTCGATTTTTATTTTAATTTAATTCCAATAAAATTGGTCGTAATGTACATTCCTTTCGTTTTATACGTATATTATATATAAGAAGATGTCAGAGGGCATGTACAAACTTTGGACGTGATTTTTAATGCAACCAGCATTTTTTATGTATTCCAGCTACCATTCCGTTGTTTTTTTCTTTTAATTTATCTTTAAAACATTTGCAGAAAAATTCATCTCGTATCTATAGATTTTATACTTGGTACTATAGACACTCAACCGAATTGTTGTAAATGGATGTTGGTTCATATAATATGCTCGTACATAATAAAGAAATGTAAAATGTTCAGAGTTTTATGCATGTATAATTTTTTGTTGTTATTTTGGGAAGCTGGGTATCTCGACGACCTATATATGTACATATCTGTCGATATACAATATGTACATATGTGTGAATGAACAGATTGAACTATGTGTTATGTGATTGTGAATATTCAACAAGACTTTACCATTTAAACTGTATACATATATGTGTGTCGTATATGTATGGGTATAGGAAATTGAAAAGCAAAAATGGAAATAACCAAATTGAAAAATTATTTTCTAAATGGATAGCACAAAAAATAAAGCTCTACATTTTTTTTAAAAGCGTCTTTGCTGAATATACATGACAAGCATATTAGTCAGCATCTTTCGGTTATATATGTGTGTACCTTTCGGTAACGACAGATATGTGCTACAATATTTAAGCTTAAAGGATTCGATTGTAAATTTTCCGACTTGAATGATTAAGTAAGTTTGTTCAGCTATTGATCGATAACTAAAGCATGACTAGAGCACAGTACGTGATCAACAGCCAGCTAGTTGGTTTCCAGGAAAGCATCTAGTTTAAAAAAATATATTGGATTTGGGTGTTTCCAGCCCGCATGAAATCCGTTTGAATCCGTTTGAATCAACAATGTTGAAGTAAGTATGACCAATTTGTATTAAAAGTTAATCGGTTAAATCATAAGAATACATTATCGGTACTAGTCGACCGTGCCAGTTTCCTTAAGAAGATACTATTCAGAAGGCGTGAACAAATTTCTTTTTAAACCATTCTATTTTATTGTGTAAAAATTAATCTGACTCTTTTACCATAAAAATATGTATATAGTAAATGATTTCTCACTTTCTATTCATAAAAGAGTAAGAATATTCGATAACAGATGGCGTTGTGGCTACAAGTAGATTTAATAAGAGATGGCGCACCCGTATAAAAAATATTATTAATGTTAAAAACAAAGTAAACTATGCCTTGTGTAATGCCAACTGCGATTGTCACTCTATACGAGAAATTATAACTGTTCTAAATTCTATGTACGAAACATGTTATACCAGTAACAAATGAATAAAATGAAATTTATTATTTTAATGGCAACACCAGTTAGTTACTGTTATAACCTCATCGGACACATTTTAGGCTTCTGACCAAACAAACCGTCTGGTCGTAATTAATATTGTGACGAATCATTTAAGATTGTGACGGAAGTCATTCATATTGTGACGAATCATAGATGTCACCAGTGATAATTAAAGAGTCACAAATTATAGCAGTAATTTTGGAGTTACCCTGTAACCAAATGTTTACACATGCGAACAAAATAAAAATGAATAACGAAATAGGCGGAGCGAACAAAATACGACGAAAAGAACATTCGCGAAGTGTAGAGATGCAAAATAATGAAATGCTCTACAAGTATTTGCGTCGGTTAAATAGGTGTAGACATTTGAGTTACGATTGAATTCAATTTTGAATTTCGAAGTGTTAATATCGGGAAGTGCTAAAAAGAAAACACAAAATAATAATAGTTCCAGGACACTCCGGACACCATATATTACCAAAAGCTGCTTTTGATTTTAAAGATAGCTTTAATATAATTTATGGAGAAGCAATTTGTGATTTTTACAGTCGAATGCCTTACGTAAAGAAGCTTTGTTTTTTAATCACTGGGGGTCTGTCTGAAAAATACTTCACTGATAAGAATAAAACAAGGTAGGTTTTTTAAGCAATTCGATAGATACTTTCTACATTAAACCCCGTTGCGTCAGGTGAGTCATAACTCCTAAAGAGGTTCAAGATTTAAAAACTTTAATGTTTTCCTTTCAGCTCAAGTTGTTATTTCCTCTTAACCAGGACCATGGTATTAATCATTTGGTAGTTCATTTAATCCTGTGCATATTGGCTGTTACATGTTACGTTTCAATCTTTCAAAATCTAAAAGTGTATAACAATCATACGCAAACTGAATTTGGTCTTTAAAAAATCTTTTTACGTTTCTCTATTTTCTAAGAGTGGAGACTAAGTGCCACAAGGCAATGGAAATTATTCCAGAAATCTTGAAGTTGTACTTCTCATTTACTCTCAGAAAACAGACTGCATTGGCCTTTCAAGCAAAGAATAATCGAATATGGGGACCACATCGACTGTTTGTAAGCTTACAACTCTTTCATATTTAATTGTACAGACACCTACTGTACTAGTATCAGGAGGGCTATTATGAAATAATCCTATATCGGTTATTTTTCGATTTTGAAAGATTCGATCCGCTGTGAATTTTATTTGGTCGAATTTATCAAATATAAGTAAGTAGATTTTATTTTGTTGTTGTGTCTTAACTGACGAATGACTAATATTTCTACAACACAAAATGAAAGTTGCCTAGTAAAAAGTAGTCGGATTTTGGTATTTGATCATTGGAAAATCCGATTTCGTTTCATAGTAGTTTAATTTTCGATATCGGATTTCAATAATAGCAAAATCCGATTTCAGAACCTCTGTCGAATTTTTCGTAATAATTCCCAGTCCCAAATAAAGACTTATCGACATAAGTCTTTATTTTTTCCCCCACCACTGTTTGTTTTTGGGCTGAAGCACACCTAACTCTTTCGCAGTTTCCTTTTGCCGTCCTACATAATGCCGTAGGAAAATCGAACGTAAGACTATAAAGACCAGAGTTGCGTGGTCCATCTGTACATATTACTTCCTGTCCTTCTATAGTACTGACATGGATGGTAGATATAGGTTCATTCACATCACCGATCATAATTGAATGATAAAAAATCGATTTCGCATTAAAGCCCTACTAATCCTAATACATACTCTGTAAACGTGAAACTAATCGTCTGGAATTTTTATTGAGATTTTTGACCCGGTAAAATACTATTTAGCTTTGTTTATCTCAAAACCACTAAGTCTTAGACAGAATATCATATCTCTGACGTAAGAGAACAAGAAGCTGGATTTCAGTAGTGGTATCTTGAAATGCTCATTACTCATGAGCATGACGTCTTACATTCGTAACAGATGTGATAAATCGCCCGAAATACAATTTTGATGCAGAATCCAAGCTGTCTTCCATCGGTATCAAATTGATTAAATATTGCATGAAAGTTAAAAGACAGCGAGTATAAGGTACCTCGGTGACGCTTGATGTTCTTGCAGTAATATTTGAAGAGGCGCCTTTTGTAAGGTTGGCGAATGGTCTGAATATTTAAACTGAGGATAATCCTAAAGCTAAATGAATCAATCAGCTTCCAAATCATTGAGGTACACTAATTTTTTGATCGTAAATGTGATTTTCTTGATCCAACTTTTTCACTTAGAGTTGAAGTACTACTGATGACTTTAGTAACAGAATCACTAGTAACATGGTTATTAACAATTCTGACACAGCTGGTTCTATAACTGTAAGATATTATATCCGTAAGATATTCGCAAGCTTCCATTAAAATGGTTCAATCATATGTTTTAAGTCTGAAGTAGGCCAGAATATTTTCTCAATTATAAAAGAGAATCAATCAGTATGGACATTGAAAAACCTTTCGCTTCATGTAAGGATTTGTTTTAGGAGACAACTCAAAAAGAGAGCCCAACAGATCTGGCCCAAATTGATCCGGTTCAGATCAGGAAAGCTGCAGTTGTAAGGGTTGTTAAGGACTACTGTCTCATATATAGGCATATGGACAGATTCAGGGTCTCCGCACATGGTTACTGTTGTAATTGTGAAGAGCTAGAGGAGAAATGATAGAATTTCAGAAGGGATTTCACGGATCTTAGTGGAATATTCAACACTTCATCATAATCGTAGTTGATTCGAGCTATATCTCTGCCGGTCCCTCTAAACCCTAACCTAACCTTACCTATAAAATTATTTATTCCAAGAATTTATAATAAAATCAAACCAAAAAGGTAGCAACATTTAAATAAATAAAAATTAAAAAGTTTGCATGTTAGTTTGGGTATATAGTGGAAAAGCACAATCTAAACAAACTATATATAAAATTATAAACCATTAAAATTTAAATAAAACAAACAAATGAAACAAACAAGTAGTTTACAATATGCAATATAAGTTTTATAATTTAATTTCACTTTTTGATGTTTGTTGTTGATTTAAAAATATAATTTTATATTTTAAATAAAATTATCAAAAAAATATTTGGAGTTTTGAATAATTACCAAACGAACTACATTGCTAGACTAATTCGCTATATACAACTAACTGGGTTATGTAAACACATCGTCCGTTGAATTTTCAATAAAATTTATTCATTATAATTATTTAAATAATTATTAAGTTAAAATAAATATTTGTGTTAAATCCATTTCTGTTTTACATAACTTTATTATTTTGAAAAATTTGTTAACGCCTTTAGTTTCCGATATTATATGGTTTCCAATATTAAAGAGGGTGTTCGTCCACCTTTCTGGTAGCAGTGGGAGGTTGTACCATGTTTCGCTAGTTCGTCCGCGCACCCACCGCCACTCTTGACGTAAGATAAACAGAGTCCAGCGACTTGATTGCTGCCTGACTGATCCAAGGCACGTGTAGATGTTGTCTTCAGCGCCCTGCAAGCATGCAGGCTGTTCTTTGTACCTTCTCGTATTCTTTTTTGTAAGCAATCACTCGATCCCCTCTCTCTAGCTCTAACAGCAACCCATGTATTGCTATGTTCCAGAGAATAAGACGAGATAACAAGAAGAGATAAGACACCACCCTTCGAGGTTCTCTTAGCAACCTTCCTCCTGATCTAGAATTACCTCTGTCTTTACAGTGTTAAAGGCGCCCTCAATATCAAGGAACGCCACCATACAAAACTCTTGTGAGAATATTGATTACTCAATTGTGCTTACCAGTGCGTATAGAGCTGTGTCCACTGATTTCCCTTTACCGTAACCAGTCACTAGGCTAAGTTTTTATAGATACTACGTATATAGATATCCATCAGCCTTTCCAAGGTTTTCAGTAGAAAGTCTGATAGAGTTATGGGTATTAAGTCCTTTGGGTAGACATGTGAGCATTTACCCGCTTTCGGAATAAAGATCACTCTGAGAGGTCAGCTCACTCCCACCGAATGCAGACCAGTTTTAAAAATTTTTGAAGATTACATCCAGGCATGGGAGAATAATCTTCGAGTTGTTCTGAATCTCCGCTGCAATAATTCGGTTAAGACCAGTCGATTAATAAGGTTTGAAACTTGCAAGTGCCCATAGGATTTGTTTTTTGGTTACTATATCCTCTATGCGCCGTGAGTGTGCTTCTCGTTAAGTACTAGGCTCTATCAAGTCGTCGAAGCTTCCTGGAAAGTGGTTGTCGGTGAAAAGTTTTAAAGATAAGAAGTAGTCCAAGATCCATCCGGTTTACTAAAATAACTGGAACTGGAAGGATTAGTAGACAGTACCTTCCTAAGACGAGAGGTCTCGGAGACTTCTTCCATTTTATCGCAGAAGAGTCTCCATGATCTCCTTTGTGCCTTCCTCAATTTTTTTGTATACTTTGAGGTCCTCCCTATAGAAGTCCCAGTCTTCAGTCTCTTTCGTTATTTTGGCTATATTAAAGACTGTCTTCCACACCTTCCGGTAGGTCCCCGATCGCCTTTAGAAGTATTGAATCTCATGTGGCAATTTTTCAACTGGAACAAATCAATCACCTTCTACTTGATAAAAATATTGAAAAGTGTGTGTCTGCGCTTAGTGCTAATATTGCATGTGGTAAGCTATCGAACACTTAGGTTTAAATTATCCGTTGATGGCGGAATAAGACATGAGAAACTAGAATATGGAATCACGGTCAATGAACGTTGCCCGTTACAGAACAATGAAAACAATTTCAGGACTGAAAGAGTAAAGTCAACTAGTAAGATGTACTTCTTATAAAGGCGATAGTATATCAGGTTTATTTTATGAACGTGTTATGCCTTCCTGTTGGCCGGGTTGCCATAAGTCACGAGTTTAGAAAATTCAGTTCTTTAAGATTTATAAATTTACCATCATGTTTGATGTTATAACATCATCCCTTGCCTATCTATCTATACATCTTTTGCTTCGCTATACGTCAGTATCGTGAGTGGCGTTATTGATCATATCATCTCATCAGGCGTACACGAGTGAATCTTATGAATCTTACGATTTGTTATTTAGTAATGAACGCCAGATTATCTGCCCTCCATCGTCAAAAGTGAATTGTACCTTCGATTATGATATATATTTTGCCCACCTTGAAATTTCATGGAAAATCTGTGCATTGAAAAGATAATCGATCACCATTGAGAGAAGGCAGACCATTTAACAGTGTGATGTTATTGTAGCCGTGCTAGGTTGGACAGCAGATTTAAAAATACGGCTTGTAGAAACCAAAAGCGAAACCTCAACATATGGAAAATTACAACGATCAACTATGTGCATTGTTCAACTAACGAAGGAGGCTGAAAAAAATCCTTAGCATGGATTGAATAAAAGGCACTACAGAAACTAATTAAACTTTATGTAAAAGTTAACCAAGTTGGGAGCAACGCAAATCAAAACTACATTGGATCACAGAGAGTTAGTGGTGTAAACGATACAGAGCTCGACTCTATCATTTTTCTCTCGATAATGAAATTCATCCTGTTATGTGAGAAACTACTTGCTAAGATGGCAACACCAAACTCTACGAAATCGAAAGAGCCTGATTGTGGATTAATAATTCAACTGTTATTGTATAGGTAAGACTCATTTCATTACCTAAGGAGCTTACCAGTGGTTCTATCGTACCTTTGAATGGTTCAAACCTCATTGGAACTTAGGAGTGGTTACTAACAAGTAGACGCCGATTCAGTATACAAAAAGAACACAACCAAGAGTAATGTGCTATAATGAACTGTTGTTGTGTGTGTGTGTGTAAATTATCAATAATCCGTTTGCGAACGGTCCGAGATTAATAACAGTAAATTATTAGTTTTTAGTTGAGTTTCTTTTTAATTAAAAAGAAAAGATGTTGGGGTTTGTTATAAAACGTTCTTTGTTCATTTCAAAAGTATATTTTAATGAAATGTTCAAACGTATAATAACAAACGAAATTGCTTAAGGTGGATAAGTTTATAAAGCGCGCTAATTAACCATTATTGTCGGCTGCATTTTATTTATTTTTGTAGATGACGTACAATGTAAAAATGTTCTGTGTTTCAATCAAAAATAATACCACGATAAGAAACCTACCTTTTGTTGCTACAAGATATGATAAAATGTTGAAAATAGAATAACAGAGTGAGCTTTATAAATATATATTTTGGCTACTAACCAGTTATGATGTAAGATTGATCATTTGAGTGCTCAAACTGACTTAAATCCACCGACTTATGTTGACATCTAGATCTGTTGATCTCACATGATATACATATATATATATATATATATATATATATATATATATATATATATATATATATATATATATATATATATATATATATATATATCTAAGTGATATGGACAAAAGGTTTATTGGTGAAACACTATTCTCAAGAAAGAGCTTATTTGGTTTCCTAACAGGAGTTACAATTGCTAAAAGCAGAGTGCTTGTCATTTTAAAATCTTACCCTAAAGAAACTGGTTGTTTTATATCTGGCTGAAAAAGCAGTTTTATATCTGGCCAAACTGCCATAGGGATGTAACATGCCCTTATTGGAGCTGGATTAGATGCTAAGAAGAAAAGTATTGAAAGAGTGGAGCACAGAGTTTACAGGCTATCATGTTCACTTATAATGCCATCTTTGGAGAAATACTCAAAGATTCATGGACCGCGAAGAAAAAACTCATTTATCATCTTGACTTTAGCTTTTACATCCTTCCTACAAGATATTAATATATTCTGGTAATTAATATAATAAACTTCTTAGGATCAACAAACTCATGACCCATTACTGAAAACTCGTTTTCCTTCATCCTGTTGCCTGAAGCAAGTAATATACTCCATGTTCATCGATGCAACGGTTCACTAACAACTTCACTAATTTTAGCGCTATAAGGTTAGTTCATTCTGTAGTATCAGTTCTGCTGCCAAACTCAATCAAGTTTTGATTAACGATGGTATACTGTTCGCATTCTAATCCAAATCATTATATGAACCAGATGTTGAGATGGACACTGTGGATGGAACCCGTAATTCGTTATTTTTTTGCCTATATACCCTTATCAGCGTGGTATACCTTAACAGTTATTATTCACCGTTATATTACAAATAGTCTCGTTAATCATCTCGTCTAAGTTTAAACGGCAAATCGGAACCCTTACAGGTTTCTCCAATCATTTCATTGCCGATAACATCGTTTAATTTATTCATTAAGGAATCTCATCTTTAGCTATGTCAGATTTTTTTTTTTTTTTTTTTTTTTTTTTGCGGTTTTTACAGGCCATTATTGGCCCGTACCGTGTCAACAATCTGACTCCAACGGTTTCGATCACGAGCCAGATCTTCATACTGTTGCAAGCAGTTGGAAGATGCCAGATCGCTCTCTACGCCGTGGAGCCATCGTCGCCGACAGCGACCTCTTCGCCTACCGAAAGGCGGTTCTCCCTTCAAAGATCGCTGTATCATTCGGTTCGGATCAGCACGCAGAACGTGACCGAGCCAGCGTATTCGCTGTCCTTTGATTTCATACACGATATCAGGAATTTGCATTAAATTCCTGATCTCGTGATTGAAAAGAACTCGGTAAGTGCCATCGACGTCGCGTTTTGGACCATATATCACACGCATGATTCTTCTCTCGAATGTTAGAAGCCATCTTTCGTACTCATCCGTCAAGGTCCAACTCTCACATCCATACATGACAACGGGTCTGATCAACACTCTGTACAGTTTCAGCTTATCCGTATTTGCAAGATATTTTGATTTCAGCAGTGGACGTAGAGGATACAAAGCCCGATTGCCAGCGGCAAGGCGGACCTTGATATCCTCGCCCACACTATTATCGTGAGTGATGAGAGATCCAAGATACTTGAATCTCATCACTCCTTCAAACGCGTGGTTACCACTACTGAAATCAATTGCGTCTTGGTCTCTAAAACCCGAGATTAGATATTTGGTTTTTGACTCGTTGATTTTGAGACCAACGGAAGCTGAACACTGTTCCAGTGGATCAAGTATCTCTTTCACTCCGTTGCCATTTAATCCAATCACACAGATATCATCTGCATAAGCAAGAATTTGATTGGATTGTCGGAATAAGATGTTGTCCTGAGGTGTTTCACTTTTACGAAGGATGTATTCCAACATGAGATTAAAAAGTATCGGGGACAGCGCATCTCCTTGTCGAACACCGGAGTTGATTGCAAAAGTTCTCGATAGCCTGTTCTCAACTTTAACACAGCATTGTGACTGCGTTACTGTCATTTTACAGAGATGTACATATTTTTTTGGTATTCCTAAATATTCAAGCGCATACCATAGCCTCTCTCGATTGATCGAGTCATAGGCTTGCTTGAAATCTAGGAATACCTGGTGTACATCGCGAGATGTTTCGTAGTACTTGGAAAGAATCATCCGTAGCGAAAAAACTTGATCAGTGACTGACCGATTTGGACGGAATCCTCCTTGGTAGTCACCGACAATTTCCTCCGCCAAAGGAGTAATTCTTCCCAAGATAATGTATGACAGTAACTTGTATGCTGTGCAAAGGAGAGCTATACCGCGATAGTTCTCGCATTTCATGCGATCACCCTTTTTGAATATTGGGCATAACGCGGCCACTTTCCATTCATCGGGCATAACTTCATTTCGCCATACCAATCGAACAAGGTCGAAAAGACAGTTCCACAAAGTTAGCCCTCCGAATATCAAGAGCTCTGAATTAATGCAATCAACCCCTGGTGAACGATTTTTCTTTAATCTCTGCATGGCCATTGTGAATTCCTCATAGGATGGATCCTCAATGAACATCTCCGCGGTCTGTATTTGAGAGTATTCAAATACAGCTTGTGATACATGTGGAACATTAAGTAGATCAGAAAAATGTTCACGCCATGTATCGAGTACCGCATCGACGTTAACACAGAGGTTTCCATCCTGGTCCCGAATGGCAGTTGACCGAGATCTTAAGGTATGGTGCAAATCGGTGATTCCTTTAAAGAAACCACGCGAGTTGTGCTCATTGCTGAGTTGTTGTACTCTTAAGACCTTGGCCTTCCACCATTCGCGCTTCTTCTGTCTACAAATGCGTTTAGCTGTCCTCCTAGCAAGAACTGCCTTGTTTTTCCTTGCAATTGTAAACCGAGTCTGCGCTTCATTGTGGGCTATATTGCGTTGCTCAACAGCAAGACGACACTCCTCATCAAACCAATCATTTTTGGGCGTAGTTTTCACTATACCGAGAGTGTGCTGGGCAGCATCGACAACCGAGGTTTTCAATACTTCCCAGACACTGTTCACATCATCAGATTGGTAGTTGGATCCTAAAATGCTATTGCTGACAAGATCTTGATATTTTCGTTGCGTTTCTTCATTTATCAGACCTTCACAGGAGAATCGCATTTTATATTCTCCTGTCCTCCTTGACTTGTACGAAAATTTCCATCGTAGCTTTGCAGCAACCATAAAATGGTCACTGCCTACGAATTTGGTTGACGACCGATACGATCTCACGTCTTGAACAACCCGAGCCCGGTCTTTTGAAATCAACACATGGTCAATTTGGCTTCGGGATGTTTAACGTGGATGTGTCCAGGTTTCCAAATGGATGTTTTTGTGGGGAAAGAATGTACTTGCCACTTGGAGATCATGTGCGATCGCAAAGTACATCATTCTTTCCCCATTTTCGGTCGCAGTTTCGTGTCGGGAGTACGGACCTATGTTGTTACATAAGTCGGTCTGATTTCGGCCAGCTCTAGCATTAAAGTCACCAATCACCAATCTGATATCGTGCTCAGGTATAGAGCCCATCAGATTATCCAAATTATTGTAAAATGAGTCTTTATCTTGGGGTTGGCTTACATCAGTGGGCGCATGTACACATACAATTGACAGGTTGGCTAATCTCATGTGCAAGCGAAGCTTACACATTCGATTATCGACTGCTTGGAAGTCCAAGACAGCCTTTTTTACCTGCGGCCCAATGAGAAAACCAACTCCAAGATTTCCGAGGTCATCTCCACTGTGTAGCAACGTATAGCCTTGGGACACATGGACTCCACTTTTAGGCCATCGAGTTTCTTGGAGCGCTACGAGTTCCAGCCGATACTCCTTCATACATGTGATAAGGCCGTCCAACGCGCCAGGTTTTCTTAGTGACTGCACGTTCCACGTGCTGATCCTCAATCTCGTATCCGGGTACTTAAGCGGGGGGTCATTGTTATTTAGGCGGTATCCGATTTTTTTGTTTTTGTTGACATTTTTAACTGTTATTGTTTTTTACGGATGCGGGTCGTCAGCCCAGCGATCCAACCAGATTTAGTCGCCTCCTACGACAAGCTCTGGATACTGTGGTGGTATTCTATGGATCTCATGTTTCGTTCGAAATATTTACGAAACATGGTTGCCCCCACCCACAGGGCTATGTCAGATACATACCTGATTTAACTCTTCCCAAAGTTAAATATACTGTTTACGAGCAGTAGTCATTATGCGAAGCGGCAAAAAAGCAGCTGGTTCAGGTCCATTAAAACACAAGCGAAAACCAGTTTTAGCCAAACAGTCTGCAATTTCGTTGCCTTCGATATCATAATGGGCAGCCATCCACATGATCGTTACCTTGTAGGTTCAGAAATTTCTAACAATACCCTGTCAAATTGGAGCTAATAAGAGGATTATTCTAGGAGTTAGGGACGGTTTTACTATCTCTGTGGCGTTCACAAATACGACGAATTATCACGCCACAATAGTGAAATAAAAACAAAAAATAATCGAAAAAAAATTTCGATTCAAAAACTCTATAATTCGCTAGAACTGTTGCAATATAGCCTTACAACATATATAGAAACGAAATGCAACACACATCGAGTCCGGCTGCTTATGCCTGATGAGATGGATTTGATCTTTTCGATCACACAACAAATCAATGACGTCATCAGATCGAAACCGGCGTAGCGAATGAACATTTCAGATCACATACAAGATGCAATATATTTCATAAGACAAAGTTCTAGTTTAGCTCCCATTCGTCATTAGCTGTCACGATTACAGCTCCCAGCATCATTTATCATATTCTACATCTCCAAGAAATATAATCTATTTGTCGACAACGAGATTAAAAGCTGAAATCATCCAGTGAGTCCATGCACAATTAATCCGCTTGAGGAGTACAGTATGTTCTCAAGCTACTATAGGTCGTAATTTACCAAAAACAGCATCCAGTAGAAACAGAGAGGATAAAAAACTCAAATAATTTATGGAAATTAAAAAGAGAGGCACTCAGCACGCAAAAGGCTCCCAAACAACCGATAACGAGAATGAAGGATTGTAACTAGGGCCAAGACATGAAAATGAGCTTGATGTCTTGAAAACGAGTTTAGGTAAACGAGTTTAGGAAATGGCTCCAGTAACAGTAAAACTTCCCAATTGAAGCTTTTTTACTTTAACCACCAGCCTTCAAACAACAGATACATCAGCTAGTACTGGTAGAACCACTGATTTTTAAATAAAAGGTAGCATTTTGGGGAACGACACAACAGTTGCGCTTATTGTGCTTTGTCGTCTACGTTTATTTCTCCAAAGTAAACATTTTATAATGTATAGAATAAGAAAAAAATGTATAGAGAGCTTTCGGATCGCTAGTCGTCTATTCAAAATTTAAGAGTTTCAGACAATCTGTAACATGCTTTTCCGTGTCGTGGTTGTGGCTTGAGTTGACGACAAAAAGCTTTTTTCAATTGGGCGCCAGTTTACCAGCACGTATGTCCGGCTTTGCTTTTTTCTTGAGCGAGTTGACTCGGGTGGGGTACCTATTGATGCAACAAATAAAACACCAAACCCGAAAGAAATCATTTTCCTGCGGTTTCTAATGTATTGGTTTGTTAACGTGTGTCTGGGGATGCGGTTATAACTTACTCATCGTGACTTGCAAATTTGAGCAGAGATCACCTCTGCAATCGACCTTACACTACCTCAAACGATACCGATGTTGACCTCTGATTACATCGCGACCTCTTGTTGTGGTCTCCTACAGGCTACAGCATACGTCGCATGAAAACAAAAGCAAATGTTCACTAGTTGTGTTGAAAACGACGACATGTTTTTTTCTAGATTTGATCGTGTTATATACAGGTGAGTTCCGTGTAGAGGTTAAAAAAGTTTTAATAAGACGGATAAGACAAATTATAACAAACGGTGCCACAGTTCATTCTGCTTGGTGGCTGAGTTTGCTCGACCGAGCCTTCCGTGCAACGCTACAAACCTTTGATTGAGTTATACAGATTGTTGAGATGTGCATTAGGGCCGTAATGATATCTCAATCAGTGCTGAATGCGATGCTATCTCACATCACGTATGCAAGGCAAGAACTAATTGATATTACTCTTGCCTCTAGGATTCTTAGTGGCAAAGTGTCATCCTGGATCATCTAAGTTGACGTTACCCTCTCTGATCATCGCTACATCTCTTTCTCTCTAACCAGCGATAAACCTAAAATTGGAGAATTTAGGAACCCAAGAAACACTGATTGAGAACATTATAGACTCAGTCGCAACCAGTCACATCTATTTTCAGTAATGAAAATCAGAAAGTGCGGAGTCTTGAATTATGATAGACGCACTTTGAGGATCTTGCTGGGTAATCTCCCGAGACATTGTTCAGAAAATTCAGAACATCGATAACTGCGAACACTGTGTGGGAAGGAAAAGAAGAAACTGTGAGCACTTCTTGTGTTTCTGTTTTTCAAACTCTTCCCATATAGACGGTACTGCTTTTGAAAACAATTCCTGATCATTGTGGATGAACTGAAGACCTTGAGGACAAGAGATATCTTGAATTTCGTTAGATTTCAGAACTAAGAGTGTATGTCTGGGAAGGGATGTCACAATGGGCCACAATGGAGTCTAAGTGACTGGAGAAAAAAACTGAGTTTTATAATGCATTCTGTGATTGCGTTCTCATTTCATTCAACCACAAAGATATCATCTTTATAAAGTTATCACTTCATTATATGTTGCCGATATAATGTAACGAAATATTGAATCGTTTTGGATATTTTCATTATACAGTCGAGCTTTGAACATAATTTCTTTTTCAGAAATATCAATACTGTGTTCATTAACCTTTTACGTTCGCTTTAAGCGCGATCAATGCTCACGAGTATATAGAGGTGGAGTTTTCCTCCGGTAATATATGACCACTTTGACAGTTCTCATAAAATTGATAGATCACAATTGCTAACATAAGCCGCGTTTCATGACTCCAACTGATTCAGATCAGATCACATTTTCCATGAAAACCAAAGACACATTTTGAACCAAAATGAAATTTGGGTCAAAATGCGTCTTTGATTTGCATGAAAAATGTAATCTGATTTGAATCAGCTGGAGTCATGAAACGCGGCTATAGAGTCGGCAATTGTTTTTTCCGATAACTCAATTCATAATTATGGTGATAACTTTGGAGTTGTACACTTGTCAGATATTTATTTAAATTTCTGGGGTATTACAAGTTATTTGGTCTACTGTAGTGCCACAAGGATCGGTGCTAGGTACCATTTTATTTTTGATGTCCCGAAATGATCTTGCCAGAATATAGAACTGGTTCGATCGGCTGTATTGAATAATATATTCAATTCTTAATTGTCTGACAGTGAAAATATTGAGATTCTTAAACGCTCGGACAGCCTGCGTACTCACAACTATTCAATAAATATGTCTAAAAGTGTCTTTTCTAAAAGTGTCTCTTCGATCAGCGAACATCTAAAACAGCTTTCTTTCAAGTAGTGTATTTTTATCTTCGGGTAGTTTCGTCAAAACCTAGGAAATTTTCTCGCTTGCGTCTGGCGAGAATGCATTTAACGAACTTTTGTTCGGATAACCTTCACAAACCAATCATGGAAAATTATTAAACTGCCCCCCTGCAAAAACATTTCCATTCGCCGTATTGTATATACAATAAAATAAATCCATCTATATAACTCTAGCAAATTTGTGCGGACATTGCCTCTGCCATCTACCCCTCACTAGCTCAAACGATACCGACGTTGACCTCCATCTTAATGGCGACTTCTTGTTGTGGTCTTTCATTATTTGAAAACGGTGCCAAAATTCAATTCTGCTCGGTGGCTGAGTTTGTTCAACCGAGCCTTCCGTTCAACACTACAAACCCTCGATTGAATCATATACAGATTGTTGAGAGGTTATGGACTAACGATGACCTTCAAAAAACGATCATGGAAAATTAATAAACTGATTTCCTTCCTCCCCTTAAAACATTTCCTATCCCTGAATTGTATACAACAAAATAAATCAATTTACATTGGTAACGATAAGTAGCCGCGAACTGAGTTTTTAAACGAATCCAGATTTTCACAACTTTCGTGGAGATCACCTCTGACATCAACCCTTCACTAGCTCAAACGATACCGACATTAACATTGACTTAAAATGCAGCCAATGATTCTCCACTCTGCTTTTTGGGACTCTCTTGTTGTGGTCTCTCGCAGTATATATCAGTCACATGAAAACAAAAGCAAATATTCACTACCTACTGTGCCACCTTCGATTGAGATATACAGATTGTTGAGACGTTACGGATTAGGAATGACCTTCAAAAACAGATCATGGAAAATTAATAAACTGATTTCCCTTCTCATCTCAAAACATTCCGTTCCCCGTATTGTATACAACAAAATAAATCCATCTACATAACTCAATTGGTAACGATGAGTACATTTTCTAACTCCACATTATAAAGTGAATTATTTTGAAATAAGATAAAGAGATAACCCCCCCGAACCCCCACAGACAACAAATATTTAACAATAATTGATTGTCATTATAATAATAATAATAATAAAATAAGTACGCTTCTATTGCTTTTCAGTTTTTCCACTCGCTCGTTCGCTTCTATTCATGGTCTTAAATTAGAATATGATTGAAATACGTTCATTTCCATCTTTTTATTGTTGTTATTCGGTTGTTAATCAAAAAAAAAAAATAAAAGAACAAACAAATAGACGATGCGAATTTGGTGCTCATCCTTATAAATATATATATATCCTTATAATAATAAGATTACGCCATTGTTATCATTAAAAATTCACATTTTTCATCGTATTTAAAGCTTTTTGTTATTTAAAAAGAAAAAAAAATTATAAAGAAAATAAAAGAAAAACGGAAAATTTCTATTATCATTTCATAATCATGATTAATTTTATTATTATCACTATATATAATTTTTGTCTTGTTACCGTCATAATAATAATAATAATAAAATAATATAACTTAGTTTAAAATATAAAAACGACAAAAATTATCGTAAGTCAATTTTTAAGATGATACAACATACAACATAACGACGTATTGAGTTAAGTTAATGAATTAATTTTGTGCTCGTCGTCATTTTATCACTTCGTTATATAAACACATTTTTTTATTATTATTTTTTTTTTTAAATTAATTAATTATTTTTATAAGGATGAGTTTGATATATCGTAATAATTTTTAATCAGTATAATTTATTACTAATTAGAATTACATATTATTACAACAACAAAATTTAGAAGGGTGGCATACAATTTAATGTCGTTTTCGTATATCGATGTAAATGACATACTTTACGTATATTGTTCATACACCTCGTTTGGGGTTTAATCAGTAATTATTTATATTTAATTGGTTTTAATCTATGATATGCAAATGAGTACGTTTAGTATACAATATATAACATATACCGAGCACATTCTGCTTTGGGAGAGCGGATGGGGGACGTTTTTCAACATCACATGAAGGGTGTCGAATAATAGTGAAAAAAAGAGCGAACATAATTGTTTCTTCTATGTCACATTTTCTTGGGTAAGTAGAAGCCTAGATACATCTTGATTGATAGGACTGTGGTCCTACAGTCCTATCATTCAAGATGTGATAGTGATATCTGTATCTGTATCTTACTCATTCAGAAAAAATATTATGACCAAAGTCTTAGTTATACAATTTGGTTACTTTAACACAAGTTTTTTTGGTTATATTCAAGTTAAGATCACTAGTTATGCTGCATCAACACAACGTGCAACTGCATCAACATAACGTGCAGCGTACCGCAGTAGGCCGTTTATGAACAGTAAAAACATACAGTTCAAAAGGAAATCTACGTTCCGTCCACACTCACGGTTGGTCTCTCGCGCACACAGTCCCGCGGTGCACGTCACATGGAAATTCAATTAATTTTCCTGTAAGTGAAATATTTAAAGCACAAATTTAGTGTAAAAACCAAATAGTGATGCACAAATCTAGTTTACAGTTAAACCAAAATCTTGAAAGAGATTTCAACAATTTGGTTACAGCACCAATAAACCAGATTGCATACACACACACAAGACCATTGCCCAGAAATAGTGAAGCGTTAACACCACAACGTAAAAACATGGCATACAATATTCAACATCAGAGGTCTAACAACTCAGAGGTCTAATAACTTCTTACCGCCAAGATCGAACTATTCTAAACCACCAACTCCAATGGAACTTGATTCATCTATACAAACACGACAAGTAAACTATATCAACCACCCTTCTCAGGGTCCAGTTATAAAGCGAGAACATTCCTATCTTCACGAGCCGCCAAAGCAACAACGAATAAATCATTTAGAGATACAACTTGCAGAGGACCAATAAATCCAATTGGCAATTGACAACACCGAAAATGAGATAACTAGGGAAGAACAAGATATGGTAGATGAATAGAAAGTAGATTTTATGATGGTACCCTACCTAGAGTTACGGCTAAAAAACGGAAATATATTAAAGTTCCTCATTGACACCGGTGCTAACAAGAACTTTATAAAATACGAATGAGCACCTAATACCAAACCAACTGAAAAGCAATTCAAAATCAGATCCGCAGGAGGTGATATTAAAATCAGTCACAAAATTAGTGGACCGTTCTTCAAAAGCGTTGGCGTTGATAATAACATCGATTTCTTCATTTTACCCGGATTAGAATCGTTTGATGGAATCAAAGGAGATGACACACTGAAGGAACTTGGGTCACTTATTGATCAAAAGAATAACGAATTAGTAATTATACTCTATGTATGTTGGGTTACGAGAAAAACCATTATGCCAGATCAACAATATACTACAAGTGGACGATGGTCTGTCGAGATTGAAAATTGTAGCGAACGTATCATCCACCACCGGAAGAACCATTCACAGGGCAGTAAAAGATTCTTCAAACTTAATCCGATACTGCGATGCACCAATCAATGTTTTCAGGAATCAATTGATATTCCAGGATGGTCAAGATCTAGGTTCATGAAGAGCCGCATCTCGCGTACCATAGACACTACATTAGCTTACCAGAGATAAACAAGGTAAGTTTACGCAAGATCCTACTTGAAAGATTGCATCCAACCATTATTAATGGAATCAAAATCTCGGAAGAGTATATCCAGCTTTTGCAAGAAGAGTTTAAAGAGAGTCTGCCCAATTACAAAGTACGCCTGACACAACGAGTCGTAAAAGATATTCGGAATGAAGAACTCTCCATCATAAAAGAAGAACACAAGTGGGCACACAGAAACTACATGGAGAATCGAAAACAAATTTTGGAACATTACTTCTTTCCAGGAATGGCTAGTTTGAACTCACCAACTCAAAGAAAAATCAAATACACTCGCGGACAAAATTAATGCATATTTTTTTTTGTGATAAAAAAAATCCCGCTGGTCAATTTAAATACTACTAGTGTCAACTGATAGCACATTTATATTTTTATCAGAAACCACCTTGAATAAAGTTTACTGCAAGCCAATCAATTAAATTTTTCAAAAATGCTTAATCAAAAGGAGGGCCGTACGGAGCTGGTGGAGATTGGTTTGTGGAGGAATGCAGACTGGTAAGCTCGGAACATTCTTGGCGATCATATTTTGCCATATGTGGGCTTCATAGGTTATGACAGTTTTGTGTTAATGCATGATAAGGCTCCAGTCCACGTTGCTGCAACGGTACGACAATATCTCCAAGATATTGGCATTCGTGCACTTAATTGGCCCCAATGAGTCCTGATCTTAATCCGATTGAACACGTGTGGGACATTCTGAAACGCCGTAGTAGAGCTAGAAATCCTGCACCAGATTCGAGTTGCAGCGCAAGAAGAGTAGAATCTCATTCCGCAAGAAATGATACATAGCATTCTACTAAGTATGCCCAGAAGGATGAAAGCTGTAATAAGGGCACGGGGAGAAATACTCATTATTAAATTAATCAAATTAAATTGTAATAAAGCTAGTTTTAATGTTTATAAACCGCTTTAAAAATTTAAAAAAAAAATAGTTCGACACATTTTAACATTTTGCAATGAAAAATAGCCGCTATAATTCCATAACGCCACATTTGTGCCCCTTTTGAGAAAATTATAAATTTGGGATCATTTGATACCAGTTCCACTGAAATTGTCCAGCGGGATTTTTTTTATGACAAAAAAAAATATGCGTTAATTTTGTCCAGGAGTGTAGAAAATTATTAAAGAACCAATTGCACGGTTTTTTTTATATAATACGAGATGCATTCGCCATTAAGGATTATTTAAAAAAATGTTGTTAACTAATATATAAAATACTTAAATAAATTACAGAAATTTGTAAAAATTAATTCAGTTTATTATTTTTCCATTTATAAAATTATTCTGTTCCTCCATTTTGTTTTGACAGAATACAAAAATATTTTTAATCAACAGAACACTAATGGAAAAAAAACAAACTGAACTTAGTCACAATTTAAATATTTTTAGTTGTATGTCTTGGGTCTGTTTGATAAATCGCACGGACTACCCGTTGTCAAAATTTAACACTGCGTTTTATTATTCAACCGGGTCACATTCACCTTTAACATTAGTTGCTTTCCAATCGACCAACCGCTAGTACCCGCTAGTGAACCGATAGTAGTTCGTTGCGTGTCTTTGCTATGGTCGATTGGAACGCTAATAATTGAAAAATATGAGTAAAACATAACCTATAAGTGTAAAACATAACCTATATTTTATTGTGTATGCATAAAAATTGTCAAAAATCTTTATCAAAACTTTTTTGTTAGTCTTAACTGTTGTGACTATGGAAATGAAATTATTTTTATTTTAAATACAAATAAAAAAAAATATTTTTGAACGAAAAAGTGAAACGGTTCAACACTTCGCCACGTAGTGGTGAAATTATGCGTAACTGCTTCTAGCTACTCGTGAAAAATAGCAAGAGCAGTTGCGAGTAGATAAATTAGCAAAGACACACAACGAATTACTAGCGGTTCACTAGCGGGTACTATCGGTTGGTCGATTGGAAAGCAACTATTGTGTTTTATATTAAACCGGTTCAAATTTACACTGTCACATTTCGTTTGTTATTTCGCACAGTATACTTTTCATATACACACGGTGCCAAAGAATGTAAACTAGATGACCAATCAGAGTATGTAGTGCAAATTTTAAAAAAAATGAAGGCGTTAAAAGTTAAAATAAATTTGTATTTTTTATATAAATAAAGTATTATATATTAATAGTAAACGTATTTGTAAATGATGTATTTCAACACATAGTCGTATATTGTTGGTATACATTTTATTTATTACCACACCATGTTATTTTTGATGTGCTTATTAGGCGGATTCAAATGACCACACGAACTGGCTTTGGGCTTTATAAGTTAGCGAGCACTAATCGGACTTGGAAAAAGCGTGAAAAGAGACGTTAAGATTTCCAATATTTGGTTGTAAAACAGAAATATGTAGCTGAGTTGGGACCAATGCGAGAACAAATGGAAGGGATTAAAGCGGCAGTATTAAATTCCATTTTTCAGTGATGAGATGTTCGTTTTTATTCGTCTGCAGATGGCCAATAAATGCTGTTTTGGAGTAAATTTAATTATTGAAGCTTCCGGGCAAAATTATTAATTACAATCCAGGCGGTAGATTTCACACACCCAAATCTTCCTGCTATTGATCTCAAACACAATATACATAAACCAAATCAGTATGTGATTAGAAATTGACTAATATCTAACCTTATTATCTAACCTTAAAGTTTTCCGAATTCCAAAAAACCACAGTCCAATCATGATTTGATTTTCTATTTGCATTTCAATCCTACCTGGTCGGCACAGTAGTTATTTTTAAATCGTGCATATCCACCAGGGCTTTATATATCAAGTTTCTGGTGCCCGCATACGAGTTTATAATCAGAATCTAGTGGTTCTATTTCAGTTGTTCGAGCTTTTTGAGTGATATTTGGCCTCAGGAGTGTATTTCGGATTATGATTTTCTTTTATTATTTTTTTTTTTGCAGTTTTGTATTTGTTATGAATGTGTTCATTGGAATGAGTTGATGGTTCACTTCATCAGACGTTTAACTGTAATTGCGAAACTTAATATGCCTATACATAACAATGAAAGATAAAAAAAACATTTAGTGTAAAAGTTGGGCAGTGATCACTTAACAAAACTTTTTAATGTGATGAGCTAGTGTAATCTAGCCTAATCGATCTGCTTATACAGCCTATTTAGTCATATGTACGAATACATCCAATATACGATAGATCAAAGTATTTTATTTAAATATATTACTTTTGAATATATTTTAATCCTAGTTTAGGGCAATTTATCGTGTACTGGTATTTAGTTAATAAATAAATATTAACAAACTCACAAATAATAATAAAACAATATTCAATATTTATTTATAAAATATACCCAACAGCATATTTATTTTAATCATTTTAATTTATGCTTAGAATTTATTTCATCGGAAAATTAATGCATACATCTACATTATATAGATATGATTATGGAAAATGTAATTGAAATGTTTGGGAAAGCTTTACCTAATTATTTGTGTATGCGTGGAAAAGTGTAATTTCACTCGTAGGATTAAAAGTATAAGTTTATCTTCATTCACTTAAACGAGTCATTTTTATGAATGGTAGAGTTAATTTTCACGTTATAATCCATTGGCTTGTAACAGTTCAACCAATCTTGTGTCCATTAATTGTAATAAAACAAAATCAATTGAAAACTGTTGACCATAAAATAAAAGATTTCAACGGGATCGGAAAATATTGTCATCGTTGTTCCCCCAGCTCAGTTCGTAGAGGTATATTATTCGTGGGTTTAATTTATATCTTCCATGAACTCCGTTCCGTGTTTGATGACAGATAATAAGATAACCTGCTTTATGCAAACCTCTCACAACCACTTACCCATTCACAGTCCAACCCTTTTTCAACTATTTTCTCATATCATCTTATTAACCAAGCAAGAGTGAAGAAGAAAAAAAGAAAAAACAGATGCACCACTTAGGTTTCACGTTATAAACTTTAATGAACGAGATTTCAAATTTCTTAACCTTTCATAGGTCTCAAAACATTAATATGGGAAAAACTAACAATATAAATGTCGTTGATTTCACAAATATTTTTGTTAAAACTAGATTTACTTATATTTATGTACGCGTACCCCAAAAGAAATTACATTAAAACTAATTATAAGAATAAATTGAGAAAATTCATTAATGAGTAGAATCATTACTTAGTATAATAATATAATATAATAAAATAAAAAGATATATATAATAGTTAAATAAACAAAAGAAAAAAAAATGAAAAACTTATCAAGTTTGGATGCGGTTATTGCAACCGATGTGTGGATCCAAAATATTGATGGTTTGCCCAGCGCTGCATATACGATATATTTTTTTGATGTATAAAGTTGATTGATATAACGTATTTTATATGCGTTCGATGATTTTCCAAATGAATATTATATTTTCAATCAGGTCGGTGTAAATGCATTTAATATATCGGTTTGCTTCGGATATATTTGGTAATACCGATAATATTAGTTTTGTATTACAGCTACAATGTTTTTGAGATAATCGTCCTTGCACGTGAAATTGTGACCATCACTTAGCACACCAAAGAACACCGTTAACATTCAACTTGTAACTTATAGTTAGGAAATGTTCTTTACATTATTTACTGGTATTAACCCACAACATTCATATTATTATGTGTATGCACATACTAATACATTAATTTTGTATTATAGTTTAGGACTAGCAATTTTGTAAGTCCATTTTATCAAAAGTTCTGATCTCACAAAAAACCTCTTTCATATAAAAAAAAACGTGACACACAATTGAGTAGTAACTTCAATAAATTTTTTTTTTATATCTACGAGAACACTTTATTTGTGACCTTTTTGGTTTCAAAGCTACTGATCAACTCTCCCAGCACATTCTTTTTTTTCGCATCATTTCAAAAAAAAACTCGAGCGTTATCTTTGTGGGAGGAGAAATTGATTGGACAGGTTTTAAAGAAAAGCATTGCAATTAGTGAGAAAGGTCATAAAAATTTAGTCAAAAATTACATATCGTAAAAAAAAATAACTTAAACACCCAAAAATAATTGTTAGTACGTTGACGTGTTTAAAATTGTACAGCGGTCATAGAAATTCTCAAAAGTTAGAGCTGTAACAGGCTATATATCTATATATATATATATATATATATATATATATATATATATATATATATATATATATATATATATATATATAAATATATATATATATATATATATATATATATATATATATATATATATATATATATATATATATATATATATATATATATATAAATATATATTTATATATATATATATATATATATATATATATATATATATATATATATATATATATACCTATATATATATATGTATATATATATATATATATATATATATATACATATATATATATATATATATATATATATATATATATATATATATATATATATATATTCATATATATATATATATATATATATATATATATATATAAAAATATATATTTATATATATATATATATATATATATATATATATATATATATATATATATATATATATATATATATATATATATATATACATATATATATATATAGATATATAAATATATAACGGGTAGGCCTTCTATCGGTGTAAATTTGAACTACCGGTTATTATTTCGAATCTGGCAATACTTATGTCATTCTATTCTGTCACAAAATATAATTCTATAGATTAGTTAATGGTAATTGTTCTGCAGAATTAAAGGAGAAAATATCACCATTTGTTATGCCAGGACGGGTAAAACGAGGAACGGTTAATTCGCAGAGGTCTACGCATTTTAGTCATAGTATCGCATAGGTGAATCTGCCGAAACCTCGAACTGAAGATGTGAAGGGTGAATTTATTTATCGAACATCTAGGAACTGGAATTCGTTGGCCGGAGTTTAGTTTTCGTGATAGTATAAAATGCACAAGTTAAATGCAGCTATCAACTCTTACTTGAAGAATCCCGCGTTGGGTGCAGGTGCTTTGACAGTTACAAGGAGCTAGGCGAGTCTTAAAGTCCACCCTGCACCCAATTAAACCTAAACTTAAAAAAAAGAAAAAATGGGGCTCAAAAAACCCACACGTGGTCTTACAGAAACCAATGCACCCATTACGAGTGACAGTTTGATGCGGCTTGTAGAGCGGAGGCATTGTTGGCCCATATCTCTTTGAAAAATGAGGACGGCGCAACCATTACGGTCAGTGAAAACATCTACCAGAGTATTGATGTGACGATGTTTGGTTTCAACAGGATGGTGCAACTATTTATATATATATATATATATATATATATATATATATATATATATATATATATATATATATATATATATATATATATATATATATATATATATATATGTTACGGTTAAAGTCCGAAATGTGGTGAATGTCCGAATTTACCGCTAAATGTCCGAATTTACCTATCCCTTTGATAAATGTAAGTTCAATCTACGTTTACTCGCAAATTTAGACTATATTCACAATTGCTCTTTAATTTTTTGTATTAATAAATGATTTCGTAGCAGTCCCTAGAATGATTTTGTAGCAGATCCTAGAATGATTTCGTAGTAGACCCTAGAATGATTTCCAAGAATTGTAACGGCTTACGGCTTCGATACCTCTCACGGGCACGCAGGAAGTCGCTGCGGGCCCCTCGCTTTGCCCTCCGAGGGGCTTTAGATTTCAACTTCGAGGGACCTAGGAGCCGGGATAAGCAAACATGTCGCACTGCGTGCCGCACGTAGGAACGGATTATATAGAATCTTTTAATGGATTTCGGTACACTTCGGTTCACATTTTGATAAATTCGGACATTTACCGGTAAATTCGGACATTCGCCGATTTCGGGCTTTAACCTTAACATATATATATATATATATATATATATATATATATATATATATATATATATATATATATATATATATATATATATATATATATATATATATATATATATATATATATATATGTTTATATATAAATATATATATATATATATATATATATATATATATATATATATATATATATATATATATATATATATATATATATATATATATATATATATATATATATATATATATTTATATATATGTATATATATATACTAGTATATATGTATATATAAATTTTTTTTTGTACGTAGGGTTAAAACCCTCAATGGAGCTGTGCCGGAGTCTTACCGACTAAACCCCACCCTGCGCTCATCCACATGACCGAGATCGCAAAATTTTCATAAGGCCAGTTGTTGTTCTACCACCAGTTGTTGTTCTTCTCTAATGTGATCTTGGAAGCTTCTGCAATGGTCCAGGCACACCCCTAGGTACTTAATTTTTGCTGTTGGTACTATACTTATTCCTCCTATGTTGAATTCCGTGGTTGAAAGCATCCACCTACCTGCCATTACAACCGACTCAGTCTTTTCCGGCGCCAACTGCAACCGATGAGAGCAGAGCCATTTGGAGATGACATCAACTGCGGCTTCTACTCTCTCTGCAAGTTGTTGTTCAAATCCCGCCGATATAATAAGTGCCAGGTCATCGGCATATCCCACTAGTTTCGTGTCTTCGGGCTTCGGAATTCTGAAAACACCGTAATTAAGAATATTCCAGAGAAGTGGTCCTAAAACAGAGCCTTGTATTACACCACTCGTAATCTCTATCCGAGTAGCAACACCCGCTGATTCTATAATGATTCCTCGTTCACTCAGACAGCTCTCGAGAACCTTCCTAAGACTCACGATTACTGGACATTCCTTAAGCCTTTGCAGGATTAGCTCCCAAGCTGCGCTGTTGAATGCAGTCCGTACGTCTAGAGTAATTACCACTGGGATATGCCGTTTGTATTTGGATCCATCAGCTGCTTTATCGACAAACCTCATGACTTCCGATATAGCATCTACTGTAGAACAGCCCGATCGAAAACCGAACTGGTTCACTGCAAGTGTGCCAGTTCTGTTGACTTCGTCTATTAATCTGTGACGCGGTAGGTGCTCATATAGTTTCCCGAAGGTGTCCAACAGGCAAAGTGGTCTATATGACGTAGGCACCCCATCCGGTTTCCCCTCATTTTTAAGTAACACTAGTTTAGCTATCTTCCAGATATTAGTTTATAACATTCAACATTATTTTTGGGTGGGCGTCAGATGTAATTCTGACCGCTTCTGGTGGGATTCCATCCGGTCCAGCTTTTCTTTATTTTTAGCTCCATGCAGTCTCTAATTCTGCCCTAGTGAATGGTAGAAACGCTTGTGGTTGTTAAACTTATAGTTTGCTCGCTTGTGAAACGGAAAAAGCTCCTTAACTATGGTGGTGACAGTTTCTGCAGTTATGGTGGGCACCATTTGGCCAAACTTCTTGGTTACAATTTTATACGCATCTCTCCATGGATCTTTTTCTATCCTGCTGCAGCGCTTTTGCGAGCAATTCTTCTTTGATTTCAGTATAGCCATTCTCATGTTCTTCCTTGCACATTTCAATTCCTGTTGGATAGATGTATCCACTTGACCACGGGTACGCCGGTTCTCTCGCAATAATTCTTCTAGCGCAGTTGCAACATCTGCGCAGTTCTGCAATTTCCGATGTCCACCAGTACACGCCTACTTTCCTGTCTCGTCTGCCAGTCTGTAGTACCTCCTCACATGCCTTCCTAGTTGTAATACGACATGGATCCAGGTGACGCTGAATTGCACTGCGAAAAGTTTCTTGTTTGGATTCACCTATGCGCCAGCTCCTATTTGCAATTTCATTTTGTCCTACTCTTCTATTTAATGGATTTCTTATCACTTCAAACATAATAAAGCGATGATCACTAAGGCTTTTGTTGTCTAGATCTTCCCAGTTCCGAAGCAGGTTAACAAAGAGCCGTAATTGTCTCTTTCATAGGTTGGTATCTGCCCTACATTTAAACTATTAAGATTGCAGGAAGCGGCCCAGTCTGCGAGCATTTCTCCTCTGTTGTCCAGTATTTCACCTCCCCATAATGGGGACTTTGAGTTGAAATCTCCTGCTACGATTACATCTTTATTCAGACTCCGAATAATCAAACCAAGTACATCTAGCCTTTGAACAAACACTTCCACCGGTTTATTAGGTGAAAAAAAGCAACTCATAATAATGGGATCGTCTAAATCCACCCAGTCAACACCTTTTATAGCACCCAAACTAGTGGTGGCAATCTCTTTGGATAATTTAATAAGTGCTGCATCACCGTTCAGGTCTGCTTTCCAGTTTTCTCCCTGTAGTTTCCGTCGGTCTGGCTCACTCACCAATAGCACGTCCAGGTTGTTTGAAATAGCTGTGGCAACAAGGATATATATATATATATATATATATATATATATATATATATATATATATATATATATATATATATATATATATATATATACATGTATATATATATATATATATATATATATATATATATATATATATATATATATATATATATATATATATATATATATGTAAATATATACTGTGCAGTTAGATTAGGTTAGACAACTGAGTGTTTTGATTCATTTTGTTAATTTTTATTTATTTACAAATCATAAACTATAAATTAGAATAGTTTAGTTTTTATAGTTTGTTTGTAAAATATGAAATGTCAAACTTTTTCGTATATCCGAATATAAATCAAAATATCAAACATGTCAGTATACATAGGTATCGATACCACATCGTACAAAATAAAATCAAACTTTTTTGCTTCAAAACATGCAAATTGAAATATTACTGCCACTATATGCGCTCCTATTTTCGAATTAAAGCGCTTATTTGTACATTAAGCTTTCTATTTGATTTTCAATTTTTTTTTATCAAAAATTTCGAAGTCAATCAATTAATTCCTCACAAAACAACTAAGTTGGTAACACTTTGTGCCAATTTTTGGATTTTGGATTTGTATATTTGTTGTTTGTTGGCAGATCTATCTATCTATATAAACACGAAAATTAATGACACGAAAATATCCTTGTCACTTTAACTCGTCGGGTATAAATCAATGCTAAAGTTTTGTGTTCTAGGTGTGCATCGTACGGAAATATTTTGAATCATGATTGTGTGTGTGTGTGTGTATAGTCTCATGAAATTAATTGGTTTACATTTTGGTTTCGAGTGACATGCTATATTTTCCTGTCTCAAAAACTTGACATTTTCATCTTACATTTCATCTTATATATGAACGTAAAGCTGCCCTAAATTATTCCTTTTCGGGTTGTTCCGTCTCGGTATTCACATAAGAATCGATTTCTTTTTCTTTTCGGTTTTCATCTCGTTTAAGATTATTATTTGTATCATTTGATATCCATATACATATATATACGTAAAATGATTTATGATTATTTTGCTATGCTTTATGTTGTATATACATAAATTATTTGGAAAACTTAACTAAAGTACGTAAAGCACAGTATAAATAAAAAAAAGCTCTGGAAAAACGTTACATTTTTTTTATAAGGACGAACTTAGTTTGTATGTATATACGAAATGAAATATTGTAATTTATTATTTAAAATTTATTTTAATAATATTATTATTATATATTTTTTAATAATTTTATTTAAGATTTATACTTTAATATGGTAAAAATTTGTGTGTATCTCTCTAAGTGGTAAATTGGTTATCATTAAAGTAGATATTATAAATTTTCCTTTTTCCCACAAATGTTTCAAAATGAACTTTTTGTGAATGGAAATTCAAGTGTTCGTAATTTGTTATACTCGTTATGTGGTAGAAAAGTGAATTTTATTCAACTTCATTATACATAATCACATTGGTAAAATATGAGTTTGTAACAATCACTTAGGAGGTTGTTGTACATGAAATGAATATTATTATGTAAATATTTGATGCTTTATGTCGTTTGAAATTAAAATTTAGTGATTTGCAACCATGTATAAACTGGGTCTGTGATAGGAAATGAGATTCCCAAAACCATGAGAAAATGCAGGTTCCATATATAAGTATCGAACACGAGTAAGTTCTTCACGTCATTGTTAGCTGGCATAATATATTAGTAAAGTGCGCTGGAGAACATCCATCGAAAGAATGAACCAAAAGTAGAAGCGAACCAGCGAAATGTATACACTGTGAATCATCACCCAACAAATAATAGAGGTTGTGAGGTTGCCAAACAGATGTAAAGAATGACAAAACAGTAAAAGAAATTCAACAGAGAGCCTCAAAACTCTTAATTTTCTACCTAGGACGCCATCCTATGTATTTAAATTAAATCCCTCTTAATAGCGCGTAAGTAAGAGAAGGCACGACATATGCCCAAATGGCTAGCCAAAAGGAAAATGTCAAGAAAGCACCCAGTCAGAAAAATCATGTCCTGCAAGAGATAACCACTATAAATTCTCTTCTGGCGGCACAAGATCAAAGCTACTAAAACAACAAGAAAAAAGACTAGGAACCTGGAGAGAAATGCAAATGGTCTTGCACAACGCATTTCAGAACTAGAAGTATTTTTAAACACAAAACCAATTGAAATATGCTTAACCTCCGAAAGTCACTCTACTAGAATTTCGTATTTCAAAATTCGTGGATACCAGTGCTATCGAGCTCTTCATCCAGCAGAAAGAACTAGAGGTGGGACAGCAATATTTATCAAGGAAAATATTAAACATCAAGAAGAACTTACATAAAATAGAGGAAGAAGCTATGCAAGTAGCAATTGTTTCGATTGCTACCAAAAACTACAAGAGCTCCACTATATCAGCAATCTACTGTCTACCCAGATATAACTCAAAAATGAATCCTACATCAAACTTTTTAAATCGCTTGGTAACAATTTCATTATTGCAGGCAACTTTAATGCAAAAAACATATTTTGGGGATCAAATCGAACTACTCTCAAAGAAAGAGAGCTATTTGATGCAGGCAAAACAATAAAATATGAATTTCACTCCAGTAGAAAGCCCACCTCTGGCCTACGGACGTAAATAAAATTCCTGATCTTCTAGACTTCTATATATCAAGAGGTATCTCCGAAAATTACTTAGTAGTTCAAAATGAAGAAGGACTATCATCGGATCACTCTCCAGTTTTAATGACAATAAATTTCAAAGCAATAAGGAAGGCAAGCCCTCCAAGACTAACAAAGGTACCGCTTTCGAACGCTTATATGATAGAAGAAAAGCTGGAAAATATCATTGAAAGTATACAGAAAGCGGCATGAGCAAGTACTCCCATCCAGCAAGGTATTTTAGAGAAAAGTATAAGCTACCCAGTTGAAGTAAGAGACTTGGTTAACTTAAAAACCGAGCTCGCAAGACTTGGCAAAGATCTAGATCCCCTGAAGATAAAACAATATTTGCAACAAATTTAAACTGCTTACAAAACAGATCTAGAATGAGTCAGTAGTTAGCTTTCTAAGTATCCTGACAGATAAACCTGACACGGACTATTCGTTGTGGAAGGCCACTAAAAGTCTGAAAAGACTTAAATTGCAAGTGCCACTCATAAAAAAGTTGATGGAACCTGGGTTTGCAGCGATAAACAAAAAGCTGATCTGTTTGCCGAAAATATTCAAAGCATAAGCAGAAAAAGCACTACGGAAACTACAGCATAAAGTCAATGCTGTGTTTAGACAAAAATATGTTCCGAGACAGTGGAAACTAGCAGAAATCATAATGATTCCTAAGCCTACTAAACCGTTAAATGGCAAAACATCATACAAGCCATTCCCTTTATTAACAACCACATCAAAAATTTTCGAAAGATTGTTTCTGAAGAGACTTAAGCCAATTATAGAGAAAAGAAAACTTATACCACCACATAAATTAGAATTTCGAGAAGGTCACTCAACAATAGAACCGGTACATAGGATCACTGATACGATTGAAGAGGCGCTGGAAGAGAAGAAGGTATGTTCAGCAGTATTCCTAGACCTAGCCCAAGCATTTGCTGCGGTTTGGCACCATGGTCTGGAATTTAAGCTTCAACGAGATCTACCACCACAATATTTTGAACTGCTAAAGTCATACATAAATTACCGTTACTTTGGGTGAGACTGGGAGATGAGTACTCAAAACTAAAGAAAATATTGGCAGGAGTCCCACAAGGTTAGCCCTGTGTTATACCTTCTGTATACACATGATTTACCAAATATAGTAGAAGCCCGAGTAGGGACATTTGCTGATGACACTGCAATTACGAGTATGACCACTGTACTAGTATTTTCGAATCAACACAGAAACTACAAAATGGCGTTAATACAGTGAATACTTGGACAAAAACTTGGACAATAATGCTAAACGAATCAAAATCAACACACATCAACTTCACCAACAAGAAAGTAGAATATATCCCGATTAGACTGAAATTCCAACATATTCTTTACTCTGACAATGCCAAACACCTTGGCTGACACCTAGACTCAGTGTTTAAGCTCAGGTGGAAAGCGCATCTTAAAAATAAAAGACAGAAGAATTGAATTTAAATTCAGAAAAATGCAATGGCTTATTGGAAAAAACTCTGAGCTTACAACGCAGAACAAGCTAATATTATATAAAGTTCCAGGGACCGAGCTTTGCTCGGAAAAAGAAAGAAAATTTTTTTAAACACTTTCGCAAAACAACTTTAATTTAATTTAATTTTATTTATTTTATTCGACTGGAAAATCGTCGCTGTTAATATCAAGACTTATAGAATTTAGATCAGGAGCGTTCAATGCTTCTTTCCACACAACATGATACGTGTGACGTTCATTTTCAGGTGGTAATAGAACTATCAAGCTATTTTGTCGTTTAACACGGGAAAATGCTACGTACAACATACCGTGATTAAAGACAGGTGTACGCAAGTCGACGCCAACAAATTCGAACGTTTGTCCTAAAGATTTATGCACGGTAATAGCAAACGCTGGTCGAAGTGGAAATTGATGTCGTTGTATTGTACATCCAAGTTGACCTTTACTGGAGTCGAGCGTAACTCGAGGAATGTTTACTTCTTGTCCAGCTTTTTCCCCAGTAATTATTTTTGCTTTAACTATGTTGTTACATAATTCGGTAACAATCAGGCGTGTTCCATTGCACATGCCCTCCGAAATATCTAAATTACGCATTAGCATAATTATCGTATTTTTCTTTAGTTTTAATTCATGGGATGGCAAATCAGCAATTTCAATCTAATTAAGAAATTCTGGCGTGAAATCAATACCTCCTTCCTGTTTATCCTTTAAAGAATCAAAACTTTTATACGATTTCTATTTTCCTGGGAGACGACCGACGATCTCAGCATTAATATTACTGACTTCTTTGTTCAGCGGCGCGAGAATAACACGTTCCTTCATTCCTTCGTAATTTAGATTCGTAAGGCTATTTCCAAATACTTCTTCGATTAAATTACCACTGAAAATTATATCCTCAGGTAATTCGATTTCAGTGAAATCATTTTTTGGAAGATTTCCATTTCCCAGTTTCAGGATGTACTTTGCTAATGCTTCCTGTTCCGGATCGACACGCATATTTTTTTTTAACAAAAAATTTTTGTAAACCATACTTTGGTAACATCGGTGCCTCATCTATAAGGAAAACATCAACTTGAGCGAGTTCTGTAGCTTTGACTGAACCAGGTTTAATGCTGGAAATTGAATCTGACGAAAGCGGAAATTTCAGACCAAATGTCTTGTGTGATGTTTGTCCAGCAGGCTATAGAGTTGAAGCGATTCCAGTGAATGCCATACATTTTACTTTGCGATTATGGCCACAAAGTAAGTGATATAAGGCCTTATACATGAAGGTTTTACCGGTACCGCCTGGTCCAACTATGAAAAAACATTTTGTTTCAACATAGATAGAGTCATTGGCTGCACGTAAAATACTGTCCACAATTTCAACCTGTTTTCCTTGCAGAATATTATTTATTTTTATATCATTATATTTTTTAATCGAGTGTGCATTGCGTTTGAATTGCAATTTATGCGATAGGATAAAAAGAAATCAAAATTAAAAAATTCAATAACGAAAAGTGGTTACTTTGATCGAAAAAATTTATTCAAAGTATTTGTGACGTCATTCATATGAAAAATGTTTTCCAAAATTAAGGCCATAAACGAATTTTCTCAAAGTCGTGACCTATCTTGATCGTTTTTTCACACCGGAAAATGGTAGTATGCCAATTTTCAGAAAAAATAATAGTGCGGTTTTCGAGAAAAAATAAACAAAATTACATACAATTATTGCTCGTTTAATACTAAGTATAAATCCTTAAACCTATCTGGACATACAACTTTGGGGCTGTGCAAAGAAAACTACAGTTAAGATCATACAACTACAGTTAAGATCATACATTGTCAATGCTCCATGGTATATTAGAAATGACAACCTCCATCGAGACCTTAACATGGAATACGTCATGTACTGCGACTGCAGCAGCATGACAACGAGGAGCTGAGGAACCTCTTAAATAAAATAAAAAAAAGAGTTACCCAATGATCAGCCATATCTAATCGAGTATCTTTTGGAAGGGCAGAAGATGAATTAGGTTTCTTCCTTTTTTTCCGAATATTAATAGCGTGTCGACTATTTTCCACTTGAAATCAATTAATCTCATGAATCTATAATGTGGTTTCCAACTATTCGTTCTTTTGTACAGCACCCTGGCGTCAATGCAAGTCATATCCAATAAATGAAAGAATATTGTTTTTGTCCATTTTCGATTTTTCTAGTGAATCTTGTGACGTTAGGCTGTCCATATGGCAATCATAATCGTTTTCAGTTTTTTCTCTTTCTTTACTATCGTGGAAAGACAATACGATTATCTTTCCACGATAGTGATGTCACGTCTATGCCATAAATTGGTGCCACATACTCTCTACTAGTTTCACTTTCGAATTCCATCATAACTTTTTCTTTGGGTTGTTTGGAATTTTTATCCTGTTTGGTCGAATAGTACCTCTAGAAAGAATCCCTCGGGTTCTCAAATATAACAGCAAAGGCACACTTGTGTAAGAATTATTAAAGTAAATTATAACGAAATAATCAGACAACAATGTTGGCACAGTTTTGAAAATCAGGATCATCTTCTGCAGGTTCTTCGGATACTCCAGTCTATATTCCAAATTTATATTCGAATCACATTGTGTCACACAAATTGAAAAATTTGAAACCCTATTTTTTAGGTTTGTTTACTGCTTCATGAAATGTCCAATTATAGATGAGCACCTCTTTTACGGGTCTGAATAGGAAAAGACGATCGGGACTCGGGTCTTCACAAGCAGGTGCTTTACTTTAATCGTTAAAATGTATATTTTGCCGGATTTTTTCAAACAGATTTCGGCTCATTTGTTGTTTTATAATATTTATGCAACAGTAATTATTATCAGACCAATAGTCTCTTACATACATTTGGCAGATAAAATGAGTGAATCAGGTACATTAAATTGAAAGGACTCATTGTGTCCTGAGCGACCATACTTGAAACGGAGTAACAATTCAATTCTTGTACATTTGCAGGAAAAGCACAGTCCCCTCTAAACTTGATTTCTTCTTCATTATAAACCAAATTTTGCTTTTTTCATAATATTTTTTGCAAGGCCATTGATTTTGGATTAATTGTCACATTACGAAATTTATATGGAAATAAACTCCAGGGGTCTATGTGTAATGAAGCTGGTTGGGCTGAACTACCAGAATCGATAGCTGTTGATGTACTAGAACTATTTTCAACAACATCTTAGTTTTCATTTGCTATTATCTGCATGTTATGGAGATTTGGCGAATTACCCTCTGTAAGGATGACAAGGTCTGTAGGCAATTCATCATCATCTAAATCGTCAGAGCTTTACGATGAAGATAATTGATAAGCCTTTGCCGAAACACTTTTAAATCTAGAAAAAACGCTGTTTGGTTCGCTTTATGGGCCGGAGGCATCATTGAGCCATATGTCTTCAAATAATGGCTAGCAAAATTTTAGACTCGGAGACATGAAGTTATTTTGAATTTTTTTGTACCCCCGATTGACTGGCATATAGCTTGCTGATATGTGAGTAAAACCAGATAATGCTAAACAGCGCGCGGGATACATTTAACTTACTCAAATAAATTTCACGTAATGGTCCGGTTAATGGCCACTGAGCTCGTGCTAACTCCATTAAAATATTTTCTTTGAAAATGTAACTAAGTTTTTATCGATAAACCGGATACGGTTGAACACATACGACAAAACATTCGGTGAGCTTTTAGTCCCTAGATTACATTAGCCATGGCGCCCACATGGCCAAAACCATCAATAACGCTTGTATTATTGATATTCAAAAGGTGTAAAAGTGTGAATCTCTAAAAAACGTCATTTATCTGCAGCGGTCCAACAATTGAGGTGTCTGAATTTAAAAACCATATAGTTAGGTAGAAACGAAGACCGGTCCCTAGAATTTTAGTAAGAGTTTTATACTGATACCTGTGATGGCGTTGTCTGGCCCCATGGTACTGAAGCCTAATTCAAAATCAATCATTGATGAGAATCAGCATGTGATTGGTGGTAAGTGGCAGAAAAATGCCAACTTTTACCCATTGTGGAAAATCTTACGATTTGACCAAAACAAGATGGCGAACGAAGCATATACAAATATCAGACAGTCCAAAAATGGCGCAGGATGAAATTATATTGGAAAAAATTACCCATCATTTCATTCCAGCAAAATGTAATGATAACACTAATTATTTAATGACAAATACAATTTATCTGTCATCCCACGACTTGGTCAGAATGATATAATCGAGAAACAATTCATGTGGGTGGCGATTATACAGGGTCATGCAATGGTAGAATTTTCATTTCTTTTTCAGGTTTTCTCCGATAGGTTCATAACATAATTGTATAACCAACTAACATGACACTTTATATTCACCACCCACGTGAGTTTTCGAACGTGGGTAATTCCTTTTGTAAAATGAATAGATAAACGATTTATGATTTTCTTAGTTCAGGTGAAAATTAAAGCAACAACCATTTCATATTTAATGGGGTGAAAATTGAATGTGGGAGATTAGGCTCAGAGCTCAGATCAGCAATAAGCCTCTAACAGTGCTGGTCAAATTAGACGGTCTAAAATGAAACTCTCTCTACAAACATTAAGTGCTAATTTTGACCGCTCAGGTGGCATAGTGGTCAAAGCTGTGGTGGTTGGAGTGAGAGGTACCGGATTCGAATCCCGATCCGGTGCAAGATGCAAAACGGGATGTATCACTATCGATCGTTTGGGCGGTGCGATCGGTGGTGTGAATGAACACATCTGGATCCCCTGTCGAGTTAAGAATAAATAAGCCGACCCATTATCCATGTCAGTGCTATAGACTGGCATGGAGCTATGCAATGCACAGATGGTTCTACGAAAATCAGACCTAAAGCCGTACATAAAGTAGTATCACAACGGGCCATCCCAGATCTAAGTGTGCCTTAGCAACCATCAAAAAAACAACACACTAAGTGTTCCTTGTTTGTGGACGTCTTTCTGTCAACTTCAAATCAACTATGGAAGCTTCAAGTCAATAAGAAATACCTAAAGTTAATGTGAGCGTATTTAGAGCCAAATGGAGGAAGCTTTACATTGACCAATATAAGCAACAACAAAAGTTCTCTAAAGCTGGCAAAAAGCTAATTATTTCTAACAATGGAGTTTCTATCCTGAAAATAAATGTCCCAGCGAGCGGCTATCGCAGGTCAAATTTATGACCTAACGAAAATTAGGTAATTTTAAATGCAAGGTCCTTACCGTCTTCTGGTCAGAAGTGATTACCAATATAAGTTTTGAGCATGTCTTATCCCCAATAGTTAATTCCCAACATTTATACTTTGTATATGGAACTGGTTTCACTGACAGGTACCTCTTTGGTTTAACTTTGTAATAAAAAACGAACCTTTATCAATTTCAGACCTGCGTCACTAGCTTAGTCATTTACTTGAGAGAAAACAATTCACCTTTATGGTTGGACCGACAAAATACTTAAATGCACTTTCATAAGTGAGTGCTAGCCTTTAGTATTTTTTTAGAATACTCTTTAAATCCTCACGAACCGGATTAATAGTGTTGATCCTATAGTGTCAGCATTCTGAAAATGGAATTAACATGTGGTTCTTTGAAGAATAAACCTTCATTTGACCTTTATTTTTGGCTGTTCTATTTTCAACGGTGGATGTCCTAGTAACTGTTACTGTTTAGGTTTCATTTTGGGCAACTAAGCTTACATTTGAAGCTACGATGCCGCTATATTTTATTAAACATTCCATTATATAGAGATGGGAGGGAAATCGCACAGGACATTGTTCTTTGCCACTACAAATCAGTTGTGACATACAGTTGTACTCCGATAACTTGCTTTCAATGCAATTGCCAAAACTAACCTGAAAATAAGTGAAAGATCAAGTCACAGTAGTTGACTATCGCCGAAAACTGGTCTCTATCCCGTAATCACCGGAGCTGATGTGAAAACCCTCATGTCCTTCAAGAAACACTACTTGACGCACAAAACATAATTGTATCGCACGGTTTTCATGCTGGTGGTTACATTGTACCTTATTTTTAAACGGTCTATAGATGTGGGCAGATCGCTATACAGAGACATGTGCGAAAAGCCACACTTATTGAAATCAAAATTCTATGATCGTGTTATATCCAGGAGTGGTCCTATCAATTGGTCGCCTACATCGTATATGATTTAAACTTCTTGATTTTTTTATTGTTAAATCATTGACCTACTATCATTGGTCGTCTTTTTGGAAAGCCTTTTATCAAGTGGGCATAATAGACTAAAGTTCTCATCAGAGTTGTTGTTTTGACACGTGGAGCGTAGACAATTTTTTTTTTGTCTCTTGGCAAGGACGATCAGTGAGGACGACCAAAATACTACGTTCACCAAAACGACTCATTTATGTTTTGAGTATGGACAGTGATGTCAATGGTAATATTCTCTATGGTAATATTACCAGTGAAATAGGTAATATTAGGTAATATTACCCATAGTCATGTTACCCGGTAATATCGATAAAATAAATTAAAATAGTTTTTCCATATAAAAGCCATAAAAGTTGCAAGGCCACAGTTGCAATTGCAAGGATTATACCTATTTTCTCCTGGAGGCTTATTGGAAAACGCAACAAAATATTGTACGTTGAAACTTCAGTAACAAATAAACTTCTTTGTACGTTTTGCTCGGCTGAGTTTAAAAAGAATGCTTGTTGGCAAGTTCGACATTTGCTGAAATATAACAAAGTACCCAAAGACGTTCGAAGCGAAATCTTAGCCTATATGGTAATAATTTAGAAGGCTTTTCATTAGATCCAGAAAGCATGTCATCCCAACCTTCAACCACATTATCTGAACCAGGAGGCACGTCATCTAATCAAGAAACCATCTATACTCAAGCTCGATTCTGCCCCTAATATTATGTCCCCTGTATAGAAGTGACACCTGCCACTTCCAAAATTGCACAATGAGGCCAAATGAACAACAGATCATTGACGAGTTATAAGCTCGAGCAATTTTCGTCTCAGGTGCACCATTAAGCTTATCCACGAATTTGGCTTGGATTTATTTATTTAAGAAACTGCAACCATCATAACAAGTTCCTTCACGATACCAACTTTCACATCCATTGTTGAACCTTGAGTACCATTGTGTCAAAAAGCATGTCTAAGAGCAAATTACCAGGGCTATACATACACAGGGACTCCATTATAAATTACGTAATCAACACGCGCTAAGCCGGTTTTCTACAAATCTACCCACACTAAGGAAAATCGTCATATGGCTAAATATCATTTCGATAAAATATAAATGGTCTTGAAAGATGTCGGTGTTGATAAATTTATTGGGCTTATTTCTGACCATAACGCGAATATAAAGGCGGATCGAAAAATTGTTAATAAAAGATACCCACATATTACCGAGTAAGGGTGCATCTGCCATGGGATTAACTTTGCTAATTGTAGACATCTTTAAGATTCAGTCTAGCACGCTACCTTTGAGCGAATACTGCCTGTGAAAACACGCCCTGAAGGCTCTAGCTATCGAAGACAAAGTGCAGTCCGTTATGAAACCATCAACTATCTCCTGCATTCTAAGTGAATCATTTTGGAATAAAATTGAAACAGTTTACTGATTACTTGGCCATCAGTTTTCGAGAATAATAAGAAAGCAGGTTTGTTTAAAGTGGTCAACTGGTTTGTTGATATGAAAGCTACATTTGAATGAAATGAATGCGTAAATTATGAGGAATTATTAAAAATCCTTGATTCACGGACTTAAAAATGTTTACAACCCCTGTATTTTGCCACTAATTTGCTTGAGTCATCTATTCGAGGAAAGGATCTTTCGGAATCGCAACACCTTCAAGCGACTGAATTCATTTTTAATATACTGCAGAACTCCTCAGTCGCTGGCGCATTACAACATAAGGAGTGAACTTTTTAAAGGCCGTTTGTGGTTCAAAGCGAGCATCTTTCTCGTGAGATATGGTGGACAGCTGTATGCTCTTCTTCACCATTAAGTACGTTGGCGGTTGATATTCGTCCCTTCAGTTCGAGGTATCGGCAGATTCATCGTAATTCTACGCGCATTAAGCGTTCCTCGTGTTCCCCGTCCTGGCGTAACAAACGGTGGTATTTACTCCTTTAATTCTGCAGAACATTTACCATTTATTAATCTATAGAACACGCAGAGCTCTACAACATCTCTGCGGTGTTGTAGGCTGTCTAGATCTTTCGCAAGTCTAGAGTTTCGTATTATTCGGATGTCACGCCGCTGAAGTCTATCCCGCAAATGGAGTGCAGTGCCATATTCTCCACCCCAAACCTGACAGCAATAATCTATACACGGTCTAATAAAGGTTTTATATATCTGGAGAAACTGATGCGATTTAAGACACCGCCTGCACCTATTGCGGAACCCGAGTTTACGTGAAGCTGATTTGGCCAATGCGACAATGTGTCTGGGTTTTGTCCAAAACCAAAAATTGCTATTATTCTACGGTATAAGTTGAAATTAAAATATAACCTAAAAAGTGTGTTACCCTCCTTACCCATTTTACCGGTAATATTACCAAACTTAAAACTATCGGTAATTTTACATCACTAAGTATGGATCTTGATAAAGAAATCGCTGTAGTGACAATGGTTTACATTTGCGTTGCAAAAAAATAAAAACATCGTTAAGTGGATCACAAAACTATTAAAAGCTTCCCCGTAGTTGAATTATGTTGAGCTTTTCAGCCATTAACATAGTTTCTTTTTAATGGTGGTGTTTGGAATCTACACTGAGATGGGTTTCTTGACCTTGAACCAATCAATGGCTCAAACATTAGGCCATAGTTTGCATGTCACTGTTATGCGAGCTTTTTTATGTGCGGTTTCGTTAAATAATCCAAATAAAAAGCTAACCAGCATGAACATACAACAGAACAAAACATTAAATGTGCAAGGCAGTAAACATTCGCTGGTGACATATTTTATACTCGAACATGGCAATTTTTGTCACTTTAATTTACCACCGATAGTTAACAAAAAAAAAATCGAATAAATTAGAGTAATTATCACGCATATCATAACAATATGATTAATTTATTTTTTTTTATGTATAGTTGTGGTTTTATCACACTGGTTGTGTTGTGCTTGTTGATGCATTTATGTTAGTAATTTTTTAATTATATAATTATGTGCGGTCGCATTACATTGAAACATAAAAGCTCTTTATACATGGTAAATAGATTCACAGTAAGAGACATGCCCTAAATTTAACCAGCCTGCGGGCGAGTCGCATCCATGTTTTGCGATCGGTGGCTGATATCACGACGACTATTAAAATTTAATAGGATTTTGTTATTATGTATCTAGAGATGATTAAAAAAAAAATCAATTAAACATAAAATCCATCTGTGTGTGTGAGTGTGTTTTTTTCCATTTTCGGCTGTATCTCAATGTCCCAGTGATATGAGCGATGTGATAACACAAAATTCGTTTTGTTCGAGTTTTTAATTGTTCGACATAGGATGCGAAAATAAGTTTGACGATAAAATACAGCGAAGCTTTTGTTGCTAATCTATACATATAGAATGAAATAAAATTCTAAATTAAATTGAAAAAGTTTAATAAGTCTGATTTAAATTTATTAGAAATTGTATTTTATCTACATTTAATCCTTTTTTTGTTCAATTAACAATTTTTGATAACCAAATCTATATAATAAAACTTTTGATAAGATTCTGAATGGGGAAAAAAGCTTTTCGTATAAAGCATTATAGGATAAAGAAAACAACTGTGTGATCCCAACAGTCCCAATCCCCAATCATCCCAAATATCCCAAATATGTAATAAAGGTGTGAACAGTATAATTATGATCAATCAAATAGTCAGGGATTCTTAACCTCTGATAGCCACCATTTCATACAGCATCTAAGGCTGTATCATCCTCAGGGCCATTGAACACTATTTCTACACCAGCATATAGCGGTTTTAGACCAAATATCAGTATGAATTGGATATAAACTTCTTATGTGTTTCAACCGATTACCAAGCGTGTGCAGTTATTGGTCCTAGTGGCCCTCCCATGGGTAATGATTTGCTCCTCCGGATAAGTCAGAAATTGGTAGCAAAACATATTTCATCAACGATTTAGTTTCGTGTCTCGAAGGACTATTCAAAAAAATCAGACAAGATACTTTAATCCAAAGAGAGGACTGAAAAAATGGGGTTACGATGTGATTCAATTATACGGGTCACGAATTCCAGTTCCTAGATGTTTGCGCCTTGCATCTTCAGTTCGAGGTTTCGGCAGCTTCACCGTAAACCTATGTGGCATTTCTCCTTTAATTCTGCAGAACATTTACCATTTAAATCTATAGAATACGCAGAGTTCTTCAACATCTCTGGGGTGCTGTAGTTTGTCTAGATTTTTGGTATGGGTATGGAGTTTCGTATTATTCGGATGGCACGCCGCTGAACTTTATCCAGCAACTAGAGAGCATATGCACCATCCAAAACCTGGCAGCAATATTCTATACACGGTCTAATAAAGATTTTATATAACTGGAGAACTTGATGCGATCTAAAAAACCGTCTGTATCGATTGAGGAACCCGAGCTTACGTGAACCTGATTTGGCAAATGCTATAATGAGTTCATTACATTTTAGATTGTTGGTAATCTGAACACGAAGCAGACGAATTGAGTCACAACCTACGAGAACGTGGATAGGGTTCACAGTGCTATCCATCCAGTCATTTAACAAAGTTGATGACAAAACTGATCCCTGAGGGACTCCAACATTTGGAGAGTGTGTCGTTGATGATCTCCCATTTAGCACAATGTTGATCTTTTTGTCTTTGAGAAATCTTTTTATCCACTTGATGGACATCGAATCTAAGCCGAATATCACAAGTTTACAAATGAGAATCATCCAAAGCAATTGCATAGGTTTCTCCGTGGTGCTCAAGGGTGAGATTCTATTTGTTTGCAGCATATACGTCAAAAGATCGATTGTGGAGCCAAGTCACTGGCAAATTCCTTATATATTCGAATAGGATTTCCATCAGGTCCGGTGGCCTTATTAATGTCCATTGCCTTCAGGTGTTTGAAGACAATTTCCTCCGAGATGTTGACAGGATCTATTTTGGAACCACAATACGGAATTAACGGAGGCGTAACTCTATCGGGGATAACTTAGGTCGAGTTCGACGTCAAGACATTAAGTCGATCTGCAAATATGGATCCACTAGCAAAGCACCGTCGGCACATTTCAATGCTGAAATAGATATTTTAGAAATATTGGTAACCGATACGACGATGATTGTCGGCTCTTTTCGCTGCCTAAGCACAGACTTTTGTTACAGATGTTATATTCGGAGCAGATTAATTTTGTCTGGCGGCTTCTTTTGACAAGATTTAAAAATTAGGATTGGGATAGGAAAAGGATTATGGAAAATACTCATTCGTTTCATGTAAAACGGTTTCGGTGAAATTGGAAACGGCGTCGTCTATTTGATTGTTATAAAAACTGAAATGTTAGAAAAATGTCCATAACCCATCATTGTCAGCCTCGGTGAAATGCCATAAACGCCTTGGCTGCCGTCTAAATTCTGGTGGTGTTTTGACAGATATTTTTACGGTTATCAGGTTGTGGTCCGAATTTCCAATTCCAACATCGACACGCCATTCCATGGAATGCGGAATTGTTGTAAGACACAGATCCAAAATATGAATGCTTGTAGAATTTTGGCATTTAAATGTGTAATCACGCCAATCCATCTGACGCCTAGCAAAGTTCGTGTTTTGGTGATTTAACCATTCTTTATGGTGGGCATTAAAGTCACCAACCATAATTAATTCGCAGTAGGGATGTTAATTGCGAATGTCATCACATTTGTTTGACGAAAATTCGAAGAAATTTGCCAGGAGTATGCAATGCACTTTTATGCACCCATACCACCGATATATTTCAAAAGTTAGAAAATTTTCTAGTCTCTCCTTCCAATTTTTCAGGCAAATGGGATCCCATAGTAATCTTCATGATGATGATGATTCATAGAACGATACTAAAAATTAAACTTTCGAAAGCCGTACCGAAAGGGTCAATAAACAAAGATTCATATTCATGATTTCTTATGGAACCATGAAAGTAGTCATCGATCTGTAGGTTGATGATGACTCTCGTATTTTACATAAAACTATATATTTAAGGCATATAACTATATAGGGAGCCTTGTAGCATTACAGAGTGGACTCGAGCGAGCAAACTCAGTCACCACGCAAAATCGATTGGTGACACCCGATGTTGTTATCCGTATCCAATATCTTACCTTACCCAATACGGAACTCACCTGTATAACAACGAAAAAAAAACTAGAACCTAATAAATGTTGGTGATTGTGAGTTTGAGTAATTACGTATTTTATTTGTTTCATGTGACTTATGCGGCAAGAGACCGCGAGAGGTGCCCATAGCAGAGAGCAGAATCGATGGTCACGATGAAGGCGGAGTCGTTGAGCTATTGGAGGCTAGATGACGGAGGTGACGCGCGAGATGTAACGAATTTCGAGAGTTTAGAAATGTCGCGAAATCTCGAGTCGCTGAGTTGGCAAGTTCTCGGTTCGCCAACTAGGAGCGAAAAAGAAGAACGAGAAGAATACGAGTAAGGTGACGAGGCAAAAAGATAGGAGAACAATTTGGACCATCAAGAGTGACGGGCGAAAAAAAAATAAAAGAAAAAAGATAAAACGATCTTGTTTTGGATGACGGTGGAATGTGTGATAACCGCATCCATACTTACATCAAGAATCGTTTACTAAAAAAAAATATGTAAATGTTATGTGCATATATAATATACATATATTTATATTTATTTGTAATGTTTCGGCGTTGTTTTTTGTTATTTTGTTTTTTTCTCATTTTGAATGTTGAGTTTTTCGTATTTTTTTTGGTCACTGAGTGATGGTGAAAAAAATGAAATAGACGATAATCTTAACCTCCATAGTCAAAAGTGATTGAAAATAAAATAAGGTGGTGTGAGAGTGCAAGGTGACATTGGACTTTGATATACACCGTGAGCGACATTGTTGTTGGTGTGATTGTGCAATTATTTGTAAAAAAAAAGCACAAATAAGAAGAAACAATTTTGAATAAGTGTACAAGTGAATAAGTGCATGCTTGTATAGGACAGTTTGTCGTGGGAGACACATACGTGATTACGGTTAATGGGCTGCAGCGGATGAACGACAGCGATACAGGTGAGTTTTCCGTGCATATCCCACTTCCCGTTAGTCTCTTTTAATTCTTTTTACTATTTTCCGATCCTACACTTTCCCTCTGTCCCACATCGGATTGATTACCTACGAGTTGCGTGGTGGTTTTTTTTGTTGTATCAGCAGGTACCCCGCCCGAGTCCACTCGCTCATATACGGAGCAAAGCCGTACACACGTGTTGGTAGACTGGCGCCCAACGGAATTTAATTATTTTTTTTGTTGTCTACCCAAGCCACAACCGTGACACAGTGAGCGCGTTACAGCCTATAAGCGCAAATCTTAACTTGCAACAAATCTCTTAGGTATTGTGGTTGATGTAAAGCATTGAAGGAGGGCGGTTCTTGTTCCAATGATACTCCAGAGATCAATTAAGTAACAAGTATGGAACGTGAAATTTTAGCGCCGGAGTTTCATTTGGGCTGCACTGTGTGATGTATTCAAATTGATGGGGATGTTACCCATTAAGAATGTTGGAAGCTCAAAGTTGTGCATTAAATGCCCTACACAAGAACTAAAATGAGCATTTAAGTGTTCGATGATAAACTTGGTAATGTTTCTTCAATCTAACAAGAATCTAGTACTCAGAATCCGACTTCCTGCAGTAAAATTGTCTCTTCTCTTAATATTTCTATCTGAGCTTAAAGTAGCTTATTTATATCTGGCTTTGGAGTTTTTTAGTATACCTTTATTATACTGTTCAGCATTGATTTCAACTCAATTTATCCTCTTTCAAGGCTTTTCACACCACCATTAAAGAGTTGACATGTTATATTCCACTTACTTGAGTTTCAACAAATAGTACTTTTGCCGATTAAAATGATGTTGTAGAAGTAGGTGTTGCAATAGGGAAATTACCAATAAGCCCCTAATTGGCAAACCCCTAACAGAGCTCAAACAGAAACAGAAATATAGAGCAACAGTTGATAAATTATGTGATTTGTAGTAAATTATGGTATGAGTCTCAGCACAAAAAATCTCTATAGAAAACTTTAAAAGGAAACGACCACAATTAATGATCTAAGAGGGATAGGAAAGAATCCTTAAGCAATTGAAACGGGGTCTGAAATAAAAATGGAAATATTAAAATCAAACATAAATAGGTAAAACGAAAGCTATACATAGCTGTTGTCCGGTTAGTCGGGGATACCTCGGTCCATGATCACAACAATGAACGAACAATTATTACGAACCGATTACCTAACCACAAATTCACTGTAAACAAAAACGCAAATGACAAATCACCACACAACACCACAAAACAGTACAAAGCGCAAAACTGACCGCGACACTGATATACGTCAGACTAATGTCAAATATACCTCAAAGTTGGTTGCATCTTGCTAAGCAGTCGTAGCGGAATTTTGTGCTAGAATGTAGATGGCGGAAGGAACGCGAAGAGGATAACTTGCCCGATCTACATTACGATTCGAAAAAAAGTTATATAAGGTGAAGCATGTGGAGGGAGAGAGGCTTTGTGCTTGATTGTTTGAGAAATTGAGGAAGCAACAAGTGAAATATAGAAGAAAAAAGAGCATAAAAAGATAAATAAATTGAAAGGTGGCAATAAAGAAAACAAAGAGAGCGAGAACAAGTGGTGAATCACGTTGTCAGTAATGCTATACTTCCGGGGCCATATATTGATCTTTTGAGATCATATTTATCTGAAAGGCTTTTTAGAGTAAGACAAGAAGATACGAATAAATCATTGGTTAATCCGCCGACAATCAGCTTAAACGAAGTGATGGTGACGAACGTGAACTCTGCTAAATACTTGGGTATGACTCTGGATGTTAAACTTAAATGGAAACAGCATGTAAAGAAGAAAAGAAAAGAGCTTGATCTTAAATATAGACAATTGTACTGGTTAATTGGGCGAAGGTCAAAATTAAGCATATGCAACAAAATACTGCTTTACAATCAGGTTCTTAAGCCGATTTGGCTATATGGCATTCAGCTTTGGGGCTGTACTAAGAATACTTACATTAAACTTATACAAAACTTCCAGAATGAGGTACTTCGGAGTACAGTCATTGCACCCTGGTACATTCGTAATAGTGATTTGCATCATGATTTGGATATCCAGATATAAAACTCGAAATAAAACGATTTGCATCGAAGCATGAATCAAGACTAATGGAACATGTCAATGCGGCTACTGGATAATGAACATTTGGTTAGGAGACTTAAAAGAACCAAACCCTTCGAGCTTGTTAGTATGTGAGCAGGTACCAACCAACGAACAGGCACTGTGCATCGCTGGACCAACAATGACCACATTATATTTTTGTTTGTAAGAATTCAGATGTAAATTGATGGTTAGTCTGGAAAGACTAGTTTCAATAAAATAATTAAAAAAAAAAAAAGGAGGATCATGAAAGAGGAAAAGCACGTGAAATGGAAGTGGGTCGTGACAAGAGCAATCGACAAGTGGAACGAGGCTTGTTCGACATAGAGAGGCGTTCTGGAACGAGCATTGGTGGAATGCAACAAAAGGTGACACGTGGAAATACAGGTTAGTGTCAGCGGCAGGCAGCAAAATTCCGATCAAGAACATAGGGCAAAATTATTTATATTACTTTGTAACGTTTGATCGTTCCAGGTCACTACATCACTGCTATGTAACAAAAAGTGATAACACGAAAAATATTTTTTTGTTTGAGTATATGTAGTATTTTGTAAATACTTCCTGAACTGTATTTAAAAAAAAAGTATGTAACAAAATTTGTTCCCAGTATTTTTGATTTGGGTGGGGTAGGTGTTTGGTGAAGATGCCGGAAATAGACGGAGAGAAAAAAAACAAGGTGGGCGAGATAGATGATGAGGTGGTCAGTCGAGGCTGAGTTTTTGATGAGTGGTGATAACAACCAATAATTATATAAAAATTAATTAAAAATAATAAACATAACATATAATAATTAAAAATTGAAATAATTATAAATTAAGTGTTAGAGTAAACAAATTAAAAAAAAAAACTATAGTGACATATATACTCTGTATGAATAAGATCTTTATAGTATACATTATAGTACATATAGTATGAATAAGATCTTAATGGATGGACAATGAAAATGGCAGCTAGACTGCACATGTGTTGAACAAAAAGTGTGATTGATCAATCAAATAATAATAGTTAATAATATAATAAAAATTAATAATAATAACTTGTAATAATAATAATAATAACTGTTTATAAAGAAGTTATATCAATATACCTCCGCCAAGCTAAGCGATATCGCAGATTTACCTCGCATAGCTGATCGGATCTGCAACCCCACGTACGCAACGATTCGGTTTTTTTTTACTTTTATTTATTTTTAAAATTAAGTTTTTTTTTAATCTTGGTTCTTCTAATCAGATAATTAGTGTTAAGTTTAGTGTTAGTCATAGTTTAAGTTTATTGAATTTAAGTTGTTTTTTCTATTAATGGTGACGGGTAGTTAAGTTTGAAAGTTTATGAATTAAATTTAAATTATTGCTCCATAGTTGAGAAAAAAAAAACATAGTTTTCGTGTTATTTCTTTTCGTGTTTATTTTTTTTTTGTAGTGTATGTGATGAAATTATCTCGATGACGTAAGCGGGCCGTAATATCGGGATGAGATCAAGAGGTATGTATGAACATGAGGTAAGTTGAAATTGCTGGTTAACTGTTAGTCCTTTCCTCCATATTCATTCCTGTTTTTCCTTCGCGGTATTTCAAGATTCGTTTCTGTTTCTCAACATCTTTCCCCACACCCTAACCCTGAGCTCCAGCCGGCCTTCGGTAACCGCGTGAGAAACGAAACGAATAACACTCATCTAGCAACAGTGAATACAACACTTAGTGATTTTACACATGACCTTACGGTCCTGTTACAACTTGGTTCAAAGTGATCAACTGTTAGTCCATAGCGATGTACATTGTAAAATTCATATGTGAAATTTATAACCTTTCTGGCTAAAAACTAATACACTGACAGTAGTTCGAACTATTCTCTGGAGCAATGATTTTCCTAGATTTACTTCGCCATACCACAATAAGGCTTCTACTGACAGCGGAAGGTTCAATAGCCAAATTATTATAATTGACTGATCAGTTGAAACACTAGTCCAAACCTTGTAACTGGCATTTATCTAGGAGTTGGATTAACACCTTATTCTAATATTTCTCTTGAGAGTTTCGGCCAATTTCAATTCTATTATAAATTAATAATACCTGACTTAAGTACTCCAGTGCCACACATGTCCTTTTCCCATCGCTTGATTGGCCCATTGTGGTACAGGAACAATGTCCCACCCAGTTTTCAGTGAGAACAACCATCATTAATCTCAAAGTGTGCCCATCATACTTTCTGAAATAGATCTTTGCTAATTTATTGTTTTCAAGAAGATTTTGGGCAAGGTGCAAGAGATGTGACTGTCTGATCGACCACCAAATCGACCCTTTATGGCTTAGAGACCGTTAAACGGCCCTTACCGCGTCTCAACTGAGACCTGACGAACCATTTTAACAATTGGTGCACATTGTAGGTGGTCAAACCAACGATTGTTTTTACACACAATCGTGTTTTGATGTCATCCGGTTGCATGGTTAATTTTTGGTCAACGACGAGAATCAAACTCGAGACCGCGGTGTGATGAGAAACTCTCTTAATCATTAAGCTACAACCGGCGACCCTTTACCATTACCATTTCCAAATCAGGTTTCGATGTTACAGTATTCGAGTTAATCGTCTTTAGAGCAGTCTGGCCATCAGAAAGACTCTTAACACGAACTCTCCTTCCCGCCTTCAATCTAGTGTAAACCAACCAATGTAACTACTAATAGAGAAGCCACCTTTATACTTCGCGACCGCGTCATCAACATATCTAACCTCAAAATTACTTAAACACAACTTCTCATAAATACAGAATCGTGTAATATGAACGAAAACATAGCAAAGGTGATAAATATAACGTCTAATCAACGTTACCAATTTATTCTTCCCGTTCCGTGTTACGATTCGAAAGACATTGTATGGTGTAGACTACTCGTACTCGTACATAGTGAAACTGAATTTCGTTGGTTAACTGTTTTATTATTCTTCCTGATGTTAACAAACCTACATACGAGTATCTACCTATACATGAATATGTGTGGCATGACATATCAAGTGAAATGTACGAGTACAATGAAGACAACTCCGGTCTTCTTATATTTTTTCACATGCACACACACACACACATTCACATTTATATATTCTGTATTTTCCCATTTTCTGGAAACGAAAGAAAAAACTTTTCTCGTGTGATGTAAATATACAAAACCAAAACGAACACAAAAATTGTAATATTTTGCCTTGGGAAGATGGGATGCAATGGGATGGGGTGCTGTTCGTTTTGCTATTTAGCATTTTTTTTTTTGTGAGTTTCTTGAGTTTGGCAAAGGTTTTTTATTTTGTGCTATATTCTCTGTTTGTACCTAAAAGTAGAAATGACAATGTGAAGACAGTAATGATTGTTGTAATAAAAATGTCTTTGTATCTGATATCAGAATTCAAAATGACTGTTATTTACGGAAATTTTGGAAAATAAAAGAAATTTCTTCGTCTTTTGTTAGTGAAACAACACTTTTCTTGGAATGATTTTCTTCGATGATGTTAAGCAATATATGTTCTATATAGGGGTGTTTCGAGTAAAGTTGGTTATATGTACTTTAAATTTATCGATTATAACCTTTTATGGTTGTTCCAATGATGACATGATAGTTTCATCACATGGATGTTATGTTGGAGATGTTTTTACCTGTTATCATGTACATTCACTTTGAAAGGATGAAGAGGTTCCGGATGCAATACGGATTGTGGTTTAGTACAACGTTGAGGACAATATCTGAAATTGTCTTTTGATTTCCTCTCAAGCTGTTAGTCTAGGTTAGGTTAAGTTAGGTTAGGTTGTTGTAGCTGCTATCGCACACTTAGACCAGCGATTGATCCGTTGTGATACCACTTTTATGTTCGACTATAGCTCCGAGTTTTCGTAGAACCATCTGCGCATTGCATAGCTCCATCCTATAGTACTGACATGGAAGATGGATCGACCCATGGATTCTTAACACGACAAGGCATCCAGATATGTTCATTTTACACCGCCGATCCCACCGCCCAAACGATCGAATCTGAAAACTCCATTTTGCATCTTGCCCCATATCGGGATTCGAACCCGGCACCTCCCTCTCAAACTGCCGCAGCTTTATCCACTGTGCCACCTGGGCGGTCTAGCTGTTTGTTTAAAAACAGCTCTACTTAAACACTTCTCTCTCTCTCTCTCTATCTATATCTCTCTCTCTCTCTATCTCTCTCTCTCTCTCTCTCTCTCTCTCTCTCTCTCTCTCTCTCTCTCTCTCTCTCTCTCTCTCTCTCTCTCTCTTTGCAAAATGACCTATGGTAAATGGTTTCTGACTGTTATTCCATCGGGCAAAAATGCGTAAGAAACGTAGATGTAAATCCAGGATTTGTAAACCTCTACATATATGGTTTGAAAATTGGTGGGATGACCGGTCTCAATAACACCATGTTTTCTGACTAAACTGATATCAGCTAATGGATATTGTTAAAACAAAATTACAGGTATACAAACTTCGAAAATCAGGTGACCACAACCCTAAAAAATATATCCTTAAAAGTTCAGTTTGCATTTTAATGGGTACAGGGCACTTTCTACCATAATTTAACGAAGCAAGTAGGATATACTGACGCAACCACTAACAAAGTACAATTTGCGGTATTGTGACCATACCATCTGATTCTTATACTAACGCAACCGATTCGACTTGGTCCTATAATCGTTTTTCGTCTAATTTTTTTTATTCATTAGAGTTAACATGTAACATGTTAGGCGGCAGTACAACCGATTCTAGTAAAACCTTACCCCCTAAATGTACAGAAACATGATTTTATTGACGCAGGAGGTAAAATCGTATAAACGTATAATCGTATAAATCGACAATAATTTGACACTCTCCTTATTGTGATTAACATCTAAAGCAATTACATCTAACAACGAATCATAACATACCATGATGTCACGAGTTTGATAGAAAGTGCTCAATAATTTAAAAACTGGATTGTAGAATATCTCCTCGATAGTGAGGAAAGCAATAAAGGTTAAAACTGCAACCATCCGACTTAACGGAAAAGCTGCAAAATCCCTGCTTATGTATTCGGACACGATATTAAGAATTGGCAAGAGAACTTGCAGTCACTTAGAAAACCTGGCGTGATGGATAAACTAATCACATGTATGAAAGCGTATCGGCTGGAATCGTGGCTCCCCAAGAAACTCGATGGCCTAAACGTAAAGTCTATCTATCGTTAAGATATAGGGTTTGGTAAGTCCAAAATGTGTGTCTTGACAAGTCAGAGAAGACAGGGGGAATACACATTACGATCCCAACAGCTGCCAGTTTCCTATAGCTGTGAGATCCCCGTGGAAGTACGTGAATCTTACCAAAAAACTGCTGAAATCATATCAACGGATTTTTACGTAGACGACCGGCTGACCGGAAATGACACCATAGAAGAAAACCTCTCTACGTTACGAGAACTAATGATAAACACCAAACAACGGGGGTTCAATCTAAGAAAATGGTCCTCTAACAACGAGGAAATATTGAAAAATATCCCAGCAGAACTACGAAGCACAGGCAATGTCCAAATTAGGCTGAACGACTGTATAAAGACATTATGAATACTATATAATCCAAGGGAAGATACCTCCGGGTTCGACGTAGATAAGCTACAAATAGAGACTGGCCAATCAACAAAACGTTCATTATTAGCTGACTCATCCAACCTGTTCGACCCTGTCGGAAGGTTATCGCCTGTCACAATAGCAACAAAAATCTTAATGCAAGTAACATGGATATCGGGGATTGGATGGGATGATCGGTTACCGGAGAAGATAGATGTTAAATAGATCAAATATAAAACGGAGATGCGTGAAATTGGAGATGCGGAGCACGCGTATGTCGTAGCAGTATACTGTATAACATCCGATGTGAACGGCCATATAGCAACAGCTTTATTAATAGCAAAAACCAGGGTAGCACCAACTAAAATTAAACTATCAATTCCCCGTTTGGAGCTGAACGCCGCTTTATTACTAGCTAAAATAATCAAACACGTTCAAATGATAATGCTCCTGACCAACTGTTAAGTATATACCTGGACGGATTTGATGATCATGTTAAGTTGGATCAAGGGTGATCCAAAACGCTTCAAAACCTTTGTTGCAAACAGAATTTCGGCAATAAGGCAAATTCTCCCATCAACAACGTGGCATCACATAAGATCCGAGGGGAACCCAGCTGACATTGCATTACGTGGCACCCAGCCAGCTCGTAAACAACCATTTATGGTGGCATGGGCCATCCTTCCTCCACGAAATCTCATCTGGATGGGAATCAAATGATGAATTTTTACGGGACAACGAAGTAAAACACGAGTAGTATTTACATTATTCCAAAAAATTTCCAGCTATGACAAGTTAAAGCGAATAGTTACAAATTGCACGAGATTCATCAATAATGCAGCGAGAAACATTTCAACATTTAAAGAAGTTCAAGCGGAAGTAATCATTTGTAAAATATGTCAAGAAGAGGATTTCAACAACGACATTCAACGTATAAAGAAATCGACGAAACTAGACAAAGCTAGTAAACTCCTATCGCTAAACCCTATTCTAGATGAGGGAACGCCTACTGAATTCGAACCTTCCAGCGATTACTAAAATTCCTATAATTTTAGGAAAAAATAACTTGATTACGCGTAAACTCACTGAAAAGGCACACAAAGTGATGCTACATGGAGGAACACAAATAACATTGGCCCACTTACGGGAAAAATATTGGATCCTAGATGGTCGACGTGCTGTGCGTTCTATTATTTAGAAATATGATTTGCTTTCGACACAAACAACATAACAAAAGGCCGGGCAGACCTTTTGCAAAAACGGGTATCGATTATGCTGGACCCATTCAGTTAAGAACAACCAAAGGAAGAGTCAACAAGGCGTACAAAGAATACATTACATTATTCGTGTGTATGGTGACAAAAGCCTTACATATAGAAATAGTAAGCAGTTTAACTTGGGAGGCCTTTATTGCGGCCTACAAACGATTCAGCTCCAGGCGAGGGCTATGCACTGATATAAATTCGGACAACGAATCTTATTTTGTTGGCGCAAACTCTCAAATGAAGAAAAATTATTACAGCGCAATAACATCGCTACCATCCGAAATAGCAAATATAATAGCTCTTGATGAAACCACTTGTCATTTCATACCAGCCCTCACGCCTAAGTTCGGTGGCCTATGGGAAAGCTGGCATAAAGTCTGTTAAATTCCACCTAAAAAGGGTTATAGGAGAAACTTCACTCACATTTGAAGAACTTTACACCGTGACATTTCAAATAGAAGCTTGTCTTAATTCGCATCCAACTATACTCACGCCATCACAACTAGAAGAGCAATTGTATATAATTCGACAACATATCCCATCGTCAATCACCATTCCAGGAAACAACATACATGATCTTATTAATGTATATCAAAGCATGGTTGTACGAAACAGAGTGACGCGTCAAACTGAACAATTATAGAAATCGTCATACCGTTAGCATTCTCCACGGAATATACGCTATAATGCACGGCAACACACAATCTCATATAGTCACTTCAACCGAATACATCGCAATGGATAATCATCGAGAACATTTCGCATTCCTGTCAATTGAAGAGGTGAATCGTTGTGAAAAGTTTTAACCTATTCGATTTTAATGTGAAATATCACCTGTTTTTAACGCATTGACGAACAACGAAAGGTGCGAAATAGTGGTGTTACAGAGAAAAATATAACTTGAAAAGATATGCACCATTATGACAAGAACTTCAACAAACCATTGGATCAATCTTTACGCTTCTAATCAATGGATATTCGTGGTTCCCAATAAAACAACTGTTGATGTGCTTTTGGGTTCCACTATGGACTTCTATAATGTCCAAGGATCGATAGTAGTCACCTTAAGTGCAGATTGCATGTTCAGCAAATCATTTCACAGGTCAGTCTATCTACTAACGGGTAGCAATCTACGAAATATTAGTTTGGAAATCAAAAGCAGAGATTCAACTGCAATAAATTCTAAAATCTGGACCACCCTAAATACCATCGCATTAGAAGCAGAGATAGCCACTATTCAGGAAAATGAATACCTGCTTAACGAGGGATATCATCATGTTTATCATTACACTATGATACACCTCATCTTCTGGAGTTTTCTATTATTAGGGATAATCTGGATCATCATGTTCGTGCGTAGGAAGGGTGCTGTTCTCCTACCTACTAATCTCTAACCACCAGATTAACTCTGGACGAACACCCACATGACGATCACAATAATATCAATGGACCCCGGAATATCGAGCCAAATTTTTGCTATTGAGTAACGAAATATGGGCAATAATATAGAGCAAACTCAGTTTACAATTGCTGAGTACAACAGCAACTCACCAATGATTGTATCATATCTTTAGATGTCGGTCAACTTTCATAAAGAAATTTACCAAGGCCACGCAGAGAATAAGGAAATGTCATTCACGTGGAGTTGATAGCATTATTAGAGCTCGTGATATTTGAAGGTTAAATGCAAGATACGGCAACTAGAAGTCTTAACGTGAATTTCCTGGAACTGCCAAGACGTACTTTACCATTTGTGGAAAGGACCTTCCACATCTGGTCAGTACCTTATGGAAAAATTATAAAACAAAGCTTCTGGAAGCATTATAAAAATAGTGTGTGACCAATCATCTCTCATTTATCTTTATATATGAATGTTTTTATCGGGTAATTTATACTCTATTTCATTAATACAACTGTCAACAGTCTACCGTTCCTTATTCGTACATAAGTATCAATTTTATTTTCCTTGAGATGTTGTCTCCAGACATTATACATATATAGCAACGACAAATACTGCAAATAAGATGATGGCAAAATATTACATTCGAATTACTATGGAGACACTGAAAGTAGATTATAAATAAAAAAAAATTACCGTGTGTACATTCGAGTGATACGGAAATTCCGTTTTCGTCGTTATTCATTTGAAATAAATATATTTCGAAACATAACATACCTTGATCATATGTGCCATCAATAATTTATCATGTTCTGTGGTTGTTTATGCTATGTACCACAGGAATGACGACAAAATATCGTTTGTTTGTCTGTTTTTATCTTAGCAGTCAGTTTTGGGGCTCAAGGCTGTTCTAACTCTTTAGCGACTCGTTTATTTACGTCCTACTTCACGCGATTACAAAGCCAAATCGACGATGTCTAATTTACGTAAAAACATCTGCACATTGCATAGCACCATATGAAAACCTGTAGTACTGACATGGAAGATGGGTTGGCCCATGAATTCTGCACTCCAAGGGAGATCACAGACATGTTCATTTACACCACCGATCGTAGTCAGATGGTGAAAAATCCTACCCCACTCCAATAACTGCAACTTTATCCGAATTGACATAAAAAGGGATTGTGTCTAAAGCATTCGTTGAGCTAATCACATGCATACGATGTGCACCAATACGTATAAATAGTTCCTAAGGTCCCAGTTTAGACATGGTACGGGCCGTTTACGGCATTTAAGCCATATGTAATTATAATTTTTTTATTTCAAGAAGAAGCAAAGTGTAAGTTCCGAAAGAACCAACGGCTGGTAACCACTGCAGGTGGTAACCACTGCATAGGCTTTCACGATATGGTAATTCGTGATCATACTCCTAACCGTCTTTCCAAGTTAAGTGATGGATAAACTTTTTCTGAATTCCCTCTAGTTTACTGATATTTGTATCATAACTCTGACACTAAAAGGTAGCATCATATTCCAATTGCGACCCTTCGTATGCGAAGTACATTGTCTCCTGGTGTTAATATTTCCGGTCCGTCGTGTAATTAAATGATATTTTTGCTGTGACAGAATGTTGTTTATTAAATGATTAAATTTGACACTGACAGCTGTTTAGGTTCAATGGATTTGACTTACGCCAATTCGATAAATCGCCACTTGTCCATTTGGAGTTTGGATGTCCACTTGGAGTTTCACGGCATTGCTTAAGTTCTCGACAGTTAGAATTACTTCAGTGATTGCCTTGCGAAAATTCCGATGTAGTTTGATTTGAATTGATCCTGCTGTGCCCACTATCGATGTATTGGATGCGGTTGCTAAGGTAAGATTTTAACCATGAAAGTGTAACCGTTCGAGTGCCTTACAATGGCTAATGGAGTCTAACGATTTGTCAAACTCAATGTCCACCACCACACTTTTTGTTTAGTGATTATGTAGCACTTTGGTTAATATGCTTGTTCTTGCACAACAAACACGTAGCACTACTAATAATAAGGATGGAAAGGAATTAGGAAGGATGGAGGTTGGAAAGGACTCAAGGAATAAGGGTTTTAGTCTTCAAGTTTCATAAATTTAAATCTCTGTAAATTATATGCCAAGGGAAACGTTCCGCTATTCAGCTCATTCCACATTCGCAGATAAATTTACATCCGCGATCATTCTAGATGATCGGTCTTGGACTCAATCGAGTCAGATTTATTTTTGGTGCTCCAGCCCAAATGTGAGAATTATACTCTAGTCTGGGTCTAATATAGGTCTTGTATTGAAAGTGTTTCAGATGGTGTGAAATAAAACTTACATCGTCGTAAAAATCCCAGACATCTAGCTGCACTAATCGCTGCTTTGTTTATTTGTTCATTCCAGGACATTTTGTTTGTTAAAATCAAGCCGATAATCGACAATGAGTCAGATGTAGCCTAACTGGATTCACTAATCAGAAAAGATGGCGAATAGCCATCATTTCGGCCAGAAAAAACGTAGGATTGATATTTGTTGGGATTGAATTGAACCCTGTTGGCTTCACGTTTAAAGAATGTGGAACGGAAGTCGTGTCATTCACCACGACTTGGATTTTACGACAGAAAAGAAAATTCTAAACCCATAGGATTAGAGAACCGTGAACGCCAACTGCCTTCAGTTTGTACAGTAAGCCCTTGTGCCACACGCCATCAAATGCTTTCGAAATCAATTGAGCGTCCTCGGCGAAACACCATACTGACGATCTGAAATTAGGTGGTGATCTTCCAAGTAATTCATCAGTTGAAAATTGATTATCGTCTCAAGTACTTTGGAAAGCACCGAGACAATATTGATTGGACGATAATTCGAGAGGACGACTTGCTACCCTTTTTCGGCACGGGATGTAAATTTGCAATTTTCCAAATGGAAGGAAAAATGCCAGAAGACATAGATGAAAGTGGTTTTGAGAAGGATTTACAACAAAATTTGAGTACAATTGGGGGAATACCATCTGGACCGGCTGACTTGTTGGGGTTAATGTTTGCAAGAACTTTGTCGACAACTCTAGATCGGAATCTAAAGCGGCGCATCGACGAGCTGACTTGTGAGATAACAGGTGGTGTTGAATTAGACTGAGCTAAGTTGGAGTTAGCTGCAAATTTTCGAGCGAAGAGATAAGCTTTTTCGTGGGCAGTGGAAAAAATACTGTCTCCATGTTTGAGAGGTGTTATAGACGATTTCCTACTTTCCAAAAAATTTGACTCGCTTGTGACTTCCTTGTGACTTTCTATAACTTTAATTGTACTGCTGGTGAATTCAATAAGGTTTGAAGATGTTGATCATAATGATAACGACAGTTAAAATCCATTGTTTTCTTATCAATTGACGTTTGAATATGAAGTACATTTTTGTAACATAAACAATACATTGAACCTATATATGGTATACTCTCATCTAATAATAAAATACTCAAGCAGTCAATCCTCCAAAGACTATATATATGGTATATCGTATATAATGATAATAAAGTATAATTCAAAAAGCTCAAAAGTTAAAACAACAAAGTTACGTTTTTCGCGTATATACGAGTATATATAAATTAACTTATCCGCGTAAAACAACAAAATCCACGAACCTGTATAACGTAAATAAAATTATTTTTAGATAAATAAAATATTTTATTCCAGGAATCAGTTCCAGGATTAATTTTTTGTCTGTTTATGTACTTAAGTAATAATATCAAAACTCAGCACCTCAAACCCTAAACATACAAAATCGCGAACTAAGGGTGGAAAATGGAGTGAAAATACAAACCTTGCTTCATCATGGTGTATTGTTGTTGCTTTAATTTTCATTAATTCATTTTTCATAATAAATATTTAGTTTATTGTTTTAATTTTATTATTGTTAGGATTGTCTTAAACTCTATTAGGTACTTCAGCTTGGTATAATCTTTTTATATACTTAGTTATTAATTTGTTGTTGTTTTTATAAAATCACATCATATTTGTCGAAATACCTGGTACCCGGGTTGAATACTGATACGAGCTAGATTTTATTACACGCGATCTTTGAGATGGATAAAACATCTTGGTCCGACTATTTTCTGTTGATTCATTTATAATAGCAAGATATATTCTTTCAGTCATTCATCTACCCCCTTGAAAGCCTATAATTAAACACTAGCATTCCTCTCGATTAAATATTGAATCTAGCCCAAAAATGGTGTTGTTGAGAAATGGTGAAGCATTATGCCAAGTTCACTACTCCTACGATATTGGCTTTCAACTCTGGCATGGCCTCCTTTACTCATTGCTTTTTGTTTTGAGTAGTATGCGATGGAAGCCTGCGGAAACTACGGCACGGCCTAAAAGATGATAGAGTCTGCAAGATTTTCGCGGCTAGACCTCATAATGCCCATATCAGCGCATTCCATCGAAGTTCCATCGAAGGTGGTGGCTTCAGTTTAGCTGGTGCGGCGGCGGTTGTTTGTAGAATAACACCACCTTCAGATGTCTGCTCGCAATTAATGTTTGCGATTCGATAAACTGTTTTTGCTCGCTCGCGAAGCCCACCAAGTTGTTTCACCATTCCATGTATGAGTTCTACTTTCAGAGAGATTTGTTGCTTCTCTTAGTTGTGTAACAGCTTCTGCTCGAGCAACTTCTCTTGATTTGAGCTGCTCCTCTTGAATGTGTAGGTTCATGTTGTTCTCGGTGTTGTTGCTTTTGCTTCTCAATAATGTTGACCAATTGCTGCTATTGGTCAGTAAAAAAGTGCTTGCAACATTGATTGAAATTGATCCGTTGGTGGAATTGGTGTAACTGCCTCTTCTCCATTTGCTCTAACTCTCTATCAAATTCGGCTTTACCTCCTTCGCTTCTTCCATCATATTTTCCAACTTGATAACCAATTTCTTAGAGCAAGGTATTGCCGCATTTTATTTAGTTGGGAATGACTAGGCTAATTAAATTTGACCATTACCACTTGTCAATAACCCCACTTCTGAGTTCTGAAACTAATTGTTACGACTGTCCACGGTTCATATTTGGATGATTGACTATTCAGACGAGGATCAAAATTAGTCAAACTTCACTTTATTCACTAAATTGAAAAGATTAGTCGCGTGTCTAATCGTTACTTCATTTTTGAACACGTTAACACGTCACTCGTAAAAATAAAACCTGTCCGGTACGGGGATTTAGCACTGATTATATACAAATCAGTGAGATTCTCAATCTTTCTATTTGATTTGTTTGTTTTTTATCTTTCCAATATGTTGTGAGGCTCACGACAGGCCCAACTTTTTCGCGATCCGATTACGTCCTACCTTACCCCATTACACCTGCATATATTGAATAGCTTCATGCCAGCATATAGAACTGACATGGAAGATGGGTTTTGCACTTCAACAGGGGGTCATAGATGTATTCATTACCGATTCTAATCTCATGTTGAAAAACCTTTTTTGCATCCACGCCCTTTTTGAGATTTGAACCTGGTACCTCCCACACCAAGTGCCGCAACATTAACCACTGAACCAGTTGGTTGGTCTAGATCTCGTTACTACTATTTAAGCTGAATACTACTATCATTACCGCTTGACGCGTCGAACAGCTCTCGCTTACTTAAACTGGTGGCTATTGCAAAAATTCTATATAATGGACTCCAAGCGGATTTTGCTATTATAAAAATGCGATATCGAAAAATCCGCTATTATTAACTTAAAAGACGAAACGAACTTGAATATACCGAAAATCGAATGTCCAAATCCGACTGTCATTTAGTAAACGAATTCTTATTTGTGTTGTCGAATTTGACTAGTAAATGAGTCAATCTAACTTAAGGCTGTCTTCAAATACGTATTCTGGTGAGGTAATAATTTTCTTTTTCTTACTAACAATTCTAAATTGTGTTCCAATATTTATGAATAAAGTATTTTTTGATCTTGTCGAATTTCGGACTGTAGCCAATCATAATTGGTTGTCACAATTTTTTGTAACTAATTGTCATACCAAAGAAAATCATTGAACGTATCAATCCTGGGTCGGAAACAGTAGGAAAACAAAGTGGAAAATTTTTCAACTCGCGAGGTTATCCACATTCTTTACTTCGGGGCTGCTATGTATATATATATATATATATATATATATATATATATATATATATATATATATATATATATATATATATATATATATAATATATATACTAGCTAGTAGGCAATATTCTTGAATAAAAGATATTACAAGTTTTTAATAAAGTTAGTACCTTATCTTATATTTAACAATTCGTTTGAGTAGTGAAATTTTTCACTTTTTCATTACCCGTGGTAATTTTTCTAGTCGTAAACTGATATATCGCTAGTGACAAATAAAAGGTTCTAAGGCAACACAACAACTAGGTCACGCTCGCTAATACATCAATAACATAAGACGAAGATGGAAGATACAATCAATAATCTAAAAACAACAGCTGACAAAATATACCAGCAATACAACAACAATAAGAAAGATAATGGTACTCACAAAACAAAGAGGTATTTAGAAGACAAGATTGCTTCATTAAAACAAATCTACAATGTATAACAACGATGAAAAAAATTAGAAGTTATTCTTTGAATCAATCCCATCAATACTTTAAAGAACGACAACACACGGTGAAGATATTTGAAACATTCATCACGGACATGCGAACACGTCTCAATGGGGCACCATCAACTCCAACCCAGTGCTTTCGAAATGAGTACGATCGGAGTGTTTGTACTTCTTCCGATTATTCTGTACTCCGCTATTTCGTTTTGTACTCCCCTGCTTTATTTAAATATTTTTACATGGAAGTATTTTGAATAATCATTCATTTTCTGAACTTATACTATACTAAATCATTAAACGTACTTTAATACCGCAATCAGCAACTTGCTTAATTGAACATGGCAATATTTTTTACTATAAATAAAAAAGTGTGTGTACTATACTTCTTCTACTATTCGTTAACGTTTTGCGTTTTTGACAGAAAGTAAAGAAAAATTGTCGGTGTTGTGTTGATACTTTTTAAGTTGCTGCTTTTTCAGTTTGTTGCAAAAAATGGAAAGGTTTGTATGATTAAAATAATATAGTTTTAAACGATTGTTTATTATTTTATGTTTTATTATAGATCTTTAATCAAATACCAGAACAACGACATTACTAATATTCCTAGTTCATCGACGGGACCAACCTCAAATAATTCGACTACCGCATTCCCCCCTAACAGAAAACCCAAAGAAAATTATGGGGAACTATCTGACTCGGCAAGCCTCAAAGAAATCAACAATATCCAAGATGAAAAGGGTAAGAAAATTAGAAAACGAATTAGAAAATTTCTTTGATTGGCAAAAAAATTAGACGATGCAAATGGAGTTGATAAACCATTTTGTAAATTTTGCAATAAACTCCTGACAAACAACTCCTGACACAGTACATTTACAACGACATGAGGATTCAGAGCTACATAAATCTAAAATTAGTGCTCTAAAACTACAGCCGGAAATTTTTAATAGTGATGTCGCTTCGTTTTCTAAAAAAATTAAAAACTGCGTCAGTATAACTGCTAAGTCAAAACTGCGGAATTAAAAATAATTATGTTCCTTCTTGAACATAATATGCCTTTCGTATTAGTAAATCACTTAATTGCATTAATCCAATCGATCACTGTAGATTCGAAAATTACCAAGGAACTGAAATGTGGCAAAACTAAGGCGACCGAGACAAACAATAAGTTAATTTTTGAAGACGGATTGAAAAAAATCGCTGTGATACTTAGGAACCAAAAATTTCGGTCATCATAGATGAAACGATGTACGATTTTTCGACTACATATCTGGCAGTGTAACTGATAAATTTTTCGGACTAATTGAATTAAAAAATGCAGATGCCAAAAGCATATTTGACAAAATTATTAAGTACTTCGAGATGGTTAAAGTTCCATTATCGAATATAATCAGGTTTTCTTCCGATAACGCATCAGTGATGATGGGCAATAAGGGTGGCGTTAAAGTTCTTCTACAAAACACAAATGAAAATTTATATGTAATGGGTTGCACGTTTCACTCAATTCATTTATGTTCCTCAGCTGCATCTAAAAAGTTACCTCAAAAAATCAAGCACCTTGCCAGAAATATGTGGCATGTAACTTTTCCCGTGAAATGACAGACGAAAATAAAATATATTTTTATTTTCTTTCTTATATTTTATTTCTTTCTTATATTTTAAATTGAGTACCAATCAGAAGCACCTCGCATCCACATATTGCTGCCAACTATAAAATCTTATTATAAAAATATTTTAACAAATGTTATTAATACAGATTATATAAATCCAAATTTTTTGAACCAGCTTGATATTGCTAACCAGGAGTGTTTTCTTCAATATAATCAAATATATATTGGTTTAAAAGCGGATCTATTCATTAAAACTGGAAAGAGTTTCGAAAATTTAATTAAAACCATAAAAAAAAACTGTCGTGATTATTACATGGAGCTATGCAGGCAAATTACAAGTCGAATTTCTTTTGAAGATAAGGTTTTGATTGCCGTACGGTACAAGCTATTGACCCAAAATTAAGAGCTCTCCCTCTAACTCCATTAATGAAAAGATTTCCAAACTTAATTATGGAAAGTTATATTCAACATTTAGATGATGAATGGAGGCAGCTATTAAATCAGGAGTGCATCAATATTAATTTGGATATTGAGGAATTCAGGGCGGGAATTTTTAATTTGAAAAGTGCTACAGGTGATAAAATGTTTCCACATCTTACACATTTTATAGGAGCAATATTAAGTTTACCTCATATAGCAGTGCAACTGCTGAACGTGTTTTTTCGCAAGTAGTTTTAATTAAAAATAAACAACGGAATGCATTAGCATCTGTACGGTGAATTCAATTCTTATGGCGAAACAAATGTTGAAACATACTGATGCTAGTCACTGGGCTCCAACCAAAGGTCTTTTGGCCAAATATAAAAAATAATTCATAACTTATGTTAGAATTAAGAATATGTATTTAAGTTATAATTATACTCCGCTGTGAAGTTAAAATGTACTCCGTTTAAAAATTTTAAAACGACAGCACTGCTCCAACCTTTCAAACTGGCGAATCAATCAGAAACGAGCTTCACACTCACGTCAGATGACAACACGACTTCAATGAGCAATTTACAATAAATGCTCAAACAACAAGCATTGGGTACTACAGCTCTATATCGCGGGAGATCATATCGGTCGAAGATATTCTGAAAAATTACAGATCCAAGCTCTTGTTTTAAAAAAAAAGGGAAACATGATGACGAAAATTTGTATGATGAAAATTTGTATGAATGCAACAGACCAACTTAAAGCCAATACCATATATTTCATAGAAAATATAACTTACCTATATGACAGCATCGCCGTTCACATGGCTGCCGAGATCGACGAAGAAAGTTCAATTAAGCCGATGGAGAGTAAGTTCAAACCAGTAGAAATCCCACCTTTTCATGGAGATTATACTAAGTGGGTAGGATTTTCGGATACATTCAAAACGTTAGTTCACAACAACCAACAACTAACAGCTACTCACAAAATGAACTATTTAAAAACCCACGTGGTATTGGAACAGCAAGCAAACTATTAAGAACAGATGTAACAACAAAAGATTACTATAGTCTCCACCTTATTAAACACCATTCCCAATCAACCTACTAGTAACGCTGAATTAGCCAACGCAATAAAACAACTGCATGACACAACCTTAGAGTCCTTTCATCATTTTGATAATATCAAAATTGTAATAGAGAAAATGAAATAATACGATTAAATGGCACTGGCAGCTTTTCGTTCTCATCAATTTGCGTATTAAGAGGAAATTCTTTCGTAATACCCGCAGTCACATACAATACGGACGAAATCATATTTACCAGCTTTAAATCTAACTTTTGTAAATGATGAACTAAATATGATATACTCACAGATTAAAAAGCCAGGATTCATTTGCAACAAGAAAACTAGCAACTTCCAACAGAAATCAACAACCACGATGTGCATCACTTTACCATTTCATATTAAACAATAGCGATTTATATTGTTCTCTTCGCTGTGGTGTATCTGCAATTTAAAGGATTGGCACTGCCTGTGGATCCTCTTCCAACACCCGACATGGGATGTCAAGTTTAGATAGCTGCAGAAATTCTGTCATCATCGCTGCCCCGGAATATGTTAACACATCTATCTATGCATAAATACAAATATGCATTTGGAAGGCTGGGTTGAATTGGTATCAAAAGGAGGTGTGCCATTGTCTTTATTTCACATAGCGGGTGTAGAAAAATCATGGTGTAAAAAAAAAGAGTAGCAACCCAATAATTAAGTGCATTCGCTGTGCTGCACATACTTTACAACTAGTAGTAATGGATGTCAAAAAATCGTCAGATCTAGAAGATAAATTAAAAGAAGTTCGCAAAGTAGCTATAGAATTAAGAAAACCTATACTACCTTAGAGATACTGAAATGCAGAAATTTAAAATTACCTATTCTTAATGTACCTACACGCTAGAATTCTTCGTTCAACAGGGCAAAACCCATTTTATAATTAAAAGCTTTTATAGAAGACGAACAACATTACTCAAATACGTGATTTTCAATTTATTGAATTATTTATTTACACATTTCAACATGTTGCAACTGCAACAATTAAAATTCAAAACGCATGTTAGAGTATATATCGATCGACGGGAGTGTACATATTACTGAATTATTGTGTAATATATTTAGATCCGAGATTCAATTTTCTCCTGTCTAATGGACAATTACTAGCAGCAAAAAATCATTTAAACAAATATATAATCACATTACAAAATATTTTTATTACGTCAAAACAATGACCAGTCTATCAACAAACAGTTCAACACATAGCAGACAACTAACAGATGACAGTTCCCCACAAACATCAAAACTATCGAGATATCTATCAAATATAACTTATCATCAAGACCACGAAATCAAGAATTAATCACCGAGTAGAATGGAGCCAAATATTGATATATATATATATATATATATATATATATATATATATATATATATATATATATATATATATATATATATATATATATATATTAATGTAGGAAATTAACCTACGGTTGGCCTTTTATCTCCCACATTTGTATTTCTGGAGAGGCTGCTAGCGCACATTTAGACCGACGACGGCCCGTTGTAATACCACAGGTTCATGGATGTGCCACTTGTGGAGTGAGGATCGTAAGACCTAGCAACGTCACACAATATATATTATAAAATCTTTATAATGATGTGAAGCGCTGCAAAGACCTGTCGCTAATGTAAAGTTTTTGACAAAAAAATTTACCAAAAAAATTGTGTCTGTGTTAGTCATTGGAAACCTGTTAACAGCCAATAAACAAGCTAAAAAATTTAAACAGTACGGATCTAGATACTATGTTAAAAAACAACAATATACTTTTAATGAGTGTGATATCTGTGAGACAATAGTATAAAAGTGACGGCTAATGAAAAGCATTTCTAGAGATGTCTAAGTATTCCACCATATTTGTGGATGTCAACTGGACACTTCGAACTATTTATCTAACTTTATGTAACGTTTCATAAAAAATTCGATATATTTTGATATATCGCAGATACAGTCGAGATCAATTTTGTAAGTAGAGCTTAATATATTAAAGTAATAAGATGTACGTTTACTATTTGCTGCAAGAGAAGCCCCATATATACCGAAATGATGTATAAAATGAAAATGTTCTAATTGGCTATCTAGTTTTAAAGTAATTTTCTGATAATCCATTGCTACAGTATATATATTATCTGGGATAACGAATCAAATCCGCATGTTGAATGTACAATTATTTCTACTTGACAATCGTTGATATATGAAAACCCATTACTTAAAAGACGTTTGATGACACCGAAGTGAAATATTTCCCAAATAACAAAACATGAACAAGTGTGAGTGTTTATTAAATTGCATTCATTTAGGCAAAAAATTGTACCATAAAAGTTGCATAGAATTAAAAAAATATTTAATACCATAAAAGTTGCATAGAATTAATTTCTTAAAAAATTTTCTATTTGAAACTGGGTGAATTTTCAAAAGAATTTGTTGAAAATTTATAAAATAATTGCCATAAGGCCAATCCCAGGTGTCGACAGTATAGAAAACTGACGTCATATCTGTGGCATGTTGCACCAAACTATAATGAACAAATCTGTTTAACGAAAATCAAAAAGTAATTATGCGAGTAGGTTTTCTAGATTGCTTATTGTATGAACTTTGTAAAATAATTGCCAAAAGGTCAATCCCAGGTTAGATTTTTAATTTGCCAAAATGAATATTTATTGGTGATTTTTAATTTGCCAAAATGAATATTAATATCGTGATTTAGGCGAATAAAATACCAATACATGCATAACATGTGTACGCATACGAAAAATTTGTGATTTTTTTTTGGGAAGTATTTCACGGTCATTTGATGACTTGTGTGGTTTTGGAAACTTAAGAGTTGATTTGAGATGATATATTAAAAAAATCTCTTGGAGGAATACCTCTTAATGATATGTTGGGAGAGTTATATACACGTAGTTTTTTGTTCCACTTTTCCTCATTTTTTATATTATCTGGCTCGTCTTCAGAATCATTTGATAAAAACAGTTTTCGTTTTTAACGTAGGCTTAAGAGCTTGGGAAACCACTATGAAATTAATTAAAAGCTTCTTTTCTATATAAAAACTTTTTACGTGACTAAACCACAACTCTGCATATGACAATCGGCGTTCTATGTAAGGTAGGCAAAACAGACAGTAAAATGTGTTTTCCATCAAATCCCTGTCCTCATTTTCACCTTGAACTGTTTGATATATACTTTCACATTTTTTTAAGTAAGGGCTGGCAGAGTAGTAATTTTTGGCATTATCAGAAATATATTCTTCAAAATCATCTGAATAAGTGGTTTTGCTTGTGATGTTGACACTTTTGAGACTGTAAATATACTGTATAAACGTTTTAAATTGTTGAAAAACGTATGTTCTATAGTTATTAGTACAAATAATACAATAAAGTTCAATTAAGCTAAATACCTCATCGCAGTTCAGTATTACACAAAATAAATCAAAAATAAACTTTTTTAAATTAGAAGTGACATTTGGAATTTTCTTTTTGATTTGAATGGTTATTATATTTATAAAATCTGTACAACATTCAAAAACGGACACAACCCTCTTGGTTGGGTCGTTTTGAGATTGCAACGAGATATAAGTGTGTTCAATATATTATTTTGTTAAATATAAAGAATGGCTTGAATATAAGCCCAAGTCCAATCTACAACGTATACTAATGGAAATATAAGTATCGGAATCAGTGCCATTTCCGATTTAAATTTCATAAAAAATAACGATAATGTCGTGGTATGATGTTTGCTTGAAATTCAGCAACAGATACAATTGTTGAACCTACTTTCTCAACGCAAGCATAATATAAAATTTTCTTACAGTTATGTTCTGGATAACATTTTGAGTTTCCCACGACACTGCCCGTAGCATCCAAATACACAATTAAAGATGTGAAATTTACAAGAAGCTCTAGTTAACATTTTCTTATTAAAGTAATCATAACACTCTTTGTATATTCAATATCTCACCCCTTGAGGGTCACGCTGATATGATGAATAGTTCGAAGTGTCCAGTTGACATCCATCAATATGGTGGAATATTCAGATTTTCTAGGACATTTCTAAAAATTCCTGTCATTGGCCGCCAAAGATTGGCCTACACAATAATAGTGTAACTTTTTTTGAATTTCAAAATCTGATTATAAATGTTGTAAGGTTTTTCTGGTTTCCTACACTTTTACTACTACATACATATAAATTTTGTCATTCGTCATGAACTTGACGTTAACAGACCGATGCGTCATCGAACAAAACAAGCAGTATTCAGATGGACAATATCTGATGAATAAGGCGGATGAACATCGTACGAATAGCGAGCATATCCGAATAACAAGTGTATGTAATAGTATCGGATACATTCGATTGAACCCGTTATTACAAAAATGGACAACTATGAAGACAAGGTTGAGTTGGAGTTTCGCAAAGAGGCTGCCCCTTAGGAGAGCCAGATGATTGAAATGTGAGAAACTGGGACATCTTCATTGAAATTGTGCACCACCCACACAAGACGTGCATCGAGATATTATATTCTACTGTCAGACGTGACTGCAAGTTCAAACATCGGTTCGTGGTATAGTGAAATAAGAAGTTCTTAAACTCGTTGTCGCTTAATATATAACAGCTAATTTGTGTTAAGTTAAAACAAACATGTAATCGCTATATTTGAAACAAAAAAAGATTAGAAATTAAATTAATTATGTTGTTTTAGGAAAGCGATGCGACCTAAGACGGTATAACAGATACACAATTTTAAACTTCCCTCGTTCGTCTTGATTTATATTGTCAAACACAGCTAAGCAACGAGATATTATCACTTGTTATATATGTATGTGTAACTCTTGTGTAAGGGAACACACTGTTTAGTATCGAAAAGAGTTACTGCTTTTAAACGTGTCTATAAATTAATTAACCATTTTAACTTCTTTTCTGTTAAGTATATATATACTAACAAGATAACAAGCCTAATCCTTTAAGAATTTTATCTATTGTTCTGCTATACATGGATGTGCAGAGGTAAAATAAAATATAATTAAATTAAATTAAAGCAACGCTTTGGATTTTTATTTTATTTTCGTTTTTGGCTTAATTAAATTAACGAATTTTTGGTATGGCTCCAAACACCAGAATAATTCTAATTAACTGAGAAACAATATTATATACATAGTGTTGTGTGTAGAACATAAATTAAATAAATTAAACATTTTTGTGCTTGGCAATAAGAATAAAAATTTGTCTACAAAATTATAATTATATAGCAATCCCCAAGGGATACCTAAGGCACAATAAGAAAATATTTCCGAAATTATTTTAGTGTGACATAATTTACCTGTTCGAAATAAAAAATTTATATAGGGGGTTTCTAGAATTACGACAAGGTTTGAATAAGGGTTTTTCAATAGGAGGTTTCATTTGGGATAGTCTACTATTTTGACAGCTGTCAATTTTGAAGGTGTCATCTTTTGACATCACTAAACATGGTACGCCTAGAAATTGTTAAAATTCGCCAAACACCTTCTCGGCCGGTAAGAGTGAAATTGGTGGAAAATCGAAACCGTGTGCGTCGCTCAAGAATAACTGAGAATATTGCTCATTAAACCGTATTTTTCACAAAGCCTTAGGTCTTAAGGAATTTGAAGTGCAGTAAACACAAGAACTCAAGCAATCCAAGAATGATTATTGAAATGCCTCTCCATCATCAATGTGTCACTGTTTGGCGCGGTGTGACTAGACCTTACTATTTTGAACTGGTGCAATTGTTACGGAGATTGGATTGCGCTATGATTATAATTTTTTATGGCCGGAGTTTGGACGACGTTTATTTTCGGCAAGACGGTGCCATTCGGCTGATATCATTTTCAATGGCATACCTTCCTCTTTAAAAATACTCGTTTAACCCTTTACATAGGATCGGGCAAATGGCATCCATGGATTTTGCTGGCACATAAACATTATTTTATCGAAATTTTTTGTTGACCCTTCAGCATAATTTTGGCTGCATTAGTAACGTGCCACAGACACTATAGCGGTAGCTTTGGTAGATAAAAGTAAAATAAAAACACAAATGGGTGCCAGTCTACCGGCACGTAATGTCCCCGGCTTAGCTCTATGAGCCGGTTGACTCGGTAGAGGGGATTACCTGGTATGGAAATTAAAGCTACCACTAGGACGACCAATGCAATGCAATGAAGCTGAGATGCCAATTTAAGAGGGGGAAGCAAATGAGAATTTGTAAATGTAACAAAATGAAAATAAAAGGATAAAAAAATGTGGAAGAAAGGATGACTCACCGTTTTCTTTGCTGTTGGTTGTGATTCACATGTGTCGTTGTCCACACCGCAACACTGGTACCACTACTCATGTGCTTTCTATCACCGTTAACCACGCGCCTATCTCCAACGATCACGCGTGCACCTTGGGTGACACCTTTTTTGGATCACTCGCTTATTATTTTCACCAGCTTGCGCTTTTTTTAGTTTTCAAAATAATTTTTATTGTTTTTTGTCACTACCAGTTTATTTTCGCTTGATTCACAAAACAAGTTTGATGCAATAAAATGTTTATTTTTATAACAGGGGAAGTTAGGCCATCAAAGTTACGCCAAAACTTTTATATTTATCTTTTATTTTTTTTTGGTGACTTCTCTTTATCTTCGGTCTCCTTGTCTACGTCCACCTCTTGAATGCCCAGCTTCTTTTTTTGCATCTTTCCACGTCATCGAAATTTCCCATCGACGTGGTGGAATTCCCTCGCCATGCTGCCATCTATATACCATATTATACTTTTGACGGTGTCTCCATCTATGTTCCAATAGACTTTCGTTGTCGGTGAGTTCATGTAATAAATTAATACAATTAAGTTGGCGATCTTAGGACAAAAACGAAAATGACAGAACAACAGTGAGTCTTACTGGAACGGTTTACAATTAAAGTGGAGTAGGAATGTAAACTAAATGGATGGAATAAAAATAATATTGAGTATTAGACTCAACACTCGTTACTTATATTAGTCCATCCCAGAGGTAGTCTCATTCCCATCTGCCGAATTAAGTGTTTGTGTATTGCTTTGTGCCACTACCGTGTGGAATGCTACACATTTCGTGGATGCAGCGATTCATATCCTCTTGTAATGCACGGGAGGTTGTGGGCTTCGGCTTGTTGACTTTTAAACGATCGACTTCCATATGAATAAATCTAATTTTAATCACACGATCTAGGATGCCCATTCTGACCATCGAAAGGTGAGTATACACGGCCAGAAAACTAAGCAGTAATTATATTGTTTCACTGACTGTATGGCATGGGGCACCGTCTTGTTGAAACTATATGTATGTAGTTTCAACAAGTATTATAATATAGTATCTAGTTTCGACAGATCATCGGTAACAGTTACTGTTTGACTTGAAAAGTATTGTCCAATCAACTTCCAGAACATAATCCACACCAAACAGTGACACGCTGTTGGTGCATTTGTTGTTCGACAGTCACATGTGGGTTCTTTAAACCTGAACAAGGGGTTATGGATATCCAAAACACAATATGGTGGTACTTTCCAAATTATAAAATCTGTCACTTTGATTTGGAGAAAGAAGATGATAAGTAATCAGTAAATTCCTGAAAAAAGAATGTTTTCTTCTACAACCAAATCCGACACGACATCCAATCCCATTCCAAGATTGGGAAAGAAGGAAAGGTAGTGGTTATACAAATCGGTAAAACGAAATTCTTCCGTAAGATCCTGGTAGTGGATATTGTTGATGACATGATTTTGCGAATGGTACATTTAGTTATGTTAATGTTGCAAATTGAATAGCGAAGAACCAATCGTCAGGCAAATTATTTTGAATTATCCAACAAAATATCAAGGTGAATAGGAAGTAAAAGTAGGAAAGATCATCCGAATGTACCATGGAGTGTAAACTATGTATGCACTTTCTTTTGAAGAGTTTGTATTATTTTGGTGTTAGTGTTCATTGTGCAGCTCCAGTATGCTATACTCCGTAAGTCTGCTATACTCCGTAAGTCAAAACGGGTTTTGCACCTGTTGATAGAATACCAGCCATTTTATTTTTCGATATTTGCTATTAATTTAATCTTTAAGGTGCTCTTATTTGCATACGGAATTTGTTAACCGTTTATAATTAGAGGTTAGTGGCTGTTACGTTTCATTGAGCCCGATATGCCACATTTTTGTCGATTTTATGATTTTGACACATGTCCTTGAAGTTTCGTTGTCGATTCTTCGATAGTTTCTCCTACTGGGAGAACTGCAATATCATCAGCAAAAGTAGAGCAGGTTAAGAACAGGCCCCAAAACACTATCCTGCGGGACTACTACCGAAATCTTTTTTAGTTTGGAATAATGTTCTTCATAATTCACCCGAAAGATTTTCTATGTATGATTTTTAAATTATATAAGAGTTAGCCTCCATGCCACTCCCTATCGAAGCCCTGTGTCACATCTAAGAAAATACTGGAGAAAACGTTTTTCCTCTCTATCTGCTCTATGGTTGAGTATTTCTCTCTGAAAACAAACTAATTATCTGGCATACGGTTTCATTGTTCTTGGGTTCTTTTCAATCTTTCGAGCAACAGTCTCTCAAACAAATTCGCTAGTTTTGGTAAAAAAATAAAATTGGCCGGTCAGATTTTTTATCATTCGGTGTCGGAATCATTATTGCTTCTGCTACTCTTCTCTGCTTTCGAACATATTTTTACGGACGCAGGTGACATCTCTGATTGAATAGAATTACTAAATGTTCGTAATTGGAAATCAGCATAAGACGAAATAATAAACAAACGGAAACTTCTACTACGACCTAGAAGCGGGTAAAATGAGTATAAATACGCGAACAGAAAGCGTAGAGTTTCAGTTTGAATTGGGACAGCGATAAATTAAAATGGGGAAATGTGATAAAAAGAGAAATAGTAAAAGTAAAAGTGAAATAAAAGTACTGTGAAAGTGAATTGTGGTTAATACTTTTAATAAAAGTTAAAGTGAAAAACAAGCAAGTGGTTGGTTATTATTATTCACAATCCAGTGATTCAACCGTGGATTGGTTTGAATCCCTACTAGAGGAAAACGTAACAATTGGTGACAGCGGTAGGGTTGTGAATAAGGAGACTTGAAGCTACTTGAGTTGAAAGTACCGGAACTGAAGAATGAGCTTAACGCACGGGGTTTTCCTACAACGGGTAGCAAAGCAGAATTACAAGAGAGGCTATAACAAGCTTTGCTGGAACAGAACATAGACCCAGACCAGTACGAATTTAATACTGGAGTACCTATTGTGGAGGACCCAATGCAAGGGGCAACAAATGCCGGAGCAACCATTGCCACAGCAACAATAAATAAACCTACCTCAGCACCTACAAACTTCGATATCGGGTAGATAATGGCGGCGATGCATCAAATGATGTCTGGCTCAGATATTTTGAAAACCGGAATGTTGACCGATCAAGAAATTTAATATGTTGTAGATTATTCCAGAATCAGAATGCGGGGACTATGATAGGATCATGCTAGCCTTGGAACGAAAATATGGTGATGATCACAAACGAGAGCTATACAGGATGAAACTCAAATGCCGTTCTCAGAGAATCGGTGAAACACTACAGGAGTTTGCAGCAGACATAGAGCGATTGGTACATTTCGCACACTTAAATATAGCAATAAATTAACGCGTTTACTGATGGTATTCGTGATGTAGAAACAAGACAAGCGGTAGTGCTAGGCATCAAAATAACATTTGCAGAGACCATCGCTTGTGTCTTCACAAACGAAACTGCATATAACATAATTAAACCCGCAGTAAAAATGTGACGAGTCGAATTAGAACCAGAGAACTATAGCTCGAGAAATAATTAGAATCGACCAGTAAATGAAACATCGACGAGGTTCCTGGATAGTAACCATAGAATCAGATGTTAGGCCTGCGATAAACTAGGCCATATATCATGGTCATATATCGCGAGTTCAATGATGAACACAGTAGATCAGAAGAGAAGGCCAGTCCTGCAAGATCGCAGGCATTAAACGTGAGATTGGGTTGCTTTGATACCATTCAACAACAGTAAGAAAGTGCAGATGCTCTATAAAAACGGCCATTTTTCGTTGATTGTGGTCAAGTAGAGAGTAAGGAACATGTCGTTGACGTGAGACATATGCAAGTGTTATCATCCGATGAGTGGACTAGCGAATAAATTAGAAAGGAGCAATCAGAAGATTCCGATTTATCGATCATTTTAAAATTCGCGAAAGACCAGCATAGGCCATAATGAAAGGAGATAGTCTTATAGTTAAGGCATATTGGGCTCAATGAGATAGACTGCTAATCGAAGATGATTGTTTAAAACGGGTTTGGGAAAGTTCCGATGTTAGGAATACAAAATCATGTGGAACCGAAATCCAGAAATTTTGAGGGAGTATAATAGAGGAACAAGTGATGGCCATCTAGGCATCAATAAGACTTCGGCAAACATCCGTGAAAGATTTTACTGGGCAGGATGCAGACAATCGGTTTCAGAATGGTGTCAAAAGTGTGACCAGTACATGACAGTTAACGGTCCTGCAAAACGAAGCCATCGAAAAATGCAGCAGTATAAGTGCGGAGCACCGTTTGAGTGGGTCGCTGTGGATATTGCAGGTCCATTTCGTACCATTTTAGTGGTGATGGATTATTTCAGTAAATGGCCTGAAGTCTATCCAATACCGAACCAAGAAACAACAACAATAGCTAACGCCGTGGTAAATAATTGGATAAATCGACATGGATCACGGCTACAATTTTGAGTCAGTGGTATTCCAGGAAATGTTTCAATTATTGGGGATCAATAAAACAAGAAGAACACCTTTCCATCCTTAGTCAAACGGCATGGTTGAACGGTATAATGCTACGGTAGAAATTATTTAAGGAAAACCGTGGATAGAAACCAGCGTAATTGGGATAAAAATGGAACTATTCCTAATGGCATATCGGTCAGCAACACATGAGACAACTGGAATAACACCAGCTACCATCGTTTTTGGCCACAATTTGAAAGAAGATATCGATAAGATAAACAAATTTGTCAGAGAAAGGATTTGCGGGAAAATTCGCAAGCGAACCAAGGAATGACTACAAGGAGTCTCTCTTGTTCCTCTTCTATTTGATGTTCACTTTTGATTGCCACTTAAAGCTCTATTCTTTCCTTTTCTAACTGTTTAATAAATTTCCAATTTATTATACTTTCAGATATTAAACTTTAATCATTTTCTAAGAAGCTGTAGCATTCCGATATGCCTTCAGTGATTTATAGTATAAAACATTTTTTTTGTATAATATGAAAAACTTTGACATTTCCATATATGGCATTTCATAAATCAACAAAAAACTGAGTTGTCATGTCGCGATTTCGAGCACCAGTAAAAATAACTGGTTGTCCAACCTCATTTTCAAAAACGTACGGTCCAATGATGTCTCCAGCTCCAAATGCACACCTATTATGGCTGCATTTGTAGGTTGCCTGAACCCACATGTAATTGTCAACATTTTTGAACTGCGGTCGCCAAACGTTCATTATATTTGAAAAATTGTTCAATAATAAAACCCTTTTGTTTAACGCCCCATTTTTACTAACCCTAAACTCGCAATTACTGTCAAATTCTTCTGTTTTCAAGCTTATCATCAAATTACTGCAATATTGGTGGCAAATTCAATTCTTGTATTAATTTTGGGAAACCCTTTATAATTATAATCAAATCACCTCCTCAGCGCACCCCATATTTTAACCAAACAGCACCCACCACCACAACCTAAGATTAATTATGTTATAAAAGAATTTTCAGTTGTAAAATAAACGTAAACAAAAAACAATCGTAATAACAATGATAATTATAGTAATAATAGTAAACTAAACTTTGGTCATATATCAAAAGCTCGGCTCGGTGGTACACTGTGCGGAAAAAATCAACGAAACAACAACACTCGGCATAAATAATAATGTCGTTAGGACAAAAGACAAAAAAAATTAAAGTATCTCAATTATCATTTACTTTATTGTATTTCCCTTTTTGTTTTCCTCGGCAGATATATTTCCATGATTTTCTTTTGTTTTATTTTTCTGTCCTGCCTTACGTTTAAAGTTTTAAGAGCATTTATACGCTATTTTAATATTAAAAAGGACATGTTGTGAATGTATACAACAACAACAAATCGTTTTATATGGTTAAGTAATTTTTATATGTTGAGAACACAATTTATTAGTGCATGTATGTACGGACATATATTATGGTTCGTACGTTTAATGTGGTTTTATTATGCCCACCACCCCACTCGAACCCATATATATACAGTATCGGTTTAGTTTCATTAATTTTATAACCCAGTTTGTTATCGCACAAGTCGATGTTTATGCTGCTATATACATACATGTATGTATGTATCTATAATCGATTTACGGAGATGAGACACGAATCACACGTATGTACATAAAATATTGTTTGCTATAAATGGTATCAAATTATTTTTTTGTAAACATTTTTGATGTGTGGTCCACACAACAACAAACCGAAATATTGGGAAAATGGAAAATATTTTGCGTTTTGATGTATGTTGTCAGATATCTGATATAGTTGATATGAAATTCTATATGATATACCTTGAAGCTAACAAAATGCCTAACCAAAGATCAAATACAGATACATAATGTTATTTGTTTAAGAATAATACGATCTTTGTATTTATCTAAATGATTGGAATACTAAGAAAATAGTGTTTTTTCTTGTGTGTTGCAACGCAACATTGACAACAAACCTATCATAAGAAGATTACCACTACATTTCAACAAAAACACAACAAGAAAAAATCAAAACATGTTAAAGTGTCTACATAAATTGTACATACATTAAGTAATAGATTATTAAGGCGCATTCATAAATTAAATAAGTAAGAATCGTGAAGTTTGTAAATATCTATTACTAATTAATAATATAGCATGTAAATAATTTGTACTTGAGTTAATTTCAATTCAAGTTATAGCACTTTTTTTTGACAACTTAAAATTAAAATAAATATTCGATCTCTTATATTTTCACTGCGGAAGCGACAACATCTCCAGGAAAATCATTATTTTACAAATAAATTGTTCAAACTATTTTGAAACCATTTTTTATTATTCAATTTCAACATTTCTTCGGTTTGGCTTTCTATATACCCATTGTCCTTTATTGCATTGGCTAATCATACCTGTATCATTTGGATTTTGGGCACGATACTTAATTCAACCAAATCGAGAAAAGTTACATGGTCCTTCGAGCCGGATGAAAGGCTAGACACGTGGATTAATCGTTAAGCTTCTTTTCTATTTTTTCACTTACAAAAATAAGCTTATTTTCAAATCTACAATTTCATCCTCATTTGTGATAATCAATATCTTTATTTATTTCAACATTCATTTCGGAGCTCTGAAGCATTTTTCATATAAACTGTAAGTTAAATTATTCTACAAATTATTCAGTGACTCAAACTTTACAAGTGAATAAACTACACAAGTGAATAAACTATTACAAGTGAATAAACTACAAGTGATTTACGTGGTAAAATTATTAGTGCTAACAACAGTGTTTTCTTTTATTAACCTATAAGTGCTATAAAACTAGAAAATTTATAAGATACACTTTACTATTTTTGTTTTGCTTTCACCACAAGTGCTAAATTTAATTGTTCAGTATGGCTTCAATCCTAGTGCAACGCCGTGGACGACTCTTAGGGTCATTAACAAAAATGTCAACGTTTCTTGAGAATATTGATAGTAATACCGAAATAGAGGAATTCGAATCAAGGCATATTAAACTCGAATCTTGGTGGGAGGAATTTTGTAATATCGAAGATGAGTTACTTTTAATACCAAACCAAACTTCTAAGTCCGACGAATTTGAGGCAAAATTTTTTAGTATTCAAGCTGCAATGATGAAAGAAATAAAGAAACGAAAATCAGCTGAACAGCCACCTCATGATGATTTGAACGCTACTATAAGTAATATGTACACTCAACAACGGGCATACCTTGACTCTTTGCAGAACAAAACGATAAGCCAAAATAACGAGGTTAAGCTACCAAGAATTAATATTCCACCTTTCAATGGAGAATATACGCAATGGCCATCATTTAAGGACATGTTTGAGGCCACTGTTCACGACAATCCTTCGATATCGCGTGTACATAAATTTCAGTTGCTAAAGGGGCTTCTCCAGGGTAGCGCTGCTCGATTAATCAATCATTTTTTAATCACGGACGCTAGCTATAGTGAAGCGTGGGACAAACTACTACAGCGTTATGATAAAAAAGGAACCATCGTTAGTACTATAATACAGAGGTTTTTAGAACAGCCCACAATCCAGTACGCGTCATCAAAGTCTCTTAGAAACTTGACTGAAACATCCGATGAACTACTTCGGGGACTGAGAGCTCTAGGTCCAGAATGCGAGACACGTGATCCGTGGATTTTACATTTGTTATTAAACAAAATGGACGACGATGCTCTAGAAACTTGCAGTATTAATATAAAACCATCCAGGCATGCTTCAAAGGTATTTAATATAGCCACATCTAAATTTGAATGCTTATATTGTAAAAAACCGCACTTAATCTACAAGTGCTACAAATTTCAACGGAGTACCCCAGAATTGCGTAAAAACTTTATTGCAAAAAACGGGTTATGCAACAATTGCTTAAAGATCGGTCATGAATCAAGTAGCTGTCCATCAACGAGTACATGTTTCAAATGCAAGGGAAAACACCATACAATTTTACATGAAAACTTTTCCAAATGTCAAGATGCAACAGTGAGCAGCAATCTCATGAATCAAGATTCCCAACCCAAAACATTAACTCAAACCGAATCAACAAGTTCAAGAATGCAGGTTTATACCACATCAAGCAGTATATTAGATTCGAATTCCACGCAATCAATTCTACCAACAGTAGTTGTGTCAACACTAGACGAACAAGGTAATAAGCACAATATACGAGCATTATTAGATTCTGGGTCCGAATCTACATTCATCACAGAGGTACTTACCAAAAGGCTAGGTTTGAAGCGGAAGCATGCGCAATTTACGGTGAAAGGTCTAGCATCGGCTTCAGTAGGTAGCACTAGAGGGAAAAGTACTATTAGATTAAGTTCCAATTATAATGTGGACAAATTTGTGGTAGTGGAAGCCTTAATACTAGGTAAGCTTACAAATAACATACCTTCTCAGGAAACAATAATCCAAGATGATGACATGAAGAAATTAGAAGAGTTTTGTCTGGCTGACCCAAAGTTTTACGAACCGAATCTCATTGATATGATCCTCGGAATAGACGTATTTTATCACATCATGCAAGGAGGACGTCAGTATTTCAAGCCAAATCTTATCTACTTGACAGTATATTCGGATGGGTCGTTGCTGGCTATGCTGAACAAGAATCTATTCCAACTAAAAGATGTCATACGATTCAATTAAATCCTGAAGATATTGGTCAATTATTACAACGTTTTTGGGAAGTCGAAGAAGTTACGATCAACCGTTCCAACAGAGATGACAAAACAGAAAATCATTTCTCAACCACACATCAATTCATAGACGGCCATTATATGGTAGAGCTCCCGTTTAAAGAAAATGTTAACCAGTTAGGCAACAGTCTAAAACCAGCAGTTTGTCGTATGTTGGCTATGGAACGTAAATTCGAAAAGGATGCAGAACTTAGAGATCAGTATTTTTCTTTTATGCGAGAATACGAGAGACTAGGTCACATGTCACGTGTATCAAGTGCGGAATTACATAACATAAACGACAGCAATGTATATTATTTACCACACCATGCTGTTTTCAAAGAGGGAATCAATTCAAAGAAGCTTCGTGTTGTTTTTGATGGCTCGAGCAAGTCGAGTTCAAAATTATCTCTGAATGATGTTCTCATGACAGGTCCGACTATCCAAGATGATCTGTTTTCAATACTAACAAGGTTTCGATCTCATAAAATAGCATTTGTGGCAGACATAGAAAAAATGTATCGGCAGATAGCAGTTCATCCTAAACATCAGCGCTACCAACGAATAGTGTGGCGAGAGCATCCCGCGAGTAAAATCATTCACTTCAAGTTAAAAACTGTGACATATGGACTAACTTGTTCCGCATATCTTGCAATTAGATCTCTACACCAAATAGTCAATGACGTCAAAGAGTTGCCTCCAAAAATCAGTAACATTATTCAATCAGACTTCTACGTGGACGCTTATTGTCGGGTTGTGACACAGTTAGCGAAGCAATTGCCATTTACAATAAGTTATCAGACACATTATTAAGTGCTGGTTTTTCATTACGTCAATGGAGCTCCAACAGTTCTGAACTAGTACGCAGTATTCCAATCACAAAACAAGGCACAACCTCCATTTCATTTGAAGAACCAGATACATACGTCAAAACATTAGGAATTTGCTGGTTAACGAACGAAGATGCTTTCACTTTCAAAGTTCCAGAGCTACGAAACGAGCCGTCAACTAAACGAACACTGCTTTCTGAAAGTGGCAAAATTTTTGATCCGCTTGGATGGCTGTCCCCAACCACAATTACCTTTAAAATATTGCTTCAATCACTTTGGTTGACAAAAACAGGATGGGACGATCCACTGCCAGAAGATATTAAACAAACATGGTGTGCCGACAGAAATAACCTTATTTGTTTTGCAGATATCCGTATTCCTAGATTTCTTCAGATGCATTCAACACATAGTATGCAACTGCATGGGTTTTGTGACGCCTCCGAAAAGGCGTATGCAGCAGTAGTATACGCACGTTCTACCAGTAATTGTGGCAATATCACCGTACATCTGATCGCTGCCAAGACCAAAGTTGCACCATTAAAACAACTGTCAATTCCTCGTTTGGAGTTATGCGGTGCTGTACTTCTTGCGAAGCTTATTCGGAAGGTTGCGGAAATTTTTAAAACACCAGCTGATGCACAGTATGCTTGGACCGATTCTACGGTCGTGTTTACGTGGCTTTCGGATGTTCCCCGAAAGTGGAACTGTTATGTGGCCAATAGAACGAGTTACATCATTGATCATCTACCAAACTGTCATTGGCAACATGTTCCTACGAAGTTAAATCCAGCAGATTGTGCAAGCCGTGGGATATCTCCAAGAGAACTATTAAATCACAAGATCTGGTGGAATGGTCCAAACTATCTGCAAATGCCAAGCAACAACTGGCCAAAGTTAGACCACAGTAAAATAAAAACTACGGACATAGACAGAAAAAAAACTGTATTGTCTACAACCAGTTCCATTCAGGCTTCCAATGAATTTTCGACGCTCAAACACATTTCAGACAAATTTTCGTCATATACATTGATGTTACGGGTTATTAGTAACTGCGCTCGCTTCGCTGAACTATGTCTAAAAGAAGCAGTACCACATATAACCAGTCAACATCTTCAAAAAAGTGAAAATTTATTATTAAAATGGGCTCAAGATGAAACTTTTAACGATGAAATTCACCAGCTCAAACATAATAAACCCATTAAAAAACACAGTAAATTAATATCACTTTTTCCGTTTGTAGATATTAATGGTCTCCTTAGAGTTGGCGGTCGTCTAGCAAATTCAGATGTCAGATATTCCACTAAGCATCCAGTAATAGTACCAAAGCAACATCAACTAACAGAAAAGTTGGTACGATACCTGCATTTAAAATATCTGCATCCAAATCCAACAGCACTGCTCTTTTTATCACGAGCTGAATATTGGATTATTGGGGCTAAAGATGTCATCAAAAGGATTACATATAGCTGCGTACAATGTACTCGCAGTCGTCCAAAATTAGGCTCTCAAATAATGGGCACCTTACCAGCACCAAGGGTAACGCTTATACGGGCATTTGTGAATGTTGGTGTTGACTATGCAGGCCCAATCTCACTAAGTACTAAAAAGGGGAGAGGTGCCAAAAGGGTAAAATCATATATATGCGTATTTGTTTGTATGGCAACCAAGTCCATACATTTGGAAGTTGTCAGTGATTTGTCAACAGATGGTTTTATATCATCGCTCAAGCGCTTTACAGGTAGGCGAGGTCTACCTAATTCCATTTATAGTGATAACGCCACTAATTTCATCGGTGCCCGACGAAAATTTGATGAATTTTTTTCGAATTTGATGTCTAAATCGCACAACGAAAAGGTTTCAGCATATCTTGGCACACACAAGATCAATTGGCATACCATACCTCCTTCTGCTCCACATTTTGGTGGTATATGGGAAGCGGGAGTAAAATCTATAAAAACGCATCTTCATCGAGTTCTAGGCGAATCGGCTCCAACGTTAGAAGAAATGCAAACCTTACTAGTACAAATAGAAGCCATAGTAAATTCAAGACCATTAACTCCAGTCAACGATGATCCAGATGACTTAAATATTTTGACACCCGCACATTTTTTAATTGGTTCGTCAATGTTTGAAGTTCCAGACAAAAGCAGAAACGATGTCACAGTAAAATTAAGCGAAAGATGGGAGTTCGTGCAAAACATGCTTCGAGGCTTCTGGAAAAGGTGGAGTACGGAATATTTAACTACGCTGCAGAGACGTTCCAAATGGCAACATCAGCAAAATAATTTCAAGGAAGGCGAGCTTGTATTAATTAAAGAAGATAACGTATCAACACTAGCATGGATCAGAGGCCGCGTTATCAAAATTCATCCAGGGCAAGATGGTAACGTAAGAGTTGTTACGCTAAAGACCAGCACTGGAGAACTAAAACGTCCAGTTACCAAATTGTGTAAGCTCAACATAATTTAGTTAACCAAACTATTGCTTAACCGGGGGATATGTAACTTTTCTCGATTTGGTTGAATTAAGTATCGTGCCCAAAATCCAAATGATACAGGTATGATTAGCCAATGCAATAAAGGACAATGGGTATATAGAAAGCCAAACCGAAGAAATGTTGAAATTGAATAATAAAAAATGGTTTCAAAATAGTTTGAACAATTTATTTGTAAAATAATGATTTTCCTGGAGATGTTGTCGCTTCCGCAGTGAAAATATAAGAGATCGAATATTTATTTTAATTTTAAGTTGTCAAAAAAAAGTGCTATAACTTGAATTGAAATTAACTCAAGTACAAATTATTTACATGCTATATTATTAATTAGTAATAGATATTTACAAACTTCACGATTCTTACTTATTTAATTTATGAATGCGCCTTAATAATCTATTACTTAATGTATGTACAATTTATGTAGACACTTTAACATGTTTTGATTTTTTCTTGTTGTGTTTTTGTTGAAATGTAGTGGTAATCTTCTTATGATAGGTTTGTTGTCAATGTTGCGTTGCAACACCGATGATCATCGTTAATGTAAGCCCTTATTGCTGCCAGAATTGATCGATTTACCCGTTCTGACAAATTTGATTGTGGGCTATTTCTTGGAGTATGAATATGGGAAACTCCATGTTTATCTAACAAACTACCTAATATCTAAGAATTAAATTGTTGAGCATTGTCAGGGATAATTACTTCTGGGACCGAATACTGGAGAAAAATATTATTTTCCAGGAATTTACAAACTTCGTTTGCGGTGGCGTTTCGCATTGCTTTTAAAAATACATACTTACTATAGTGATCTAACACTATGAACAAATATGAATTTCCAACTTTATCCAAGTCATCTTTCACACAACCAATTTATGGTAACGGCCATTTACTTGTTTTGGATTTATACCTGTTATCTGCTACAGGTGCTGGAGGGGATTTTATATGTTTTATGATACTAACAAAACACTGGACACGGTCACAAATACGAACCGACTGAGCGTCGTATCAATTATGTTTCTAGAAAATAATCCATTTGGTCATGAATTCCCAATATGTTGCTATCGCCAACAATCTCGCTGTAATTTGGCTAGTCCATTTGACAATTGCTCAGTCCATATAGAAATCTTAAGAAACCAAGGGACGATCATTAATTGATCTTTCCTTCGAATACGGATCTTTGAGCAGGTGGTTATAGTGAGGGCACTAATATTTGTTTTACAATAGGCCCTGGAGAAGCAGAGATTGGTAGATATGGAAAGGAAGAAGATAGCGACAAAATATGATGGTCCAACTAGAAGTTAACGATGATAAAATCTCGAGCTGACAAGGGTCCATCTGCACTCTCACTCGGCTAGCTCTCATGGCCGTCTTTTCTCATCATCTCGTGTTATATAGTTTTTGATGGATTTTTACCGACAAATGGAATCGTTTTGCGAAACATGGCTATGTTATGTGATTCAGTGTATGTATGTATGTATATAACTCGGATTGATGTTCAGATGTAAATTGTTGATTCCATTAATCGAAACAATAAATAAAAATAAGAATAGTGTTACTATACGCGACTAGACGACTACACGGGTTTGAGATTTGCTGACACAATATCGCAAACCCCACATGAGTCCATCGAACTGATAAGCAATAAGTCTGTATAATATAGTGCGTTAGTCACATTCGGAGTGAACGTCCAAAATTACCAACCATAGGTTAGGTTAGGTTAGGTTGAGTGGCTGCTACAGCACACTTAGACCGGCAACGGTCCGTTGTGATACCACAGGATCTTACTCCCCTTTTACCCCTATGAGAACCAGTAAGAGCGGCTTACGTAGCGTAATAAGTCTCGCACATTACAGTTCTCGAGATCGGAAAGGCAGTCCATTAAAAACTTACCTAGATATTCATGACTTTTGTGTGCCAAAGCGGGGCATGAGCATAGGAGGTGGACTAACGTCTCTTCCTCCTCCTCGTCCCTACAGCTTCTGCAAAAGTCATTTATTTCCAGACCCAGCCTTCTCGCATGTCCTCCAAGAAGGCAGTGTCCTGTGAGTATCCCCACGATTGTTTTAAGTTCACGTCTTCGCAGGGAGATAAGTGCCTTTGAGCGTTTCAAGTTCAGCTTTGGCCAGGCTTGTCTTGCCACTCTACATGAGAGGCTTCCGCCTCTTTTTTAAGCACAGTCCTTAGTGCGTTAATGGGTTTCCCCAACTTCGCCCTTTCCGGTAGCAGTTGGAAAGTTGTACCGTGCCTCGCTAGTTCGTCCGCCCTGCAGTTTCCTATAACGTCTGAGTGGCCGGGGACCCAAACTACCTGGATGTTGAAATGCTTACTCATCTCATTAAGAGACGAGCGGCAACCCAACGCCACTCTAGACGTTAGAGAAACTGAACCCAGCGACTTGATTGCCGCCTGACTGTCCACATAAATTGCGATATCAGTCGAGGGTACCACATTATGTCTCAACCAGTTCAGGACCTCTTCAATCGCTATCACTTCCGCCTGGTACACACTGCAGTGATCAGGGAGGCGAACTGCTTTATCTACCTCTAGTTTATCACAGAAGACTCCAGCTCCTACTTTACCGTCTAGCTTGGAGCCATCCGTAAAGAACTGCAATGCGTAAAGAACTCCACTTATAAGCATGCAGGCCGTTCTTTGCACCTTCTCAATCCTTTTCCTGTATGTTATTTTATCAAGAACTGGCCACCACACGCTCACCCCAAACATAAGTACAGGTCTTACTACGGAAATGTATAGCCAGTGTACCAGCTCCGGCGTCAGGCCCCATCTCTTTCCGATGGTGTTCCTACACGAGTACAAAGTAATATTGGCCTTGTTTACTCTTTCCAGAATGTTGGGCTTCCAGCTTAGCTTACTGTCCAAGAATATGCCTAGAAATCTTGCCTTGTCCGTAAAAGCTAGTATGTTACCATTTAGGAGAGGTGGATCTACTACAGGGATTTTATATTTCCTCGTAAATAGTACCAATTCAGTTTTAGACGGGCTAATTGCCAGTCCACATTTGGTGGCCCACCTCGTTATAATTAGGAGGGCATTTTGGATTACCTCCGCCACTGTGCTTATGTATTTCCCAGAGACAGCTATCGCTACATCATCTGCATAAGCAATCACTCCGATCCCTTCTCTCTCCAGCTTTAATAGCAGCTCATTGATTGCTATGTTCCAGAGCAGAGGAGACAGAATACCTCCCTGTGGGGTTCCCCTAGTCGCCCGTCTCCTGATGGTGGATTCCCCCAGCTCTGAGTTAATCATCCTGCACCCAAGCATATGATTGATTGAACTACTTATAGGGTAATCCACACCTAGTAGCGACAATCCCTCCAGAATTGCCTCCTTCCTTACATTGTTAAAGGCGCCTTCAATGTCAAGAAACGCCACCATACAAAACTCTTGCGAGAATAATGATTTCTCAATTGTACTTACCAGGGCTTGCAGAGCAGTGTCCACAGACTTCCCTTTACAGTAGCGTGCTGAGTCTGAGCCCAGTCACTAGGTCTAATTTTTGAGCGTATGTAGATATCTATCAGCCTTTCCAAGGTTTTCAATAGAAAGGATGATAGAGTTATTGGTCTTAAGTCTTTTGGGTAGCCCTGCGAGCATTTACCCGCTTTCGGAATAAAAATCACTCTGACCTCCATCCACTCCCGTGGAGTACAGACAAGTTTTAAACACCCTTTGAAGATTACCTCCAACCAGGGGAGCATAATCCTCGAGTTGTTCTGAAGCTCCGCGGGAATAATACGGTCAGGGCCCACCGATTTATAGGATTTGAACCTTTCAATTGCCCATAGGATCCGTTCTTTGGTTTACGGGTAAATTACCAACCATACCCTCTTATCAATCGTCTAATGTAATCAGATTGTTTCGAAAATTTTACATAAGTACGTAAATTAGTTAATGATCTGGAAGAAAAGGTTGACCTTACAATTTGGCCAAAATTTTAGCAAAACACTCATTTCGTCACTTTGTTTATAAACAACACAATAATTAAATATTTTATTAATTAATTAGCTTCCGTGGATTCTCAACGAAATCGTATATGAGCTTAATTGTAATCGACCCACTCCCGATCCTATTTATCTTTCACGTATACGTATATTACCTTAACGAAGCATTAATGTTGCAACGATTAATTATGCTTCAAACTATATATACACACACTTTACGCACTGTATTTGCATCCGGCTTATAAAATAACAAGAAATTGTGGCAAGCTATCTGTCTTGGCAAATTACCTTTCAATATTATATTCTGATCACAACACTTTACTAACTATTTCTAGACTGACTTGTAATCTATGATTTTTTTTTCATTAAATAGAATAAAAATTTTCTTAACCCGATTACGGAGACGTACAAGCAACATATGTGTGTATACGCGAGTATACACTTACTTGGTAATTGTTCGCTGCTTGATACTCGGTATCAATTTTTTCACTTGTTTGGTGTACTTTGGGCGAAATTCGGTCTTATCGTACTTTACAACCACCCACATTGTGGTTATGCTCTCTAATGTTGAATTAAACCTAAAGGCTAGCACTAAGCAGAGAAGGAAATGAAACGCTATTACATCGAGATTCTTTGGCTAAGTAAAGTTATATGAATGAACCAATGATATTCTCTGGCAGGACGAAAACATTATTGGAATGAAAAGCAGGTAATAGCAGAAATAATAGTGGCAAAATTTTTATTTAAAAATAAGAAACACAACCATCATTCAGTGTAATGCACTGAGGAGGCACGACGTCAAAACCGTACAAGAGGATTTCAATACCATAATTGGGACAGAAAACATCGACCTGTTATGACTATTATGGGTAAAAATGCATCATAAATCAGTTGTTCATAGGTAGCAGTAGGTTCCCACCAAAAATATGCATAAATTCACATGGACATCACCAGATGGCGGATCTAGAAATCAGACAGAATACGTAATGGTCCTTTTAATTGTTCTGACATTTTGTAGTGATTTGAGGAGTTTCTTATTGACCATTACGTATTCTGTCTGATTTCTAGGTCAAAGAAAGATCTCAATCTCCATAGAAATGAAGCCATCAGTATATAGAACAAAAATGGTACCAAACTGAAAAAACCTACTTCGTGACTGCCACGAATATACTTGGCTACCAGGAATTTAATCGGGAATATTGGATTAGTGACGATACGTGGAAAAAGGTTGGGCAACGCTGTCAGCTTAAGCCACAACAAAATACGGCAGAGGTGAAACACAAATACGAAGAAATAACATGTAATGATAGTGGCATTATCAAGGCTGCTGAAGAGGCAGGAGAATTTCAAAATATGCTAGCAATACACTAGTGAGTAAGGAAAATTACTGGCAAAATTATATACATACCACCTATAACAGATGATACATCAATAATGAAACTATCAACACCGATCAAAGTGCTATTGAAAAGCTGAAGAACAATTAGGATGCTGGACCAAACAATATAACGTCCGAAATATTCAAAGGAGATTCATCTTCAGTTGCAAGAACACTAACACGAATAATCCAAGAATTTTTGGTAAAATGCCACAAAAATGGAAGAAAATCTTGACAATTACAATCCGCAAGAAAAGTTACTAAATAGTAAAATAGTCAACCAAGTCAAGGAAGATCAAGCTGGAGGATTTTTAAACAGATCCATGACCCCTGTCGAAGTGTAACACTTATGGACCGATTCATCTGCCATGTCTGTAATATACATGAAAATCAGGTCTATAGCCATAAGTTCTCGATTTGGCTTCGGCGTAAAGTAAGACACTATGGAAACTACAAAGTAAAACGGTACAAATTGCTGTGCGTAATCACCTCCCAAGAGCTCAATATGTTTCTACTTTCACAATTAAGGGACAAGGACACAACAGCGGCCAGTGTGAAGTTGGAGACAACGTATTCAGGCTGTCCTCAGCTTATATGATTCGGGAAGAAGACACTGTACCAGACAAAAATGTACAATGTGGAGGAGCAAACCACAGTTTTCATATAGGAAATAGAAGGAAGGTTCTAAATGTTACTCATTTTTTTGATCATTTTGACTTTCAAGATTAGTTAAAAACTCAACACAGCAGCACAATTAACCTCTAAGAACTAAAGAAGAACTAACTCGAAGAGCAATAGGGAGATGCAACAGAATCTTTTACGAAGGCAAACCCTCTGTGTCTTCAATAACAGTGGACGAGCTAAACGATGGAAGACTTTCCAGAAAGTTAGTAGTAGAGCATACAAAAGTGTTAAATATTTCCAAGACGTCTCGCCTCAGGAAAATAATATTTAAAAATTCAGCCCCACCAAGTTAAAAAAATTTGGCTAATGAACGACATCAAGTAGGAGATTCTTAAAAGTTCTTGGAATGATTGAACTCGAAGAATATCTCTCTGAAGTAAAGGTTATATTCTGACTGGTCATCATGTCGAAAGCGGGAAGAAGATTAAACCCGTCTCAGTATGTTTACAGTAGAAGCGGTTGGTATAGACACTAGTCTCTATACCTTGATGCATAGTATAAACGAGATATTTTTTTTTACTAGTGTTATTTGTCACTCAGGCTGTATTGGCCCATTATGTCATCCCACTATATTACTATATGTTCCAGCTATAATTCAGATTAGCGTACAAACCATCTGCACATTGCATAGCTCCATGCTAGTCTATAGTACTGACATGGACTATGGGACGGCACACGGATTCTAACCACAACTGGGTCTCAGATGAGTTTATTTGCACCCCCGTTTGGGCGGTGCAAACGATCGATGGTGAAAATCCCGTTTCGCATCCTGCCCCTATCGGGATTCGAACCCGGTACCTTCTGCTCCACTCTTTTTAACCACTGCGGCGGTTAAAAGAGATATTACTTTACTCGAAGAAAATACTTGGTGGTACTCTTGGACGCTGAGTTGATGTCAAGAATGTAAAATTATACGCTATCATTACGAGATCAGTTGTTATAGAGTTGGACTACCCTGCATTTAATCAGACGAACACTTAATAGGTGGTGTCTTTTACCCTTTTTGAAATAAAGTAATCAATGAATTTCTGATGGATCTGGAAATAGAGGAGATAGACGTAGTCGCTTATGCATATAATGCAGCGCTAGCTATCTCAACTTGGAAACAATCGAAGAGGCAATGCAATACCGTCTTTCGACTGTTAGAAAATGGAGTCTCTATGTTTTGAGGGATAAATAATTTGAAACCAGAGTTTTCTCGGCACCATCCAATTTTATTTTAAAAAGAGTGAACAAGGAAATTATAGCCTTATACTTGTGTCGAAGTATCGTTGGAAAAATATGGGCCTTGTAACCGTAGCTGGTATTGTTATTAATACGTATTACCGTAGCTAGCTTTATACCCATGTATCGAGTTTGCCAGTTGATAAAGTAGAATAATACACATGAAAATACTGGAGATGGTTCATAGAGCGGCTATCTCATACTTTTGATCATTGGTTTATGTTCAATTTTATCCATTATACATCTCCATAAGCAGCAGACGATCCATTCCGGATTCGAATAAAATCGAATCAGTTCCTAATAAAACTATAGAAATTTTAGATATTTCGGTTCCTGTATCCCGAGAACCTATTGTATACCTATCGTATACATTAAGCGATTGCTAGGACAGTTGATCTGGGAGAACACTAGGTTAACTGATGTAGTGGAGTTAATAACTAGTTGAGTTTCACAACGATAAGTTCTAGGTCCTACGCTCTGGATCGTGATATATATTAGTATGCTTTGTTTCCCCGTACCTTGTGTGACGTGTGCGTTAACCAAATAAAAAAATTACTTCTTTTTTGACACTATATTTCTAAACTTTTTACACTCTAAATGATGCATCGCTTTTGGCCGTCCTCTTCCGTTGCTCTTCCTCCACCTCCCAATTTAGCAGACAATTTGATTGATAATATTGGGCGCCAGCCTGCGCGCACAAATGGGGCTAGCTCTCTCCGGTTGGCTAGAGACCTTCGGGCTGGGTGTAACAACTGGGGGGGGAGGGGGGGGGGATTGTGCTGAAGATATGGAAACTGGTTACACTGGGAGCTTGTAAGGAAAAATATGAAAGTGGCACTAACCTGTTTTTTCACGTGTCACTTGTCTTTCTCTCTATCGCTCGTTCTAGAGCGCTTCTCCTTGTCGAGCAAGCACACCTTCACTTTTTACCGACTGCGTGTTTCACCACTCTTGGGTTATCCTCTTATTTTTCCTTTCACTGTACTTTATTTTTCACTCATGTTTATTTTTTTTATGTATCGATTGTTGCTTACTCCAGTTATCTCAAAAGAAAAACCTCGTTCCTCGATTCTATCGCCAAGCAATCATCTAACCAAAAAACTTCTTTTCGCCGACCCGCATCACCTTTTATAATTTTTCGACCTTTCACGGTCCATCGAAAAATACACGTTCTTCTTCGTATCCCTTACGTCGTCTATACCGTAGCATCAAGGTTGAGCTATGGTTGATGTCGAGGTGCAACCACCATTTGGCTGACGTATCAGTGTCACTGTCATGGAAATAGTTTTGTTCTACTTGTGGTGTTGTGTGGTGATTATTATTTGTGTTTTTGTTTACAGTGAATTCGTGTTTATGTAATTTGTTCATGTAATCAGTGTCCGTTCATTGTGATTGTTTTCTGTGGCTGTTAATTGTAAAATGTTTCTTATATAAGGTGTATTTGGTCGGCCAATGCACCTCTGTGTTTCTCATATTTGTTCAATGTTCAATGTATGTGGCCATGTCTCATTCATATTTTACAGGTTAGCACCTAAGGAAAGGACAGGACTTGATTTATGAACCGAGGTATCCCCGACCAACTGGACCCAGGTATGCAGCTTTTATTCAGCCTATGTAAGTTTGATTCTTACATTGTCTTTTTATATTTCAGACCCCGTTTCACTTGTGAAGCGCAAGTGGTTTTGTTTTCAGAGAGGAGATCGTGACAATTTTTAACTGACCGAACCGTACATTTAACTATGCATCCCTTTTCATAAGCAGAGAAACAAATCTTCGACATCAGTACCCAAACCATAGTCCCTCAAGACAATATATGTATTTGATGCATTATATGTATTTGATGCTAAACTGTCATATAAGATACATCTCCTTAGTTCCGACGAAAGAGCAAGCAGAATAAACGTGGCATTGTCATGGGTAATACGGAATACGAGAAAAGTTTTGCATTCAACCTGCTGTATGGTGCACCAATTAGCGACAATTTAGTGCACCAGAAGACGTATAGGTAATAATTTCTGGTCCAATAGGTTCTCAGGAGACAGGTACCGAAAAAGCTAAAAGTTCTAAAGTTGGGATTTAATACGTAAAAAATCTAAAATAAAAGATCATTGTGACATTTTAACATTTAGTACATAGTTGAAAAACATTGTACACTGTTAATTATTTCACAATATCTATCAGTAAAATAGGAAAAAGATTTTTTATTATAACAGATGGCGCTTTAGTAACGGTTATATTTGATAAGAGATGGCGCGTCCTTTTTTTTATATAAAATCGTTTTTTTGGTTCATTTAAAATGTAAACAATAACCTTTGGACTAAACCTGGATAAATAACATTGTTAAATTTACACGCCCAAGTTTGAGCAAAACATCGAATACTTTATTCCATAACTATTAGACTTTATGTTTGTCTGTCTGTTTCTATCTTTGCAATCTGTTTTCAGGCTCAAGCGTCTTCTTACTCGTTCGCTTATGTACGTCCTAGTTTACACAATTACATAGCCAAAGCGATCACGTACGGTCCGATTAACGTAGAACCATCTGCACATTGCATAGCTCCATGCCAGCATATAGTAATGACATGGAAAATGGGTTGGTTCAAGAATTCTTCAGTCCAACAGAGGGACGTAGATGTGTTTTCTTACACCATCCATCGGTATCAGATGTTGAAAATCCCCTATCTGGATTCCAACCCGGATTTCCCTCTCCAATTGCCACTGTGTCATTTGGTCGGTAGACTTTATGCTCTAATTAAGCTTAATGTATACCATATGCTTAAAAAACCAGAAAAATTGTGTTCCCACAATCAGGCTGAAAATAATAATTGTACAGGGTATCCGCTGGGAAGGTATACTACTTTGTTTGTTTACTATTTTTGATTAAAAGAAAGAGAATGGATCTTATATTGATAAATGTTTAGCCTCATACATGCGAGCCATTTTGAGCACATTTTTCATTACATTCTCATACATTGCAGGCGGTATTTCATTAAGTTCATCACGAATATTTAGTTGCTTAAGCGTTTCTGGTTTGATTGAATAAGCATTGCTTTTCAGATATCCCCACATAAAGAAGTCCGGAGCAGTCAAATCAGGCGACCGTGGAGGCCAATCAACATCCCCATTTTTTGAAATAACTTGGTGTGGAAAGATTTCTCGCAGTAATTCCATTGCAATCCTGGCTGTATGCGATGTGGCACCGTCTTGTTGATACCACATGTTAATCAAGCCCAAAGCATGTAGTTGTTGCGTTAAAATGTTTTCGATCATATCACGATATCGCTCTCCATTCACAGTTACCGTTATCCCGTTTTCATTTTCAAAGAAGTAAGGTCCAATGATTCCTCCTGACCAAATTGCACACCAGACTGTCACTTTTAATGGATGTAAAGGTGACTGATGAATAATTTGAGGGTTTTCCATTGCCCAGAACCGACTATTCTGTTTATTCACATATCCATTCAAATGAAAATATGTCTCGTCACTCATTATGGTTTTTTCATGAAAATCGGGGTTGTCATGGGCGAGCTGTATCATCCTATTGGCATATGTACGGCGGCGTAAATGGTCTTGTGGCAGAAGCTCTTGTGTCAACGGAATCTTAAATAGAAACAAACGCAAATCCTTGTTCAAAATTGTGGTTTCTTTGAAGACCAAGCTCCTGAGCACGGCGTCGAATTAAGGTTGATGAATTGTTTTGAACACTTTCTTGAGCAGCAGTATAATAATGCCAGCCAATCGTGCAGTACGTTGTGGCCCATGCTTGGGCCTATCACCTACAGACCCTCTTTCTTCAAAATCATTAACTACACGATAAATAGTGCGTTTTGTTGGCACGTTGTTTCTCCCAAAAATTTCACGTAACTTTCTCATCGTCACAGTAATCGATGATTGATAAATACGTTGGTTTATCGAATATTTTTCCATAATAAATTTGCCACGTGTCTACTTCACGACTGCAAAATATGAACTGTCAAGACTAACGTTTACCAAAATGTCGGCAAAACAATGAAGTATACCTTCCCGGTGGACACCCTGTATTATCGAACCAGTCAATGTGCAAACTAATGGAATACAAACATGGCGCTCTTAAGCACGGGCAACAATTGTTTTGCGAAAGATATTTTTATAAGATTTGTCTCGTTATTTTCTTCCATTATAGCATTCCTCTAATTCATGCTAATGATTTCTATTCTTTAACATACTTCAATTTAATTAAAACCATTTCCAAGATTAAATTTTATTTCAATTTTAATTTGTGCTCAAACTCCACATTATTCAATATATAATTTCATTTTGTTGCCATGTGTACGAGTACGATGAAGTATTACATTAATGCTAAGAATTTTGATTACCTACATAATTTCACATTATTTACCTTATGTGCACGTAATCTTTTGCTATTTATTTTGCTGTGTAACAAATGACAATCATATGGTACTTATTATACACAGACAGCAGAATATTTTCTATCTAATTTAAATTATCATTAAAATGTTTTGAAGTATTTCTTCTACTTATGTACTTACTATGTATATATGTATGTATGTATGTACATATTTTGAAATATGATTATGAAGGAGTTTTTTTTTGCCAAGTTACCCGCTTTTAAAAATATTAATTTCGAGCGTAAATATTTAATATGCGGAGGGGAGCGAAAACCTAGATGTAGATGTAGAATAGTTTTTAACTTTATTGAAATTTTCCGTTTATTTGATTATGGTGCTTCAATTTTTGTTTAAGGCCACAACGAGAATTGGATGGTGATGATGATGATGACGATGATTAACGAAAAATCATAAAAGTTGATTTACATCTAAATTATGCAAGTCCTATAAAGCTCTCCTCGAAACATATTTTGAATATTTAAATTTTAAAGAAAATAATTAATTTTATTTTTGTCAAAGTTATCAAATATGGGAAATCGGATTAAATAAGCAAAAATGAATAATAAAAGTTTTAATCATTTTTTAAATTAATATCGACTTTATTCAACTTCTAAATACGTGACAATATGCAGGGGTGGCTCTAATTTTATTTTTTTAATCTCACGCCCTAAATATAGGCAAGAAAGCTTTTTGAACCGTTTTCCACATCACATTTAAGGCAGAAGAGTGTGTAAATTCTGCTTAACATACTTAATATGCCCCATTTTTTGTTTTATTCCAGTCACTCAGGCTCGATTGGCCCGTAGTGACAACCCTTCCAAGACGCATACTTTGAATCCCAAAATCTGGTTATTATCCTAATGAAGTTCAGGTTATCCAGTATCGTCAAGGTCATCAGTTGTTCCTCAAACAGGAAAATCTTATCCTCCCTAGTGTATTGATAAGTGTTTAGAATAGCGCCATCTATGCGACATTAGTAACACCCATTTTTTTATCTCTACAATCTGGTTTGGAGCTCAAGGCACTTCTTACTCTTTCGCCGTTCACTTATTTACGGCCTTACCTTACGCCATTACAGTCAAACCGAGGACGTTCGGCTATAGGTCCGATTTACGTAGAATTATGCACTCCAACAGGAGGTCATAAATGTGTTCATTCACACCACCGATCGTAATCGTATGGTGAAATTCTGTTTTGCATCCTGCCCCTATTCGAACCTGGTACGTCCCGCTCCAACTGCCGCTGCCTTAACCCTGCGCCACCTGGGCGGTTATTTTTATTTGTTATATAAAATTTTAGAGTAGCATTGTAAAAATCGTGTATACGAACACAGTATATTGTTTAATGGTACATCAAAAAGCGAGCGACAAAGTGGCACAGTGCTTAAAGCAGCAATAGTTAAAACGACAGGTACTGGGTTCGAATCCCGATAAGAACAGGATGCAAAACGGATTTTCGCCATCTGATTACGATCGGTGGTGCGAATGCACATATATAATATATGACCTTTCTATATAAGTGTGCATCATTAATGGGCCAACACATCTTTCGTGCCACTACTCTAAACTAGCGTAGAACTATGCAATGTGCAGATGGTTATACGTAAATTGGAGATATATAGCCGTACGTTCCCAAATTGGCTGTAATGATTCATAACGTGGATCCATCACTACCATTCAGGATCAAAACAGACCTTTGTGCAGATAGCCTAAAATTTTAGCACCGAAAAAAGGTACATATGGCAATACTGTTTAATTCTGTTGATACTATAACGACATTTTATTATAATTATACGTTTTTCCTTATATATATATATTTTTTTAATTTTTTTTTTCGGTTTTAACGGCCATTATTGGCCCGTACCGTGTCAACAATCTGACTCCAACGGTTTTGATCACGAGCCAGCCCTTCAAACCGTTGTAGACAGTTTGCAGATGCCAGATCGCTCTCTACGCCGTGGAGCCATCGTCGCCGACAGCGACCTCTTCGCCTACCGAAAGGCGGTTCTCCCTTAAAGGTTCGCTGTATCATTCGGTTCGGATCAGCACGCACAACGTGTCCGAGCCAGCGTACTCGCTGTCCTTTGATTTCATGCACGATATCAGGAATTTGCATTAAATTCCTGATCTCGTGATTGAGAAGAACTCGGCATGTGCCATCAACGTCGCGTTTTGGGCCATATATCACACGCATGATTCTTCTCTCGAATGTTAGAAGCCATCTTTCGTACTCATCCGTCAAGGTCCAACTCTCACATCCATACATGACAACGAGTCTGATCAACACTCTGTACAGTTTCAGCTTATCCGTATTTGCAAGATATTTTGATTTCAGCAGTGGACGTAGAGGATACAAAGCCCGATTGCCAGCGGCAAGACGAACCTTGATATCCTCTCCCACACTTTTATCGTGAGTAATAAGAGAACCAAGATACTTGAATCTCATCACTCCTTCAAACGTGTGGTTTCCACTACTGAAAACACTTGCGTCTTGATCTCGAAAACCAGAGATCAGATATTTGGTTTTGGACTCATTGATTTTGAGGCCAACAGAAGCTGAACACTGTTCCAGTGGATCAAGAATCTCTTTCACTCCGTTGCCATTTAATACAATCACAAAGATATCATTTGCATAAGCAAGAAGTTGATTGGATGGTCGGAATAAGATGTTGTCCTGAGGTGTTTCACTTTTACGAAGGATGTATTCCAACATGAGATTAAAAAGTATCGGGGACAGCGCATCTTCTTGTCGAACACCAGTAGTGATTGCAAAAGTTCTCGATAGCCTGTTCTCAACTTTGACACAGCATTGTGACTGCGTTACTGTCATTTTACACAGCTGTACATATTTTTTCGGTATTCCTAAATATTCAAACGCATACCATAATCTCTCTCGATTGATCGAGTCATAGGCTTGCTTGAAATCTAGGAATACCTGGTGTACATCGCGAGATGTTTCGTAGTACTTGGAAAGAATCGTCCGTAGCGAAAAAACTTGATCAGTGACTGACCGATTTGGACGGAATCCTTCTTGGTAGTCACCGACAATTTCCTCCGCTAGAGGAGTAATTCTTCCCAAGATTATGTATGACAGTAACTTGTATGCTGTGCAAAGGAGAGCTATACCGCGATAATTCTCGCACTTCAAGCGATCACCCTTTTAATGTTGGGCATAACGCGGCCACTTTCCATTCATCGGGCATAACTTCATTTCGCCATACCAATCGAACAAGGTCGAAAAGACAGTTCCACAAAGTTAGTCCTCCGAATATCAAGAGCTCTGAATTAATGCAATCAACCCCTGGTGAACGATATTTCTTTAATCTTTGCATGGCCATTGTGAATTCCTCATAGGATGGATCCTCAATGAAAATCTCCGCGGTGTGTATTTGAGTGTATTCAAACACAGCTTGTGATACATGTGAAACATTGAGTAGATCAGAAAAATGTTCACGCCATGTATCGAGCACCGCATCGACGTTAACACAGAGGTTTCCATCCTGGTCCCGATTGGCAGTTGACCGAGATCTTAAGGTATGGTGCAATTCGGTGATTCCTTTAAAGAAACCACGCGAATGGTGCTCATTACTGAGTTGATGTACACTCCTCATCAAACCAATCATTTTTGGGCTTAGTTTTCACTATACCGAGAGTGTGCTGGGCAGCATCGACAACCGAGGTTTTCAATACTTCCCAGACACTGTTCACATCATCAGATTGGTAATTGGATCGTAAAATGCTATATTACTGACAAGATCTTGATATTTTTGTTGCGTTTCTTCATTTATCAGACCTTCACAGGAGAATCGCGTTTTATATTCTCCTGTCCTTCTTGACTCACGAAAATTTCCATCGTAGCTTTGCAGCAACCATTAAATGGTCACTGCCTACGAAATTGGTTGACGGCCGATACGATCTCACGTCTTGGACAACCCGAGCCCGGTCTTTTGAAATCAACACATGGTCAATTTTGCTTCGAGATGTTTTACGTGGATGTGTCCATGTTTCCAAATGGATGTTTTTATGAGGAAAGAATGTACTTGCCACTTGGAAATCATGTGCGATCGCAAAGTACATCATTCTGTCCACATTTTCGGTCGCAGTTACGTGTCGGCCACCTTTTTTTTTGCCAGCTCTAGTATTAAAGTCACCAATCACCAATTTGATATCGTGCTCAGGTATAGCCCATCAGATTATCCAAATTATTGTAAAATGAGTCTTTATGGGTTGGCTTACATCAGTGGGCGCATGTATACAGGCAATTGACAGGTTGGCTTATCTCATGTACAAGCGAAGCTTACACATTCGATTATCGACTGCTTGGAAGTCCAACAAAGTCTTTTTTACCTGCGGCCAATGAGAAAGCCAACTCCAAGATTTTCGAGATCATCTTCACTGTGTAGTAACGTTTAGCCTTGGGACACATGGACTCCACTTTAAGGCCATCCAGTTTCTTGGAGCGCTACGAGTTCCAGCCGATACTCCTTCATACATGTGATAAGGCCGTGCAACGCGCCAGGTTTTCTAAGTGACTGCACGTTCCACGTGCCGATCCTCAATCTCGTATCCGGGTACTTAAGCGGGGGGTCATTGTTATTTAGGCGGTAACCGATTTTTTTTATTTTGTTGAAATTTTTAACTGTAATTGTTTTTTACGGATGCGGGTCGTCAGCCCAGCGATCCATCAGATTTGGTCGCCTCCTACGACAAGCTCTGCATACTGTGGTGGTATTCTATTGATCTCATGTTTCGTTCGAAATATTTACGAAACATGGTTGCCCCCACCCACAGGGCTACTTATATATTACACTATTTATATGTTATAATTTTAATAAACAATATATCAAGAACATTTTTTAAAAAATTTCAGATATTATGATAAAAATGTTCATACGTAGTTCTATAAAGAAAACAAGACACGTCATTCAAAACATGCTGAGCAACTAAATAAATTACAATTTACAAACAAATTTACTGTCCACTATACTAACATCGAATATTATTTAAATTATTCCCAACTATATTTTGTTACGATTTCGCCGAGTGGTTATTCTAATAATTTATCCGGTTCGATCACTGGACTGTGAATATCAAACGCGCAAACTTTAAATTTTGACTAAATTTATTTCCCACAAAAATTACACAATTATTTCACAAATAATTTACTAATATTTATTTTCACTATTATTTAACACAATATTTATCACTACTTTTATTTTAACACTTCACTTTTTATCACTTTCCGATATTAACACTTCGAAATTCAAAATTGAACTGTTTTGTAACTCAAATGTCTACACGTATTTATACGACGCAAATACTTGTAGAATATTCCATTATTTTGTTTCTCTACACTTCTCGAAATTTCGTTGCGTCGTATTTTGTTCGCTCCGCCTATTTCATTATTTGTTTTTATTCTGTTCGTATGTGTAAACATTTGGTTACAGGGTAATCCCTACTGCTATAATTTTCTTCTTAATTATCACAGGTGACATCTGTGATTCGTGACAATATTGTTTGATAGGTGGCTGGTTTAGGAACACGTACGATTTTTTGTAGAATTTTTCTATGTCTAGGAATTGAGATATAGTCCATATAGTACCCAAGAAGCATAACGTGAAATGTTCTTGCGAAAAAAAATAAAAACAATTAAAAAACAGTTTTTATGGAGTAGACATCCAATTCTCTACCCGGTATTATATTTGTGTGTGTAAAATATAATATGAGGAGTGACATACTTTGAGAGATTTCTTATTTTGACATTTCCTTTTATATCATCAAATTCTTCCCAGTCGTCATTTGTACAGAACGCAGTGTAGTGGTTTTCTTTGAAACTAACCAAAGAATTAAGTTCAAATAACTTTCCTTCAACTGTTATTATATTTGGAATACTCTCAAGCGAAATGGGTTTTTGTAGAACACTTTTACGATATTTAGTATTCAAAAACTATATACTGATTGCAATTAATATTTGATGGAAGTAATAAGAAACCGCAGCAACGCTTTGGTGGAACTAACATGAAGCATTTTTCGATATTTTGAATGCCATGGCGCTCTAGCATTAAAATATCTAAATTAATATGTTCTCGCTTATCAATTGTTTTGTTAAAACAACTTTGACATTCAAATTCGCAGTACAGCTTGGAAATGCTGTTTAAGCCGAAATCATAATTCAGTTTTTCTTTACAATGCATATTTTCTTTACAATGCATATTTACATTTGCATTGCGTACAATGCATACATCGTAACGCAGCTGTTCAGCGAGGGGTGCATTATTTTGGCACAATGCGGTTACTACTTTTACCAAAGGACATTCTTTACCCTCAAACAAATCAGTAAGCCTCAGTTTTATATTGGTAATGCATTGTAGGCTGGCATCGAAAGCACAAGTATTTTTATAAAATTCAGACTTTATAATATTTCTATTGCGAAATAATCTTGTACTCGGTTCTAATACCAATCGTTTGTTCGTTTTTGGCACCAGTTTGGTTATAAGTGGCCGTTTTATTTGAACTCTCGTGTCGAGATTTTTCTGCTCATCTTCAGTTTGTTTTTTGAAGTTCTCAAATTTTTTTGAGAACTTCAAAAACGATGGTATTCCGTCTTGGCCAAGTTTCAGACACATTTAATTTTTTCTGAAATGCTGTCTTTTTTAATGCTTAATGTTAAATTCTTAACAGATGTTTTAGGAATATTAGATTTAAATTTTTCAGCAACCACTCTATTTCTGGTGTGAATCTCTTTTAGGAAGCGAAGACATTTAGTCGGTAATTTCCCTAAATGTGGTGACCCTCGACAACGTCTTTTTACTATAGCTAAATAGTTCTGAATATGACTTTTGCTTAATCTTCCTTGATTATAAATTGAGACCATACAGATGAACGTACGTTAAATATTTTTTAATAAATTTTTCTGCAAACTGAGGATTTTAGAAATTATTAACTTTATTATTAACGTTTTTATCAATAATTTTGCAATAATTATAAATTTTAGTAAAATCTTTATAAATACTTTGCTCGTAAATGGTTTTAGCAAATAATTCATTTTCTTCATAATTCGTTTTACTATCAGTTAGTTCTTCCTTCATAAATTCTGCATCAAATGTAGTTCTCATAATTAGACTCGGCGCAGATACAGTCTCGGGAGACGCGTATTTTGATTTTAAAATAAAACAAAATTTTTAAAAATGTCTTTCATGTTACTGTAGCTAGACATGATAATAAAAGATGCTACTATTTCTCCCACATTTTTCGAAACTAACGAAGCGTTTCTAAAATGATCGTTCACGTCATTAGTTCCAATAGTCAAGTAACTATGCACTGACAAATTCAGTAATGTGCAATGGATCACTTGGGTCATGTTGATTTCTTTTTAATGAAATTAAAAGGGCGTTGTATAAAACGACTGGCGTTTCTGAATTAGTTGGCCTTATAAGCCCACCAGTTGAATCCATATAAACAACCAATTGCTCCGAATTCTTACTATTGATTAATAATTTAATTATATCCAATTGCAATTTACTGAAGCAACTACGTAAAACGGCCATTTTGAAATCTGTTGGATATATTGTTCATGAGTATTTTTGGATGTTTTAATTTCTTCATAGATATCTTCAATATCATCTGAATGATTATTTTGGTCCATTTATGCTTCGGATTTAATTTTTGGCAAAACGTCTACTGTTGTACATTTTATAATAGAATTCGTTTTTCTAACAAAATCCGTATTTTGATTTATAAATAACTGCTCTGAAAACTGTTCAACAGATGATTTCATCGATGAATCTTCATTTCTTTTCTTAAAAATTGATTTTCAATAACGCAATCAATCTCAGTTTCGTTTTTCTTTGAATCAATTTCTTCAGCAATATGAGTCTCGGTAAGAAATTTTATTCGGTTTAAATCACTTTTAAAATTTCCCAGGCGAATAGTTCCTGACTTCTACGGACTACATCTCAATTCCTAGACATAGAAAAATTTTACAAAAAATCGTACGTATTCCTAATACATTAGATGCATAAAACTATCTTAATTATCTATTTAAGTTTTAGTAGCCAATATAGACATTAAATAAAGTTGGTTTGAGTTACAGTCGTTTTTTGGGTTGAGTATATAAATCTATCTATCGTGAGAGTTAATTTTTCTGAGCTGAGTATAAGAAAACTGTCATGATAGTTAAGTTTTTTTGGGCTGAGAGTAAAAAGTATCATGATTAGTATTGCCATCTTCTTTGGGGGTTGAATTCTGGGCTAACTTCACATACTATCAAAACAGTGGGTTGAAGCTGGTTCAAGTGATTCAAAGAACCCACAATTTTTTGCATCCTCTAGTAAGATTACGATCGCTTTCTTTTGGAGTGTTGAAGGATTAACAACTATCATCGAAATGGGCAGTTGAATATTTCCAAGTATGAAGAAATGTAAGCTATACAGCTGATCGGTTAGTCGAGAATTTTTATCTAAGTGTAACAATACGAGATAAGATAAATAAGTGGCACTAACCTTAGACTTCGTCCACCTAAATTGTTTTTTCGTGTCGTCAGATACTCAGCATCCGCCTGCTACCGATTTTCCATTTTATTTGATTTTATATCTTCACGTTGTTTTGTTCGTTTTCAAATCATTTTTTTTTATTTTTATTTCACGCAAATTGGTGTACTCTCTTCACTCTCATTATGGTCCATGGAAGCACAGTCTTTCATATTATGTAAACCACTCAGTTTATGTGATCATAGGCTATCGTTTGACATCAACACATACTACGGGTGAGAACATAATCAAAAAATGCATTACTAGACGTTACTACACGGACCCTCTTACATTATCGCTGGTAAACAGGGGGAAAAACTCCACACTGTTTGTTTACTCATGAAAGCACCCATTCAATCTTTAGCCAATCTCGGCATTTTATTAATTTTTAATGTGTTTAATTTTGTTTCAGTTAAGCTTTAGTCCTTGTCATCCAAATCGGTGTTTAGAAGATGGACAGGTTGGGATTATGGACAGAAATTTCTCAACCAATCAAACAACCTCAACAAGTTTTTTTTTCTTATTTCAATGTAGATTATATATATGATTGTATGACTACCTCCAAGATTAAAATGACGATGAGATCGAGGAATCGACGGAATCCATCCAAACTCTTACAGTAATTGATGACTAACGAAATCCGACTGGTAAATATGAAAATAGAAATGACTAGAATCAAAATGATAAGTGAATTTTTCTCACAATCCTAAATTGTCCATTGTGACAATTACAACTGTCATAGTAGTTTTCAACAACTCTTGAGCACCCTCAAATGAACACTAAAAAGGTAATGAGGAAGAGAAAAAACATGAAAGTTATCGACATATTCCCCTATTCATGACTTTATTCAGTACGTTGCACCGACACTAAATTGTTGAAACCTACTCCAGAACACTTTGGGCTTATATCGAGATTATAAAACAAAATTTTCCTTCACAGATTTCATCGATCAGTAACAAGAACAGTCAAATGCTTTACTGAGATCGGTGTAAACTGTACGCTTAGATGATCATTACATCCATCACTTTACTTTTAAACTCAACAAGGATTATGGATAACCAGTTAAGATTCTTTTTGTATATTGTTTGGTCTCACCCACGATAAAAACTAGTCAGTTTAGACGTAATATATCTTCATCAGTAGTAACAGGATCTGTGATTGATACATGGATATTACTATATTATCAGTTTTTTTATATCTTCGATTCATTGATGAAGAACAAATCGAATAATGTAGTCAGCTCAAATGATACATGTTGTCTGCATTTCTTTACCAGGATTTCATAAGAACTGACTGCGAAGAATTTTTTTCACCACTTCCAATTTTCAGAGATTAAAATTTTGTGGCATAAGTAGTGACAAAAGATGGAGCATCGGATTTTTATCGAAATTTAAAACGTCAGGTTCAGCTGGGGATATTTCTGGGTATCAACATCAGGGTATAATGTCAGGGTATAATGTTCATCTGGAAGGATGGAAAGTCTAGATATAAGTCTGTCCACATTTCTAATTTAATGTTTAAACTAATTGGTTGAAAGACACTTCATGCACTTTGATAGGTTCCTATACAATCCAAGTAACACGTGTACCAGAAAAGTAAGTCTGTTAAAACATGAAGTCGTTGGACGGATTGAAAAATCGCTGGACAACAAAGAATGTGCCTTGGAAGCGTTTCTTGGTGAGTAACAACTTATTTTGATTGTTGTGGACACGTTTCAATGAAAGGTTCAAATGTAAACGTAAATTGTCACTGTGAAGGTTAAAAGAAGGCCAAAATAGGTAACAAGATCAAATATTCACGATATCGCTGATATTGAAAACACCGTTTATGAACGTCTCCAATTTGGTAAATAGTGGAAAGTTAAGAAAGAACCAAACATGAAAAAGCTAACAACCAGATGGACTCTTCAGCGGTTTACCAATATCCAACTGATTTTTGGCCTCGATTCATAATAGTTGATGAACGTGGATCCATCACTACATGTCATAATCAAAACATCCACTGCCTTTTGGGCATACAATCAACGAGTAAAACCATAAAAGACGAATATTATGTAAAATATTGATTGACGTGCTTTTCCATCATGACATAGCACCACTACATTCATAATGGAAAAGCAAAAATTAGATGAGTTGGGCTTCGTATTATTTGCCCATCCACTATATTCAACTATGGCCTCTATGATTTTTTTCTTCTTTCTAAACATGACTTAGTAAAAATATTTGAGTCAAATTATGAAATAATTATTTTGGATGTTTCACATGTAACAAAATTGGTCCTGAAAACAATAGGCTAGGTTATATGATATGTTATATGGGGATTGAATTTGGAAAATTTACTGAAACTAATCACTTTAGTGACACTAGACACTTTGTCTTCCTAGAGTGTTTTTTCGTTTATATTCATGTGCTCACCTTCTGCCTCCTACTAATTCCACCTCCCCATTTTATATCTTCACGTTGCTTTTTCCTTTTTATTTCACTAAATTTTGATGTATCCTCTTCACTTATCGTCCACGCAATCAAAATCTTTCATGTTACTTTACTATTTTTTACTGTCCTTTTCGCCAACAGTAGTGTCTGGAGCATGGACAGGTTGGAATTCATGGACTTAAATTTCCTAACCAAACGAACAACGGCGATAAATGTACTTCCTTCCTGTTTCGCTTCAAGAATAAATTTCTGATGAGGTCGGAGAATCGTCAACCTTCGAAATCACCGAAAAGAAGCCACATACAAACTCTTAGGATAATTGATGATTAAGAAATCCAACTGGTAGGTTTAAAAACTTAAATTTATAGTATTGATGGTCTATAATGCAGTTGTACAACTGACGTGGATCACTGTCACTAGCGTTCAGGTTTGTTATGTTTTACAATAGAAATTCCTTGACGATAGCTATACAATTGTACCATCTATATTTACACGGGCAAATGGAAACTGTTGTATATGGTACCTGTGGTTTTCCATTAAATGGATCCAAACGTGCACGAATGTGATTCTTCTATGCATTCCTTTAATCTAGAGACGTTGAGACCTACAATCAGTTAAAACATTGTGTTTTCAAGATTACAAGGATCAGTGGCACAACAAGTGCTTTACTGAAATATGGTGTAGACTGTACTCTTAGATGATGAATATGGTTCTCCATTACATTTATCACTTTATATATATATATATATATATATATATATATATATATATATATATATATATATATATATATATATATATATACATATATATATATATATGTATATATATATATATATATATATATATATATATATATATATATATATATGTATATATATATATATATATATATATATATATATATATATATATGTATATATATTTATATCTTTATATATATATATATATATATATATATATATATATATATATATATATATATATATATATATATATATATATAGATGAAATATCCATATATATAGATGAAAATCAATTCTCACACTTACAAGTTTCAGAGAGTACAACTTGCTGACAAAGGTAGTGATAAAAGATACAATCCGATAGACCACCTTGCACATACCTTCAGAGCCAGTTTGGTCCTGAGATACGTTCCAAGATCATGGAGAAAAGTCAGTATAGTGTTCATCCCGACAGATGAAAAGTTTAGATTTGTCTAGGAAAAAAGTTTCGATCTAGCAGCCTGTCCTCTATTCTAATTAAATGTTTATAGTGATTGGATGAGAGGTATGTTAGGGAAAATTTACTTTTAGAAAATCCAACACATTTCAAATAACACGCATATCGAAACGTAAATCTGTTGAAGCAGCACTCCATGAAGTCGTTGGACGGATTGGAAAATTACTGGACAACAAAGAATTTGCTTTGGAAGCATTTCTGAACATCGAATGTGTGCTTGATAACGCTTCCCTCAGTGCAATGATCCCTGCATAGCTGAAAACATGGTATGAAGACTTCAATGGTTCGAAAACGGCGATACGACTATATGGTGACCTGAAAACACTCATCTGGCAAATCATGGGGATTGATTTTCAGACGCGTGTACTGCTTAAACGTTTCAGTCGTCAGACCAATAATCTCGTTTGGTGCACTTATTTAGTGACCTATAACAATGAGTGGGTTTGATGGAAAGATGGTCTGGCCCAGAAAAGCCCACATCCCCTGAGACACTCATTGTTGAAGCACGATTAAATAGAAATTATTTCGTGGAATTATTGCCGAAAAGCACAAAAAGGACTCGAATGTGTTTAATACGGATGTTTAAGACTGAGGTGGAATTATCTACCTCCTTGAGGAAAATTGCTGCAATTTTGAGAGCAACATTCTTTGGAAAGAAGATGAAATTGGAGACAACAAGCTAATCCGAATAAAGTTAGATTTCACCGGAAACCACGGAGAACATGGATGTCAAAGGATACATAGGCCCTTTCGGGTGTAGCTTACCGTTGTTAGCGACTTGAACCCACTCTAGGGGTGACGTTATTATATTTTAAAAGATATTTTGATCATCTCTCATGAGACAACGTAATCTTTTGTCTTCTATCCAATATCTTGTTTGAAGTAATAAATCAGCAAAGATTCCAGTTTGCCTTGAATTATGATAGGCCCACTTTGAGGATATTGCTGAGTATTCTCACGGGAAATTGTTCCTTGAAAATTTGAACTGCGAACACTATGGGTTGGGTGAAGTCATAAATTTAGCGGTATCACCAGAAATTGAAAATGACGGGTATAGCCTTCAGAGGCAATACGGGGTCGTCGTTTCATCACTTTAGATGATATTTAAGATAGGTAGTTGAAAGGCATCTTGTCTTAAACCCTTGTCTTAAAACGCTTAAGGTATGTCAAGGCATCCGATCACAATACTTAATAGTTTAGCCGAACTACTTTCTTCCATCTTAAAAAATTAATCCGATATGGAAAACCCCAAAATTACACCTTTTCATGTAAAACAATTCTATAAAATATAAGAGATCGTATCAAACTTAAATTACCGTTGTTTATCGTGTATGTTAGTAGTTTGGTGTACTGAACAACTTGGCATGTGTATATAGTCGAAAAGCAATATAACATTACATTTATTATTATATCCGTTTAAGTTTATCGCTTTTCTTTTATTGTTATTACAACAAATTTTTGTTGTTTCTAATTTTATTGATCAATTTCAATTTAATAATAAAACTGTTTGTTTGTTTCTATACTCCGCATCTTATATATACTACTTACGTATATTTAGTGTATAAGTACTATACCGTATACAGATATTTGTCTAAGACATAACTGTGTTTATGCACAAGATGGAGCTTTTTACCATCTTTTTATCTAAACATATACATATATATGTATGTACGTGTGTCGAGGTATCTATAGATAAAAGATTTTATCGTCTTAAAAATCGGCAATAAGAAAATTTCAAGTATCATTACCTTTGTGAATATTCAATTTATATAAAGGTAAATCGACATGAATCGAACTGTATCGAACCTAAATTGCCATTTTACAATATCATTTCATATACTTTCGCAGTATGCGATGTAATGAAGCCTGAGATTGACCAAACCAATGATCTTTAAAAAATGACTGTAAAGTTTATTTCTGGCAAAAAGATCTGTTAAAAGCACCTGCAGGTCTGGAGAAATAAATCATGTGTATAGAGTACTACCAGGGAGTGCATAGAATATCTGTACTCTACTTGCACTTTAAGTTATGTCGTTTAATTAGTTTTGTTTTGTAAGTAAAATTTTTGGTTTGAACGTCTTATAATTAATTATAAGAATTGCGCACTCGAATTCCACCACTGTATAATTTCACAGAGCTGCCATCTGAGATGATCTGATAGAGTACATCGTTTACGACTAGCGCACTGAGCAAGCTGTAATAAAAGGATATGTGCCAAACCTAAACTTTGTGAAGGTAGCCCAACATTCCAGGCCCGAAAATAAAATAAGGTACATGTGGCAATACTATATTTAATTCTGTTTATGCGTGACATCAACTTGCAAGAACTCATTTCTTCTTAAATGTCTACTGGGCATTTTAATTTGTAAATTGTCCAGTATTGATGGTGCGTCAATGTGACATAATAAAATATTTTGCAGCCATCCAAATATAGTGGTAAACGCTGCAGGTTTTCATGGTATGGTAATTCGTGATTATACTCCCAACCGTTTTTCCAAGTTTATTGATTGTGGCTTTCAATAACTTTGATTGTGCTGCTGGGGAATTCAATAAGGTTTGTAGATGTTGATCTTTTAGGCATGAATCCATGTTGGTACGATGAAACATGTCGAAGCACCACTTCTTTGAAAGAATTACATATTACAAGTTCAAATAATTTTGGTTTAGATGAAATCGACGTTAGACCTTTATAACATGATATCACTTCTATCCCTAGTTAGAAAACTCTTCTAATCTCAGCGACTGATTGAACAGCATGCAAAGAAGTAGCTTCAAACTGGTGTAATCTTTCAAAAAAGAAGCAGGTATTTGGGCAGGACCGCAACGATCACCGAATGTTTTCAGAGCCTTGTTTATATCTTCTATTGTGATACGTGGTATTTCAATGGTCAGGTTCCCTACGCTAGCGTGGTGGGGATTTTCGTATTTATTAACGTCTTCTGGTTTAAGGACAGATTAACAAAAACCGATTGAATAAAAAAATTTAAGACGATTGAATAGAAAAATTTGTGACAGAAAAGAGACTGGATACGAAACACTGGCGACACACACGGATACAAAATACTTACCGGCGAAGATAAGCATAAACACTCGTATCCGCAACGCACATCTGCAAGACACATACATATAAAATGAAACATGAACAGAAACATGCATAGGATTGAACATATATGTAGGTGCATTAGCCGGCCGCCAACACATACAACATGTATTACAGTAAACATTCACAGAAAACAATAACCACAATGAACAGACACTTATTCTTAATAACATAAACACAAATTCACGGTAAACAAAAACACAGAGGACCAATTACAACACAAAACAGCACAACACTTTTGACATGACGTCAAAATGATACGTCAGATCAATGTCAAACATATTGCCAAGTCGATGACAGAATGATAATCAACCGTAGCTGAATATTGTGCTGAAATATAGATGGCGGAAAGAGCAGAAGAGAACCTTTTTCCTGATGGACAGTGCGATACGAAAAAGTGATATAATGTGATGTTTGTGGTGGAACGAGGCATTTTTTGGTTATGGTGTTTGAGGTGTAAAGTGAATGTGGAAGATCGAAGAAGTGTAAAAGAAAAAGAAGAAAGTGAAACTGGGTTAGTGTCAACAAAGAGAAAGAAAGAAGGAGACATCGTCCGAGTGGGCGACATAAAACCAGATAGCAAGTGAAAGGACTCGCGCCAAGCCACGTGGATCAAATCGATTATCGAATGAAACGCGAGCGATCGCTGTGCAGAGTCGACATCGAGAAGTAATTGTACATGTGGAAGAACAGGTTAGTGCCATTTTCATTTTCCCGCTTCCAAATCTTATGTGTAACAAACTCCATGTCTCAACAGCATAACCTCCCAATTGTGACACCCAGCCCGAAGGTCTCTAGCCAACCAAACTGAGCTGGCTTCATTCGTGCGCACAAACTGGCGTCCAAAATCAAAATAAATTTGTCTGCTAATTGGGAAGGTGGAGGAAGAGCAAGGGAAGACGATGACCCAAGATCAACTTAGGTCGGTGATGAAAGCTGATTTGTATTAGTTTCGAGAAATATATAGGGTCTAAATATCAATAATTTGTTTAATTGCAAACACGCACGCCACACTGTCATGATAGGTATTTTTTTTGGGCTGAGAGTAAAAAGTATCAAGATAGTTGAGATAAGTATTGCCATCGTTTTGTTTTGGGATGAATTCTGGGCTAACTTCACATACATCCATAACTATCTGTTTCTTACACAACATATTTATGTCACACATATAAGATCTTAGACCAGAGTTGACATTTTTTTATTTTAAGTTGGTCTACTGACCTCCTGGTCGCGATAAGTCCAGTGGTTTGGTTTTTCGCAGTCTTCTTGTTGGAGTGTTAGTCGCAGCATACAGAGTATGTCCAGATTTTCATACTGTTGTTGCTTGAAAATTAATTTTATCTGCGAGAAGCTCGATCTTTAGATCTCGATGGAGATTTTCGATTCGAATGTACCACGATGCAATAATTTTAGATTTTAGTTTGGACTGATTATATGCTTTTAATATTTGTCTTCTAAGCACAACGCCAGAGCTGGTTCATACAGGTTTTAGAATTGATTTGTATAACAGCAGTTTGTTTTGAATCACTATTTAAAATTGGCTTCATAAGATACCATATCAGGTTAGTAGTCCCTTTGTAATTTACTAGTGGAGTTATTGTTGTTCTTTGCTGCTGCAAGTATTCGTGTCATCGGCGAAAAAAGCAATGTTGCATCTGTAATTGGTATATCTCTTGTATATAGGAGATAAAGGATTGGTCCAAGAAGATTCCCTTGTGGTGCTCCTGCTGTTATTTTTTTAATGGGAAGTAGTCATTATCATATCTTACTCCGAAGTTCCTCTCTGATAAGTGTGATTTCCTCAAGATCTCGGTGAAGTTCGAATTCTAGTCGCTGGTGCCACACTTTGTCAAATGCTTGCGTTTCATCAAGGAATACGGTTGAGCATATTAGTAACAGTCAATGTTATAGGTGTAATTTTTAATTCATTCTGTTATTTCGGGTGTTTCTTTTAAACTAAGACGATCAAATATCTCGAAAAATAGCCACTCTACGGAAAAAAATTCCACATTCAAAATTTAATCATACCGCGGGGGACATACATTAATGGAAAAAAATAGTCCCCTACTCCTTGCTTTGTAGGTGGGGCGGAGGTAACTTTTAAACTAAGATAGGAAGCCATATTTTTTATTGCAAGTACGGATTCTACGACTAAAAGTACGTATGATTTGAATAAAATATTTTGTTCGGTTCATAATAGATGGCGTTGTAATCGTTAAAATTCAATTTTTTCAATTTCTTCTTCTTCGAACACCCGTATTCGATTCTGCAATACGTTTGAAATACAATTCGTCACCGAAACAGTTTATTCAGTTTTGTAAATCACATTTATTGTTTGTGTTATTTCTTATCTTCATGTTTTTCGTAATTGCAAAATAAACGATCAAATACTTTAGAACGGAGCGTTTAACTGTGGCAGAGAAAATTGAAATGGTTCTGGTTTATGTAGAGGACCAGTCACTGGAGGACCAGTCACTGGAGAAAATAATGAAATTGCTGTATTGGCAGCAGTGGCTCATAATCCTCATGTCTTAGTACACCAGAAATAGTTCACGATTCCGGATTGTTCCTCACCAGTGTTTGTAGAATTTTAAAACAGCACAAGTATCATCCATAGCATGTGTCTTTATACCAAGATCTTCAGGGCCTTGATTTCCAAAATCGGGTAACTTTTTGTCAATGGACACGTGAACAAATACAACAAAACCCCAATTTTTTTCGTTGCGTACTGTTCTCTGACGAATCGTATTTTACAAACCATGGAACGGTTAATCGACATAACATGCATTATTGGAATGTTACAAATCTGCACTGGCTTGGTCAAGTTGAACATCAGCGTCCTTGGACTATCAACGTGTGATGTGAAATAATTGGCAACAAACTCATAGGCCCTTGCATTATTGAAGGCAACTTGAATGGTCTAATATACCGAAACTTTTTGGAAAATTTGGGCTTAGAAGTGAGACGGAACATGTGGTTTCAACATGATGGTTGTCCAGGACACTATTCGGTGGTGGCACGTGAAATACTTGATCGTGATTTCAATGGTCACTGGATAGGTAGAGCTGGTCCGATAAATTGGCCCGCCAAATCACCAGATCTTACTGCGCCACATTTCTCTTTGTGGGGCTATCTCAAAGACAAAGTTTACAAACAAGAACCAACCACACGTAATAACATAATTGAGCGAATCAGAAATGCGTGTGCTGAAGTTCAACCAAACACACTTCTCAGTTAAGTACAATCATTTGAAGTGCGTATTAATAAGTGCATTGAAGAACAAATTGAAATTCGTTGATTACAACGCCATCTATTATAAACCGAACAAAATATTTCATTCAAATCATACGTACTTTTAGTCGTAGAATACAAAGCGGGGAGTGGAGGACTTTTTTTTGCATTAATGTATTTCCCCCGCGGTAAGATTAAATTTTGACTGTGGAAATTTTTTCAGTAGAGTGGCTATTTTTCGATATATTTGATCGTCCCAGTTTAAAAGAAACACCTGGTATGTCGTAGTAATATTTTCCTGTTCCGTTTGTTGGGGGTATAGCTGGAATTTTTCTTCGAGGTGATTTGCAAACAAACCTGCTTTTTGCTTTTGAAATGCAAGCAAAAAGCAGGTTTGTTTGCAAATCACCTCGAATTATTTTCTTTATTTTTAATTGGAAGAATCTGAAGTTCGGCCAATTAAGGTTCTTAGTTGCTTTTCATAATAAATATTCAATACCTTTTCGCCCAATTAGATATTTTTGCCAATTCTTTCGTGCTTTTCTTTTATTTTTAAGAAGTTCTCTTACTTCTTCTGGATAGTTTACTTTGCGCGTCATTTCCTGACTATAATTTTGAGTACTTTCCCACGCAGCACTTTGGATATCATGGATGAGCATATCTAGTTCGTCTTCTATTTGGACTGGTCCCTGTTTTGAGTTCTGCAGACTTATTCTTTCTGTTAACTGTGTTTGGAAAAACTCCCAATTTGTGTTGCACTTTGGTAATTTCGCGTTCCTCTCTTTCATAGTAACTATTTGTCTAAGTACATAATAATTGTTGAATGATCTGATGATAGATACTCACTGTTCTCTATATGGATATAATTATCTGAAATCTCTCTTGTAATAAAGAAGCCTATAGGCCAATAGGTTAGTGCACTGCCTGAGTGAAACTCGCATTTTAGTTGTTTGCCTGCTGCGAACAGTTCTCTTCCTGTAGCAGCTGTTAACCATGTCACGCATGTTTAAGAATATATCTAGTTCTTGAATGTGGTGCAATGGCCCATTTGCATTCCAGGTTACAATGCGTAATGTTTTATTCATTTCTTTTGTATATAATTTGATTTTATTCAATTTATATTGTCAATCACTCGATCAAGGGTTCCGTCTACTCTTTTATTGAAACTAGTTTGTGATTTCATTTCTTCTCGTGTTTTCTGCAATATTTTTTTCTGCGTAGTAAGTTTTTCGTTGATGTTTTCTATATTTTCAGTATATCCTGTAGAACGAGCTCCACTTTAGACTGTTTCTGCTCTGTCTGTTGGACTATATGTTAATAAAATGCGTTTTCTTTTACTCATCTCTTTCCATGTTAGGAGTTGTCGGCTTTTCATTCGAAATCGTCTCATTCGACCACAGAAATTGAAATATTAAAATCTTAAGAATAAGTCCTTTTGGTCTGTATCTTACTCCACATACTACATAGCTGCTTCTAGATAGCTGGTTCAGCTTCAATGCACGTCATCTGCAGCTGGAGATAATTGGATTTTGTTTGATAAAATTTAATCAAAACAATGTAAAGCAAGCATCCTTCAATTACCAAAGCTTTTTATCAAAACAAAATATTTAAAACCCTGTGTTTTACATATAAATTGACAATGTTTGACTACACACATACATCAAAATACACAGCATCCATGTACACAAACATGTATATATATATATATAATACAAAAGGACCACACATAAATTATTTTATAATCCTTCTCACTTGATACAATATTTTCGATTAAATTGTTCCATGTATCAACTTAATTATTCAAACAAAGCAACAACAAAAAAAAATCATCATGACATAAACCATGTTGTTTGGATAAAAGCACAACTTTTTTATCACAAATTTTTACAAAAAAAAACGAGCACAGGATTATGTTATATAAAAATCGGAAATTAAGATATAATCTTCAGGGCAACGGAATATAATCTAAAATAACATAAACTGTGTGCTGTGCCACTCAAAAAGCTCAACGCTTTACTAAACCAAAAAAGCACGTTAAATGTAATGAAAAATATTTAAACAAACAAACGAACTTGGAAATTATTACCTTTTGTTGGAATTTTAGACATTCCTTTCATTCCAATTTATCATCACAGGGCGTACACAATACCACGGTATACACTCTCAGATTATACGCTGTAAATGAGACACTGAAGACCTGAATATGCATAAAAATGCATGCTTTGGTGAAATAAATGCTCTTTTGCGGGGACTGCGACAGCAATTTTAGTTTTGTTTTCACTTTGCAGAATTAGTGACATGACTTCAACGAATGAGGTCTGATGTTGTGTATCTTTGGACTACATTGTCGCAATTACAACTTACCGGAATATGGATGCTATCTGGTTAGCACTGAATGAATCTATATATAACACAGCAAGTGATTGGCAGCTTTAATGCAGTTCCTCAGTAAGTTAATCACGACGAAGGGCTGACCAACGATACTCGATGTTTTACTACTACAAAGTTTTACATATTGTGGTGAAAGAGTAACCACCAAATGGTGGTTTTAAGATTGTTCCATCCAATATAAAAGACGAAGCCGCCAGAATTAATCAGCAGCTGCATCATTATAATAAGAATTGTCTCAGAGATTTTGAAACTTAAGGGGCGATTTTCTCTTGTTATGTTATATTGATTTTGATGAAAGCTCAAGCAAACTTTTCACTATTGAAAAGCATGAAGTAAGCTGCTTCCAGGTGGCACAGTTGTTAAAGCTGCGGTAGTTGGAGCGGGAGGTACCGGGTTCGAATCCCGATAAGAGCAGGATGCAAAAGGGATTTTTCACCACTTGATTACGATCGGTGGTGTGAATGAACACAACTATGACCCCCTGTTGGAGTGCAGGATCCATGGGCCGACCCATCTTCCATGTCAGTACTATAGGCTGGCATGGAGCTATGCAATGTGCAGATGGTCAAGCAAATCGGACCTATAACCGTACGTCCTCGATTTGGCTGCAAAGCGTAAGGTAAGGACGTAAAAAGAAGCGAACTGCGAAAGAGTTGGGAGTGCCTTGAGCCTCAAACAGATTGCATAGTAATAAAAAAAAAAAAAGAAAGCTGCTTCGAATGATCTTTTCAGTAATTTAAGTTGACTTTCTTCTCATATAGATTTTTGCAATAGATTCCAGATTTAGATGGTTGAGGCTAAATTTATATTCGTCCCATGTCATACCTGTCAAATTTGACACCAGCCGGAAGAGGTACATGATAAGTAATTTCATTAATATGAAATTCAAAGGATTGATCTTGTTATCTAGGACGAATGATTGTATAGCGTATTCAATTAAATATGTCAGGGTGGTTACCACTGCTATGTCATGCTGCGATGAATTCAAGTCAAAGAGGAAAGAGGAATGAACAGAGAGATTCTCTTGCAAAGGTCTTAGAAATGAAAAACGAATCGTGTAAGAACCCAGCGACAAATTGAATGGTTTGATGAAGTGTTTCAATGTGTAAAAAGTTTCACCTCATAAACCCATAAATGTTTCCTCACGGGTCTAGTCTCAACCACAGAAAACCATCAGCTCTTAATAGATGGATTGTGTTAATTAAAGTAATTGAACAGATTTAAGAGCTCCCTAATGACAGCTGTAAAAAAACAATTAACACCCATCCAATAATGGAATGGAGAGTTACAAAAGCAATTCAGAAGCTTAAAAATAACAAAGATCCCGGTATGGATAATATTCCAGCAGAACATGTATGATGTTGGATCTGAAACGGCAGAAATTACAGTCCACTTCTAGCAAAATCATTCGATACCGGTAGAATTCCAAAACTGGAGAAACACCACTCTTCTGAACAACACAATGAAACTGTTCCAGAATTCGAAAGCGCTGTACATGCACAATAGAAGCGCACTCTGAAATAGCATGAGGAATATGCGGACAGACATATCCCTACTAACGCAAAAACGCAGCAGAATTCCCTGAAGTGAGCAGATTTGGCAAAAAAAAATCTTGATACCGAAGACAGAGAAACACTTACCTTAGTTATGAGACTACGCACGCATACAAGTGAGTCAAGTATACCATCAACCATGTTAGGACTCCAACAAAGCAAAAAATACATGAAATTTGGTGCATAACATCTAGAATACGTTTCAGTATAGATCAGTATGCTGTTTGGCTCTGACATTTGAATACGTACTCTAGATAATTGTGAAAAAAATCTTAAGCAGCTAATAGAAAGTTTCTGGACGAACGTCATCAGAAATGAGACAAATTTAGATTTAACGGGAAATTTAGACCTTAGTAGAGGTGAGTAGGACACACGAAGCGAAATAGTTCAGCAAATATAAGGAGGAAAAAACCCAATAAAGTGGCAGTAAGATAGTTTTTTTCGTCAATCATTGGCACATTGTGACATCCCTTCCCAGAAGTACACTCGCCCGAAATCCCGAAATCTGTTCTTTTGATGAAGTCTTAAATATCCGGTATCCTCAAGGTCGTCATAGTTCGTCCTCAAATAGGATTTGTGATGCACAAGTAGTACTCAACAGTTTTTCTTCTCCTCCCACACACTGTTAGCAGTAAACGATGTTCCGAATTTTCATCATTTGGAACATATGATTATTTAGAGAGCAATGCCCGGAAGAATGCGTAGCAATATCCTCAAATTGTGTCTATCATAGTTAAAGAAGGACTGAAATCTTTGTTGATTTATTGAAGAAAAGAAGGTTTTGGATAGTCGACAGAAGATAAGGTTATCCCATCTATTTTAATTTCTCGTTTAAAAGATCTTGGCGTCGATCTTAAAACGGGCGCAGGTCCTTCAAAAAAGAAAGCCGCACCGGAACGGGCCAATTTGTCAGAAAAATGTATTTCCTTCGATACCTATGTAACTGAGTATACGATGAAGTCGAACTTTATTCAAACTGCCTAGAGGTGCCTTAAGGCACACATCCTACCAAAAACCAGTTTCGATAAAACAGTATTGGAACCAAGCGCCTTTAGAGCTACCTGGTTGTCAGAAAGGATGCAGATACCAGGATCTCTGCAGTTCATCTCCTTTGAAAAAAAATGCATAGCTCCTCCAATACTTTTGAGTCTTTGGATGTGGTTTAGAGGTCTCCCTGCAACTCCGCTCATTGTTCCAGGCCACCACATAAGTGCGGCAAACGAGTTTTCCTAGGGTAAACTGATAGACGCTGTTCACTACACTAGGTTACAACTATATTGATCGCAGTTTGCATGAATGTCACCTACCAGTATTATGACGATCAGCTAAACCCTGGCAGAGAATTCACTGTCGTTTAGTTGGCCACAAGACACCACAAGAGAAGAGACCCCACCCTGTGAACATTCTTTTCTGACGGTCACCATCGTCGTATCGCTACCTAAGTCTGAAGTTATTCTCATTGACCTAACCATGACGCTAAACAATATCCAAAAAAGTGTTATTATGTAAAGTATTTTAGAAACACTTCTATCCGTCGTACTCTTTTGTGCTGCTTATTCCATTATTCCTTTAATGTGTCGGGGACTACCAAGGAGGAAAATTGTCGGTGACTACCGAGTAGGATTCCGTCCAAATCGGTCAGTCAATGATCAAATTTGTTTGCTACGGATGATTCTTTCCAAATACTACGAGACATCTCGCGTTGTACACCAGGGTGGTCATTCTGTTGCGCTTTATCACATTTAGTGATAAAAACTATAATATAATGAAATTGTCGTACTGCAGGTTAATCATGAATGAACAACTTCAAGTCATATATTGAAACGAGTGAGAAAGACGCTTTTACCAGTCAACGTTTTATACTGTTAGTCATATGCGATGTAAAAATAGTTTTCAATATTATTCAAATAAGTGTTCTTCATATATTTACCCTCTTAAAAAAATATCACAACCGATTCAACCACTAAAAAAAAATAAACCACATAAAAAAATGATATCATTTATTGCGAGGTTATGCGAAACGTCAATTTATCACTCTAAAATATCATTTCTCCTTAAAATTCATTATTTCCCCTTTTAAATTTATTGCACTGGGTTTTGTTTGTTGACTTATTTTATTTTTTCTATACCACGAAAAATGTCTCCAACCGTGATATTATAGTATGACAAAGCGTATGGTGCTATAATTGTATGACCACCCAGGGTGGTCGTTTTGTGGTGCTTTATCATACTTTTATATCACGGTTGGAGACTTTTTTGTGATATTTAAAAAATATTAAATAAGTCTACAACCCTGTGCAATAAATTTAAAAGGGGAAATAATGAATTTTAAGGAGAAATGATATTTTAGAGTGATAAATTGACGTTTCTACATAACCCTAAATGTAATTATATTATTTTTTATATGAGGTGATTGAATAGGTTGTGTTAAATTTTTTAAAATGTGGTAAGTATATTGTATTGATATACTTCTAATCTAGTTTATGATATTGGATACAATTTTAACATTGAATATGACAAACAGTATAAAATGTAGACTGATAAGTCGAGATGGAAGATATTGTTATCTTTTTTACCTATTTCAATACACGACGTGAGGTTGTTCATTCATGATTCACCGGCAGTAAGCTACGACCATTTCGTTTTATCATACTTTTTATAACTTAATGTGATAAAGCACCACAAAATGACCACCCAGGTGTTCCTAAATTTCAAGCTCGCTATGACTAGATCAATCGAGAGATGCTATGGTATACGCCTGAATATTTAGGAATATCGAAATAATATGTGTAAATGACAGTAAGACAGTCATAATGCTATCGAGAACATTTGCAATTTCGTTTGGTGTTCGATAAGGAAATGCGCTGTCTCCAATTCTTTTTAACCAGAATGTATTCTTCGTAAAAGTGAAACACAACCAGTCTATATCTTGTCCCGACAATCCAATCAACTTTTTGATTATGCAGATGATATCTGTGTGTTTCGATTAAACGACAGCGGAATGAAAGAGATACTTGAGCCACAGGAACAATTTTCAGCTTCGGTTGGTATTAAAATTGATTTTAGTAGTGGTAACCATTTCAGTAGTGGTCATGTATGGATTTCAGAGTTGACTCGGTCATCCGAACCAAATGATACAGCGATTTTAAAAGGGAGAGCCGCCTTTCGGTAGGCGAAGAGGTCGCTGACGACGACGATGGTTCCACGGCGTATAGAGCGATCTGGGATCTTCAACAGTATGGAGAGCTGGCTCGTGATCGAAACCGATGGAGTCAGATTGTTGACACGGTACAGACTCAAAATGGCATGTAAAAGCCGTCAGCGTAAAGTAGGACGTAAATAAGCGAACCGCGAAAGAACAGGGAGTACCTTGAGCCCCAAAACAGATTGGATAATATTTTTTTTTTTTTCGGTTTTGGCCCGTACCGTGTCAACAATCTGACTCCATCGGTTTCGATCACTAGCCAACTCTTCAAACCATTGTATGCAGTTGGAAGATGCCAGATCGCTCTCTACGCCGTGGAGCCATCGTCGCCAACAGCGACCTCTTTGCCTACCGAAAGTCGGTTCTCCCTTAAAGGTTCGCTGTATCATTCGGTTCGGATCAGAACGTGTCCGAGCCAGCGTACTCGCTGTCCTTTAATTTCATGCACGATATCAGGAATTTGCATTAACTCGGTAAGTGCCATCGACGTCCCGTTTTGGGCCATATATCACACGCATGATTCTTCTCTCGAATGTAAGAAGCCATCTTTCGTACTCATCCGTCAAGGTCCAACTCTCACATCCATACATGACAACGGGTCTAATCAACACTCTGTACAGTTTCAGCTTATCCGTATTTGCAAGATATTTTGATTTCAGCAGTGGACGTAGAGGATACAAAGCCCGATTGCCAGCGGCAAGGCGGACCTTGATATCCTCGCCGACACTATTATCGTGAGTGATGAGAGATCCAAGATACCTGAATCTCATCACTCCTTCAAACGTGTGGTTTCCACTACTGAAATCACTTGCGTCTTGGTCTCGAAAACCAGTGATCAGATATTTGGTTTCAGACTCATTGATTTTGAGACCAACGGAAGCTGAAAACTGTTCCAGTGGATCAAGTATCTCTTTCACTCCGTTGCCATTTAATCCAATCACACAGATATCATCTGCATAAGCAAGAAGTTGATTGGATTGTCGGAATAAGATGTTGTTCTGAGGTGTTTCACTTTTACGAAGGATGTATTCCAACATGAGATTAAAAAGTATCGGGACAGCGCATCTTCTTGTCGAACACCAGTAGTGATTGCAAAAGTTCTCGATAGCCTGTTCTCAACTTTGACACAGCATTGTGACTGCGTTACTGTCATTTTACACAGATGTACATATTTTTTCGGTATTCCTAAATATTCAAGCGCATACCATAGCCTCTCTCGATTGATCGAGTCATAGGCTTGCTTGAAATCTAGGAATACCTGGTGTACATCGCGAGATGTTTCGTAGTACTTGGAAAGAATCATCCGTAGCGAAAAAACTTGATCAGTGACTGACCGATTTAGACGGAATCCTCCTTGGTAGTCACCGACAATTTCCTCTGCTAGAGGAGTAATTCTTCCCAAGATAATGTATGACAGTAACTTGTATGCTGTGCAAAGGAGAGCTATACCGCGATAGTTCTCGCATTTCAAGCGAACACCCTTTTTGAAAATTGGGCATAACGCGGCCACTTTCCATTCTTCGGGCATAACTTCATTTCGCCATACCAATCGAACAAGGTCGAAAAGACAGTTCCACAAAGTTAGCCCTCCGAATATCAAGCGCTCTGGATTAATGCAATCAACTCCTGATGAACGATTTTTTTTAATCTCTGCATGGCCATTGTGAATTCCTCATAGGATGGATCCTCAATGAACATCTCCGCGGTCTGTATTTGAGGGTATTCAAACACAGCTTGTGATACATGTGGAACATTAAGTAAATCAGAAAAATGTTCACGCCATGTATCGAGTACCGCATCGACGTTAACACAGAGGTTTCCATCCTGGTCCCGAATGGCAGTTGACCGAGATCTTAAGGTATGGTGCAATTCGGTGATTCCTTTAAAGAAACCACGCGAATTGTGCTCATTACTGAGTTGTTGTACTCTTAAGACCTTAGCCTTCCACCATTCTCGCTTCTTCAGTCTACAAATGCGTTTAGCTGTCCTCCTAGCAAGAACTGCCTTGTTTTTCCTTGCAATTGTAAACGGAGTCTGCGCTTCATTGTGGGCTATATTGCGTTGCTCAACAGCAAGACGACACTCCTCATCAAACCAATCATTTTTGGGCTTAGTTTTCACTATACCGAGAGTGTGCTGGGCAACATCGACAACCGAGGTTTTCAATACTTCCCAGACACTGTTCACATCATCAGATTGGTAATTGGATTGCATAATGCTATTGCTGACAAGATCTTGATATTTTCGTCGCGTTTCTTCATTTATCAGACCTTCACAGGAGAATCGCGTTGTATATTCTCCTGTCCTCCCTGACTTGTACGAAAATTTCCATCGTAGCTTTGCAGCAACCATAAAATGGTCACTGCCTACGAATTTTGTTGACGACCGATACGATCTCACGCCTTGGACAACCCGAGCCCGCCCTTTTGAAATTAACGCATGGTCAATTTGGCTTCGGGATGTTTTACGTGGCTGTGTCCATGTTTCTAAGTGGATGTTTTTATGAGGAAAGAATGTACTTGCTACTTTGAGATCATGTGCGATCGCAAAGTACATCATTCTTTCCCCATTTTTGGTCGCAGTTTCGTGTCGGGAGTACGGACTTATGTTGTTACATAAGTCGGTCTGATTTCTGCCAGCTCTAGCATTAAAGTCACCAATCACCAATCTGACATCGTGCTCAGGTATAGAACCCATCAGATTATCCAGATTATTATAAAATGAGTCTTTATCCTGGGATTGGCTTACATCAGTGGGCGCATGTACACAGACAATTGACAGGTTGGCTAATCTCATGTGCAAGCGAAGCTTACACATTCGATTATCGACTGCTTCCAAGTCCAAGACAGCCTTTTTTACCTGTGGCCCAATGACAAATCCTACCCCAAGATTTCCGAGGTCATCTCCACTGTGTAGCAACGTATAGCCTTGGGACACATGGTCTCCACTTTTAGGCCATCGAGTTTCTTGGAGAGCTACGAGTTCCAGCCGATACTCTTTCATGCATGTGATAAGGCCGTCCAACGCGCCAGGTTTTCTTAATGACTGCACGTTCCACGTGCCGATCCTCAATCTCGTATCCGGGTACTTAAGCGGGGGGTCATTGTTATTTAGGCGGTATCCGATTTTTTTGTTTTTGTTGACATTTTTAACATTTTCACTTTTTTACGGATGCAGGTCGTCAGCCCAGCGATCCAACCAGATTAAGTCGCGACAAGCTCTGGATACTGTGGTGGTATTCTATGGGTCTCATGTTTCGTTCGTAATATTTACGAGACACGAATGCCCCCAACCACAGGGCCAGATTGGATAGCATTAAATATTAAAAAAAAGGTCACATTGTAGTGGTAATGAAAAACTACTTATAGGCTCGTGCTCGAAACCACACACTAACACTTCGATCAAGTCTGCATCGTTACAAAGGTCACTTGTACATCACCCAGTGTTACCTAAAACTTTATATTCTCACTATTGTATATTATGTCACTATGTTGTACCATTTTTGCGATTTCCACCATTTTTCAGTTGTTCAGCTATTTTGTTTTGTTACATAACACACACACACACACACACAGATACAATACAAGTCACAATAATTTTCATTTATATGAAGTGAAAATATTTGTATTTACTGCCTCATTTATCTATACAACACCAAAACACAAAAACAAAAAAAAAATTGTTACACGAGGAAAGTGTACAAGAAAAAAGTCGGAAAAACAACTGGGAATTGTATAACAAAAAGTAACAACATTTTTTTTCCCAACCATTCTTTTGTTTTTGGTGCTTTCATTTTAAACAATAGAATTGAAGGAAAAGCTTTTTCATTTTATTTTGAGTGCTTTTCTTTTAGATATTCCGATATCGTTGTTGCGAATGTGTATATAGAGAGACGAGTCTATATATTGAAACGGAATAAAACGTAACATTACGAAACGGAAAATTTTTGGGGATTCAAATACATAAAAGTTATATAGGGGGGTATATATATATATATGGCATCCAACACGATGATTGTAGCAAGATGTTAAATAATATGAAGAAAGACTAAGTATGTATTATAAAAGTGATGTGATATGAGGGATCTATTTAGAAATAAGTGACATTATTGGAGATTATTAGATGAAAATGAGATATAATAAATTTTCTTTTTTTCTACCTATTCCGTGTCTATATGTATGTGTATATGTACGTTAATTTGGATGTATAGGCAACTTTCTAAATTAGGTGTAACAGATAATTTAAATAATGTGTCATTTTCTTCATCACATTGACGATAACTATGTACAAAAGGAACAATGCTGTTTGTTTCTTGTCTCTATACATCTGCAAACGAAAATGTCACTTTCTATTGGGACAGATAAATTATATAGAATGGATTCAGGATGTACGTCATAAGGTATATAAATAAATATTTATGTATGTATGTATCATACATAAAATGGAATACATAAAGCTTAATCACTTATTTGGATGAATTATTTAATTTTGTTTTGTTGGATTATGTACCTACTCGTATTATAAAATTAAAGCTGCTTTTTAAAAACATTAAACATATATATGTTGAGCTTATTTGTATATGAGTATGGATTAATAATTTGAAGCGCGGCAATATAACAACAACCATTGGCACAAAAAATGAACGCGAAGCACAAAAAAAAATGTTGAATGATTAATTTTGAAATATGCGACTGGCGGTGTCGAATTATGAGCTTAAATTAAATTTGAAATAAATATAAAATGAAAATGAGCGCACACGCGATACCTGGTTTCATATATTCATGAGTTGATTTAACACTAAAAGGAATGTTGTTGAGTTTGGACGTATTGTTAGCTGGTGTATAGTTTTCAATCACCCCAACTGCTTATTGTGTAATATACAAGTCGAACGAATAATGAAAAAATGTCTGGGTTCAGGTTAGACAAAATACCTTTGAGAAATACAGGATAGAGCAAAATTCTCGCTACCATTTTGATTGCCTATAACTTAGTTTAAAGAAAATAAAGGTAGGTTCGGTTTTCATAAAAAGTTTATTTTGTCCTTATTTTTTTGCGTTAAGATTGGAAAATTATATCGGCTAACTGGTGACCGCGATTCACAATGCAACTTTCGGCTCTTTTTAAAGCATTTTTTATAACATCCTGCAACATGTCAGTTCATAACATCCTGCAACATGTTGCTTTTAAATCCGGACATCTGGCTGGCCCTTCTAAATCGCATCATGCTGAAACCACATGTCCTCTAGTCCTTGCTCCTCCATTTCAGGCACATGAAAATTTAGAATCAGGTCTTGGTAACGTTCGGCAGAAACAGTAAATTCAACTACTTGGTTATTAAAAAAAAAATAGCCGCCAATGATGTTTCCAGCATGAATACCACACCATACAGATGTTTTAAGTGGATGCAACGAGAATTGATAAATTAATTCAGGATACTGTGTTCCCCAAAACCGACTGTTCAGTTTATTGACGTGTCCACTGAGATGAAAATGAGCTTCATCGCTCATTTTCAATTTAGACGAAAGATCTTCAATTTCACCAGACATTACAGTAATTACTGTACTCAACTCGTTGATCAGGATCACTCGGTAGAAGTTTTTGGACTAGTTGAATTTTGTATGGGAACATTTTCACATCAGTTTTCAAAATTCGCCTTAAACTGTGAGCAGAAACGTGTAACTGGGAACGAGACAACACTATCGCACACCAGAGCCACATTTTCTGCGTTACGAGACGCCCGTTGTTTTCTAGAACGAAGTCTATCTGCTGTCGTACCGTATTGTCGAAAATTCGCATGTAAACGATAAATTCTGGTTTTTGTGAGGCACTGGACGATTAGGATATTTTTGACGCAATTTCCGCTGAGTGGCAAAAATAGAACGATTATTTTCAATAAATTCTGTCACTATCGTTCTTGTGGCGTATTCATTATAAAATTGGGGCGTCTACACAACACAATGGTTAAAGCGAAACTGAGCTTACCGTCACATAAACAAGATGGCGCGCAATTAAATCGGTAGCGGGACTTTTGCTCCAACCTGTACTTGGCTATATATTATTATTCTGGAGGTGAGTGGCATTAGTTAATAACCCATGGCGTGGGTTACTAAATTGGGGTGACTGCATGGGAACATCATAGTAGAAACTCAGTAAAATGGAATGGAATGAAACCCTCCTCCACGCATACCATTATGGCTAACCCGCAGTAGACCTGACTGCTTGCAAGGATTTATTGAAGGAACGAATACTAGAAGAAATAACGCAAACAAAATTGAAAATGATGTATCACCAACTTCAAGGTCTTAGCCAGCAGATAAGGAAATAAAACGCTAGTACATAAAGATTCTAGGTTTAAATGAAGGTATTTGGAACTATATGATAGTGGCAGGATTCCATTAAAAAAAATCAAACACAACCATTCAGTGATTATGCCCCAGTCGAAGATGCAGGTTAATTATCAAAAAAATGGATTCTACGAACAAATGTTAAGCCACAATGGTCGAAGCGCACAGAAATGACGTCAAAATCAAAGAACGAGATTTTAAATTCCTAAAGTGGTACAGATGGGTATAAATACATTTTATTCTTTGCGAACTAAAAACGAAGAAAGGCTTCTGCATCATTATCTAGTTGTTTATTGGTGGCAGTAGGCTCTCAGACGAAAATATACATAAATATCTCCGGATGGCGGAGCTTTAATCAGAATGCTGTCTACGTGAGCTACAAATTCGAAAAATGTAAAACACAACTACGAAAAAACAGCACGTGAAAGAAGGAATGATTGATCGTAATACGCAGCATTGTAACGGATGAACTTTTTGAGGTCAGTTTTCATTCTCCTAACAGATCTCTCTATAGCCCTATAAGTAGTGATTGCAGCACGTTTGATGGCTAGTGTAAAGTCGGTGGGCGTGAGCTTGATGTAGTGCTAGTGCATATCTATATAGAAACGGGTGCACTAAATCAACTCTAAATCAATATTTTCTCGTTAAAATTTGTTCCTACCTGGAACTTTACCGATGTTTTAATCGTGGGGCAGGCCCACACCCAGGCAACAAACTTTAGTTTTACAGTATAACGTCAGACGCACAAATCAAAGGAATAATTATTTATTAAGAATTGAAAACCAAATTTTACCTAATAACTTTGGCATGGAATAACCCGCGCATTTTACCATGGTCATCAACTACTTCATATATAACAGTACCGACTCGCTTTGAAATTGTCGCCTTGGTGAACTTTGTTCCAAGCTTTCTGGCAAAGTTCTTTTAAACATTGCTTTGCGCGAAATTGCGTACATAGACAATCTGTCCTACGTATAATGTTCGAGGCCGACTGCGTAGGTTGTAATTAGCAGTGTTCCTATGAAAGTATTGCAATATTACCGTCGTTTAAGGACCTCAACCTTTTTAATAGGTCGTATGCTGATCCATGGGTAATTTTGTGCTGTCCAAATACTAGATAATGGGGTGAAAATCCTGTGGACGAATGAATAACATTTCGAAGGGCTCCAATAATCTCATCTAAATGGTGATCCCAGGCTTTATGGTCATCCTTTATATATGATCTTACGGCTGATAATATTGAACGGTTGACACGTTCTGACATATTATACTGAAGTAAGTATATTGTAGTGGGATCATGCTTCACTCCGTATTTACAGATTTAAATTGCGGCCCGTTGTCTGAAAACAATACTTCTGGCACTCCGTGCACTTGAAACACTTTCTTTTCTATTATCATTATGTGGATTAACCCATTGGAAATACGTGGGTACGGACCAAGAAAATTTATATATAACCATTGAAATGGACTTATCGACTCAACATACTTTCCCCTCTCTGGTCTTGTAGAGAAATTGACAGGTTTACTCTGTTTGCAGATCTGGCAGTTGTTTACGAAGGTTTTAACCTGATTCGCTATAGAAGTCCAGTAGAACTGCCGCTTTACCAGCTCCAACGTTTTAGCTATTCCTGGGTGTGCTGCTGAAGGTGTATTATGCGCCTGTCTGATGAGGTCTTCAGTAAGACTTCCTGGTATCATCAACTTCCATGGTGAAAGATCAGTATCAGTACTTTCCTGTGATCTCTTTCAAATTAACACTAACTTTGGGATTTTAGTTAACCGCTTGGATTTTCACACGGTAGTCATGGTCCTTAAAGGCCGAGGATTCCATATCTACATGTAACGGAGGGTCGATGGACATCATACATTCCTCTATATTGACCCGGGAAAGCCTGTCTGGGACGGTGTTCTGCGCTCCTTTCCTATATTCAATTGTGAATATGTGTGCTTTAAGCTTAACCGCCCATCGTGCTAACCAGCCAGATAGGTCCTTTTGGTCCATAAACCACTTCAAGCTAGAATGATCGGTTATAATTGTGAAGGGGTATCCCTCGATACAAGGTTGGAATTTTTTCACACTCATCACCGCCGCCAAGCATTCTAATTCTGTTATTGTATAGTTCCTTTAAGCTTAATTTAATTTTGCAGACAACTACGCTACTGGATGTTCCTCGTCACCTTTTTTTTGAAACAGAACACTCCCGATTCCAGTTGTGCTAGCATCGCACTGCACATAATAATGTTTACTAAAATCTGGATTGACAAGTACAGGTGATGAGATTAATGCCTGTTTTAGCTTCTCGAATGCGTCTTGAGCTACATGGTTCCACTTTGGTTTCATCTCTTTTATTAATAGGTCACTGATTGGAGCAGCTATCGTTGAATAGTTCAGTATAAATGGTCTATACCAGTCTGTCATGCCCAGAACCCGTCTAATTTGTTTGCTTGGGTGAGGTACGGAGTATTCAGCCACTGCCTGAACTTTGGCGGGTCCACTCTGAGGCATCCATCACCGACCACGTAGCCGAGATACTTTGTTTTCTTGAGTAAGAATCTACTCTTTTTCACATTTATGGTGAGATTCGCGTTTCGCAATAATCTCGCCACTTCAGACAGTAGTTTATGATCATCAAATGTCGAGACGACGAGTAGATCATATTTAAGGGATGTTACTGATGTATTAACAATGGATGAAGCACTGTAAAAGAGATGGAAATAATATTTTGAAGAAGTAGTTACCAAAAGCATCGAAAATCTGAGGTCATCAATTGACCCCAATAACGAAACAAGACAATCCATCCATAACAACGGAGTAGCGAGTTAAATGTGCCATTGAAAAACTGAAAAACAATTACGCTGCTGGACCAGACCGCTGCATCCTTCAAAGAAAATTTTTTTATAGCTCAAAGCACACTTAGACCAATAATGAAAGAATTTGGCAAAATACCATAAAAATGGAAGAAAGACTTGATCCCCAAGCCAGTTAAAATTCTCAAGAAAGGCCACCTAACCAAATGCAAAAATTGGCAAGGTATCTCTCTCTCCTCAGACCGCCCAGGTGGCTCAGCGGTTAAAGCTGTGGCAGTTGGAGCGGGAGGTACCGGGTTCGAATCCCGATAGGGGCAAGATGCAAAAGGGATTTTTCACCATTTGATTACGATCGGTGGTGTTAATGAACACATCTATGACCCCCTGTTGGAGTGCAGAATCCATGGGCCGACCCATCTTCCATGTCAGTACTATAGGCTGGCATGGAGCTATGCAATGCGCAGATGGTTCTACGAAGATCGGACCTATAGCCTTACGTCCTCGATTTGGCCGTTAAGGCGTAAAGTAGGACGTAAATAAGCGAACCGCGAAAGAGCTGGGAGAGCCTTGAGCCTCAAAAAAGATAGCATAGAATAAAATATAAAAAAAAAATCTCTCTCCTCAACACAAAAATTAAGAAAATCTTGACATCACACCTATGATCAATGCAAAATTAAGTAACGAGCAACGCTGAACAACCTAACCTAACCTATATCACCTCAATTCGTATCATCACAGAACATTTCAGTGACTAAAATGAGCACACATGTGTCCTTGCTCTTTTTCGACTTCGAACGCCCATTCCATATGATAAATAGGAACGTAATATGACAAACACTTTGTGTAATGGGCAGACCAGAGATATTGATTCAACTCTTCTTACAAGAAATGTATTGGGATGCTGAGAAACCGTGTTCAATACAAACAATGCAAAATACTATAACACTCGAGGAGTAAGGCAATGCTGTGTTCACTCACCAATGTTGGTCCTGATCGTGTTGCATGATGTAATGCGGACATTTAATGTTTCTTATTGATCTGGAATACACAGATGGCAGAGCCTGCTTACACGCAAACACATAAAGAAAACACAAGACTCAACACATGAATAGATTGAACACCTTACAAAGAGTCTGGAATTGTTCTCCCCTTTTACACGAGATCAAGACACGAATGATCACCACAATTGTGAAATCATTACAACTGTATGGGTGTGAGACCTACAAACACACCCAAAAAGGAACTACTGACAGTGGGTAAGGATCTACTGACAGGTGTTCGTCAACAAGTGCGTTCGAAGAATTCTGAAATGGCCTAACACTATATAACTAACATTGAATTGCATAGAACAGGTAAATCAAACATAGAGTCAAAAGTGGAGATAAGCTGAACAAAATTAATTATAGGTCAGAAGAAAGTTCACGCCATGTATCGAGTACCGCATCGACGTTAACACAGAGGTTTACATTTTGGCCCCGAATTTCAGTTGACCGAGATCTTAAGGTATGGTGCAATTTGGTGATTCCTTTAAAGAAACCACGCGAACTGTGCTCATTACTGAGTTGTTGTACTCTTAAGACCTTAGATTTCGTTGCTCAACAGTAAGACGACGCTCCTTATCAAACCAATCATTTTTGGGCTTAGTTTTTATTATATACCGAGAATTGCTAAACAGCATTGACAACCGAGATTTTCAATACTTCCCAGACACTGTTCACTTCATCAGATTGGTAATTAAATCGCAAAATGCTATTGCTGAGAAGATCTTGATATTTTTGATGTGACTATATTAAAGAAGTGCCTTGGTCCCAAAAAAGTCAACAAAGATGTAAAACTATCGCATACGTCATGGGTGATACTGAACTCAAATTATAGACAATTTAAATGTCAAATCGTAAAATATTCAGTTGATCGTTCAATAAAAATGTGTCTGTTATCTTCAAAACTCAATTAAACTCATCTCCATAACATAAATAGTCCACATACTCATATATGTAAGTATCAAAATCAACTATTGTTCATTAAGTACTTGCAGTTGATAAAAATTTTATTTCATTCTGTATTCTTCTCAATTTGTTTTTATAGTTTTGCACACATCATATCAAATATGTGCATGTACATTCGTCGAACTATGTATGAATATAATGTATATATGTTTAGTACAATGTAAATGGGTAGACAGCATTCAAAACACTTGATAGAAAATTTTTCATATATAAATAAAATTCCCTCGAACGTATACGAGTAGTTTTCTCGATATATAATTCCGATTCGAACGTTCATCTCAATAAAACTCGAATGATTTTCTGCTCTTGTATTTCGATGTGTATATACGATATAGGGATAAAATAGGAAATCTCAATTTTGTGATACAGAAAACTAACATGAAAATCTATCAGTACACATCCCCAATATCACATCAATACTGTGAATGTAAAAGCTCGAATGTGCACAAAAACTCGCCTTTGTTGAAATTAACCGAAAATGCTTATGTACATTGGATATCCTCAATATTCTGAAAATAAATAAATTTTATTGTTCGATAAAGAAATCTATTTATGATGTTGTATTGTTGGTACAGAGCTTTCTTCATTTTTTTTACAAAGTGTAAATGAGAGGTTTTACAGTCCATTGAAAACTCAAGTAGATATAATATTTATACTGGAAAATTATTCTGTTTTGTACAAAAGTATAATAAAGTGGAATTAGTAATTTGTTTTTGTTGGTGTTAAGTGCCCTGTACTGCAATATAACTGCATTATATACTACATACGAGATATTATATATTTTCATTCTGACGTAATGCTCAATTTTGTACACATACTCACATCAACAAATTGATGCGACTTATATTTAAAGAGTATTGTTGTCAGCAAATGTTGTTGTGTGGCAAAACAGTTTAGCTTTAAAAGCGTTTTGAAGCAAACTTATATATATATATATATATATATATATATATTATAATATATATATATATATATATATATATATATATATATATATATATATTATATATATATATATATATATATATATATATATATATATATATATATATATATATATATATATAAATATATATATATATATATACATATATATATATATATATATATATATATATATATATATATATATATATATATATATATATACATATATTTATATATATATATATATATATATATATATATATATATATATATATATATATATATATATATGTATATATATATATATATATATATATATATATATATATATATTTATATATATATATATATATATATATATATATATATATATATATATATATATATATATATATATATATATATACACGCACAAAAATTTTGAGTTTGCCTCACAGCTGCATTTCCAAAATGTCGTCTACGACTTCTTAATATTTGCATTAAATACCCTTTCACGTCTATATTAACCAAATGTCGGTTATTAACCAACTATTTCAGTTGTGATTTTATATTTTTCACCTCTAATTTGTTTTCGTGAATTTTTTCTTTTGTTTTGTAAGTATTGAGTTCGGATGTACAACTTGCTTGCGACAGTGAGAAATAATAATTGTTTGTGAAGTGAATTTAATAAATAAATAGAAATAATTTTAATTTTTATATTATTGTAAAGCGTTACATAAGAAAATAGTTATGGATTGAGTAATATTGTTTAATATTTTGTGCGAATTGTGGAAAACGTTTGCTTAAGTGAGGTTAAGTTAGTTAAAAGTGTTTTTAATAATTGATTAAACTTAGTTACTGATTAACTTGTGTGAGACTCGTGGGATGAATTAGTGCCAAAAATGGCAAACCCTGATTCTGAACGCTCAAAACTGTTGAATGATTCTAATATTTCCACACTTCAGTATATCGAAGAATTTCCTGTTTTACGTGAATGCAATGAGACACAATCAACTGAACTGGTAAATAGACTTCTAATCATTTTATTTAGTTTAACTTTCATCTTTCTCTAATTTCAGCTTAAAATTGATGCCGAATAAGCCTACCCTGAAATATTAAACATTGCTGTTAAATGGAAGAGTTATAAAAAAATTATACTTCTTGCAAAAAATCAAAAGATTTCTCAGTTAAATGATTATGTGCTCTAGTTGACACATGCACTTATGGTATATATATATATATATATATATATATATATATATATATATATATATATATATATATATATATATATATATAATCTCATGTTAATTTAAATTAACTAATTAACTTATGTTTGTAATATTTACTTTATAGAAAGTAATAAGAAGCCTTTGGCATTTGTTCTTTTTCCATATATTTGTTCATATTTGAGAACAACTAAAGGACCATTCACCAAACTAGTTCTAAAATAACTAAGATAGAGAGTCAAGAAAATTTTATTGTTTAATTTAAGGTAGGTTAATCAAACCCGAAAGATGTTGAAAAACGTAGATTTATTTTATTTTTTATTTATTATAGACGAATTAAGAAGCTGACAATTTTTGGTAGCATGATAACTGGTAGCATATGTTACGCTGGTTGACAAAACATCTAAATTTGATGACATTAAGCAGGCAGTGCAAACTGGCGTTTACATGTTTTACTCACTACATAGGATATCCAGTTGAGAGCGTGTAGCTATACCATATATTGACATTCATGCAGTAACATATTTTTGGTATACATTTTCAAACAATTATAAATTATTGCCGACCATTACGATCGTGGAATTGAAAGGACCGGTTGAATTTATAAACCGTTTTCTTAGATAAGTAATTACTAATTTTATGTTTAATTTAATTATAAGTACTTATTTTGTATACGCATATACTTAAGTTCCTATTTTGTGGTAGAGTTGTGACTGAATTTTACACTATTACTTTGTAGTTAATCCATATATTCTTGAAATGAATTTGATTGTTATATTATTATTATTTATTTGAAATCATTTTGTGAAGCACCAAAATTTAAGCAACATTTTGTTTCATTACATCCAAATATTCACAGATTGTTTGCATGGAAATTGATTGCGATAGAGTGTTTTCCAATATATTTAATTTGGTGAACCATATACGTACGATCATTTGGAAAAATCATAATTAGTTGCTATTTTACTAGATAAAAATTTAACTAAAGGTGAAAATATTTCTAAAGACTAGCATGCAGAAGGATTCCAATTAATAATCAGCAGTCTAATACAGCTCTACCCAATATTTTTAATATTAAATAAAGTTACCGTGTAATTAATAAAGGTTACTATAATTGTATATTTGAGAATCAGTAGTTAATTTAATGAAATAATAAATAAATTTAAAAAAAGTTAATTTTAAATTTAGTTTATTGAAAAAAAATTGTCCATATATGAAATTACAGTTTGCGTTTGTGATAATATTATTGTTGAGTAATTTATAAATTAATTTAAAATAATAATTTGTAATTTTTATATATATTAATAGTAAATATTTGTATCTATATAAATTTACTATTTATAATAGTTACTCAATATAAATATTATTCAAGACACAAACCTATGTACAATAATGTTTTGACCACATAATGAAAGGTAATACAATCGTCATTAGTCATTAAATTTAACTAACTGAGGACAAACATGTTAGTAGCGATGGCCCTATTACAGGATAAAGAGCAGCATGTTGTGAGGTGATTGTAACCAACAAACGTTAATCAGAACCACCAATTAGCGTATTTCAGAACTTTTCCGTATTTCTGTTGACTTCGCATTGGGAAATAAGATAACCAAATAAAATGTATTTCAACATTTATTTCGGTTTAGCTAACATCAAAACTAAAAAGTTTTAAGAACCGAAGAATTGGAGCTGGACGGATTCGAAGTCATCATAACCTCGTCATTTTTGTGCGTGTATATATAAGAAATCCTGAGACGAAATCTTTTGCCACAGTCGTCAAATCCAATCCAACCAAATTAGTTCTGTTACAGCCAAAAAAAAACCACTAGAGATTAAAAAAAACCAAAGAATATATCGTAAGCCAGATTGATTCTAAGAGCATTCCTTTAATGGGGAACAGAATTGTTTCGAATGGAGGAATTATTCTATACCGTGCGATTCTAATGAAGCAAAAGAAAAGCTGAAGCAAATCGCTACAGATAAATTAGGAAGTCAATATGATATCCAATTACCGGCAGAGCTGAGGCCTAGAGTGAAAATTTTAGGGATGTCAGAACTACTAGAAGGAGATGAAATTATATCGGCTTTGAAGCAACAAAATTGGTTCTTAGCAGATAGCGACATAAAAGTAGTAGCGACTTATCGAAGAAGAAATACGCGGAAAATCGATGCAATCATTAAAGTTGATGTCCCTTGCTATAAGATAATAATGGAGGCTCAAAAACGTAGAGTCAATTGGCTTAACAAGATGTTAACAAATGCAATGGTTGTTCACATAACAGAAATAAATGTACCAGCAAGCTAACGTGCACAAAATGTAGTGGAGAGCACAATTTACTGACTGTAACAGCACGGAAACCATATTTAGCAACTGCGTTGAAACAAATAAGAAGCTAAATCTAAATATTGATGTGAACCATGCACCGTGGGATAAAAATTGCACATTGTATCAGCGCAAGTAGAAAATACTACCTTTGTGAAGTTAGCCCAGTATTTCATCCCCGAAAATGAAACAAATAGCATGTGGTAATACAGTTAGTAAAAAAATACTATCACGACATTACAATTCGACTATACATATTTCTAAAAATGTAAATGAACAATATCAATAACCAATCTATTATATTATAAAAAATATATGCAAAATATAAAACATAGAGTTCGTGAAAAATTCAATCTTAACATTATTTATCATCTATCTTTCATTACTCTCAGCCCCGAAAAACGTCTGTCGTGACACTTTTAGTGTTAATGATAAACCAAACCAGTTTTCTTTAGAACATATACAATCAAATATAAAATGTCCCAACAATGGAAAATTTACTATACTGACAGTTTTCATATAACCACCCCAAAAAAATTTACTATCATGATAGCTTTCATATACTCAGCATAAAAACATTACTGAAACGGATAAAAATAATCATTTGATTATTAATCATTTGATATAGCCACGCAAACACGAAAACCATTCGTTGGACGGACCAACTGATTATTGATTTGAGTTAAGAAAGTTTTGATCAAGTATATGTGATTTTTCCAGAATTTTTCTATAATGGGTTCTGTCGATATGGTCCCTCAAACATAGAAACCATTTGTTGGACGGACCAACTCATTATTAATTTGAGTTAAGAAAGGTCTCATCACATATACTTGATCAAACCTTTCTTAACTCAAATCATTAATTGCTTTGTCCGTTCAACGAATGGTTTCTATGTTTGAGGGACTATATCGTAGGAACCCATCATAGAAATAATGTGAATTAAAAACTAGAATTTTGACTATTTTTAAATAAGTTACAGTATTCATATGTCAAATTAAAATAGTATTATAAATACTTGTCAATTGCATAATGAATACCTGTTTATATTAATTTTGGTGTACTCGTATACACAAAACTAGTTTTAAATATTTATAATCACTATAATAGCAATTAATCAAAGTTGTTTACTTATCGTGACAGTCATTTATTGGGCTGAGCTAACCTAAGCTATCATGAGAGTTACATTTTCTTGGCTGCGTATATGAAAGCTATCATTATAGTAAATTTTTCTGGGCTGAGTATATAAAAGCTATCATGATAGTTGATATTTTCGGGGCTGAGAGTAAAAAGTGTCATGACAGTTGAGATAAGTGTTGCAATCCCTTTTTTCTGGGATGAATTCTGGGCTAACTTCACATACATGAAAATACTAAGAAACCAAACAAATTACCAATAGCAGTTTTGAAAACCAGACGCACTATACACCAACATCCAAAGCCTATCGTCAAACTTCATATAATTACAAGAAGTTGTGTTCAATTTGAAACCAGCCTTAGTATTACTCATTAAAACCAGAACAACTGACGAAATGTACGATCCGGAATTTTATATTGAAACTACAAATTTATTCGCTGCGATTCGGATAGCCGACATACAGGTGGACTTGCTATATATATTCATGAAAACATACATTTCAAAATAATCTCCAACTGTGAAAAGGATTGCACTTGGTTTTTAGCAATACAAATTTTAAAAGGATATCATACGACTGGGATATTTGGAATAGTATACAGATCATTTCAATGGATGGAAAATATCATAAACCACAACAAAAATATTTTCATATTCGATGATTTTAATATTGATGTCAAATCCAAAGAATATTACAGTGTCAAATTTAATCAATTAATAAGAGATTGAAGTGATTAAAGAATACAGTAGAGTTACAACAACCAGCGAAACTTTAATAGATTTAGTGATAACTAATTCAAAAACTGTAGAATTCGATAGTTAAATAAATTAGTGACCATCGTATGTTAAGCGTTAATATATATTGTGGAAAGACAAAGTGTTCAGAGAAGTGTGAGCCGATTTAAATACATTCGCGGAAAAATCTCAATTTTTGGGATGCCAAGATGCTAAATTAAAAGATGCCGAATTAAAAAAGATACCGAATTAAACAAAGAAGCCAAAGATTTATCGTAAATGGTAAAGACTTGTGTGAATGAATTGACTTGCACGAAATTAATTCATAAAGCTAGTAAACTACCGTGGTTCATCGAAACTTTGAAACTACTGCAGCAATATAAACGGCGATGTTATGGAATTATGAAAATTGTTGATGGAAAGGAGAGCTAGGATGGTTACAAACGACCCAGAAACATATATAAACAATCTTTAAGGAAGGAGCAATCTATTTATTACCAAAACAAATTCATAGAAAATCCAAATAATCCAAAGAACTATGGATATCGTTAAAATCTATGTATAAAGCAAAAAACATGAAAATAATAAAAATTATATATATATATATGTATATATATATATATATATATATATTATATATATATATATATATATATATATATATATATATATATATATATATATATATATATATATATATATAGATAGATAGATAGATACCACCAACTGTTAAAATGGTTTGTAAGGTTTCAGTTGAGACGCGGTAAGGGCCATTTACGGCTTCGATGTCATAGACTATTATATATATATATATATATATATATATATATATATATATATATATATATATATATATATATATATATATATATATATATATAAATTTATTTAATAATAATAATTTATAATTTATTAATAATAATCTATTGCTTGGAGAAACTCTCTTAACTCTCGTGATAAGAAACTCTCTTTAACATTTAGCTACAACCGGCGACTGAAATACTAAGTTTTAATAGAATAATAATAACAGTCTTTAATCAATGAGCTTCAGTTTCAACTCTTCAGATTTTGGTTTTTTCTTAGTTAGAGCTTTTACTTCTTTAAGCAAAGTTTCAGTATAGTTAAGCTTAAGCAAATCATATTATGATACACATATTGAGGGTACCTTTGTCCTAATACTGATTGTATTTATAAGATTACTCTTCCAAATGGACGTAGGGTTAAAATAATGACCATAGTAGTTGCCTCCTAACCAGTAGATTTGGTGGTAGGAACTCACAATCCCTTCTCCGCTTTGTTCACTAACACCTACCCTATAGGATATCAACGTTGAGATTAAGTGACCATAGTTTCATTCGTTGGCTGGGGTAGTCGGTTGTTCGTCAAAAAGAGCAGATGTGTTTTTTCTGCTCTGTGTTTGTTTTATGTTTTAAAATATTTAATTTTCTAAACAATTTATAATAATAAAATAAATAATTATAATAGAATATATTAAATAAATAAATAATTAAATTAAATAAATATGTTATAATATAAATGGTGGAACCTGCAAATTTTATGATAAGTAACATTATATTTCGAATTCTATTTATATTTTTCTATTATGTATTAACATGCCCACGTGCGACGGTTGCATCAGTCAAATAAAATTTATTTGACCATGTATTTCCCTTCTCTTTTGTTTTATACACAATATTTTACTTATATATAGATATGTATATACAAATTTGAATTTTGTTTTATGTTTGCGTACGTACAATACCATTAAATATTAGGCCAATTCTTCACATTTATGAGTTAGAATGAGTAATTGAATAGAAAACAACAAAATTTGTACAAGCTCGTAAACTGTCGATTTCACGCATTTTTTTTACTTTGATTTATTATGTCTATGAGGCATCTAAAATATGATAATTTATCAAGTCTTTCGTAGAGTAATTTTCCCAATTATTGCTACATACTCCAAATTTTCATTCATAAGAAATTTTCCTGATTTTTATTTTCATTTTCGACGAATATTTAAGTTCGATGACATTTTGGGTATCGCATATGATCATAAATATTTTTTCTACTTGATGGTACATTGCGTATTGTTATTTATATTTTCTTTTCTTTATTGCAAAACTTAATATGTATTTAGTCGATTTAAACATTCTAACAGTTATAAATTTAATAAAATATATTTTTGAAATATAAATTTCAACAAACATCTTAATATTAATAAACTTTATATTATTATTTGATCCATAATTTTATAGAAAATTCTGGAGGCAAAATATTTATGATGTTTTATTAATTATTTTTAAGCAAAACATATTTTTATAAATAATAAATATTAAATAAATAGCAAATTAATAAAATTGGTGATCTTTATGAATAAATTGATAGTTTAATTTATTTTCTAGTTTAAATTCCTAAAAAAATTCAGAAAAGAACTTTTCAAATCCTAACAACATTGATAAATATCTAAAAACCTAAAACAAAAAAATTAAAATATAAAACTACGTTAATCTCAAATAAATTTCAAAAACATAAAAAACGAATTCATCCTCCCGTCGCTAGAGATATGCGGGTAGTAACTATTCAGTATTAAATACTCGTTACTAGCAACTACCCGAAGTAACGATTACTTAGAAATTAAAATATTCGTTACTTTCATTCTTTCATTTTTATTTTATGATTTCATTTTTTATTTTATGATTGTTACAGGTAAACAGATATTGCTCATTAAGTTTTTATGACTCTTAGTTTCACAATGAACCGAAAACGAAGCGATATTTGGTTATATTTTAGCATAATCGATTAAACATATGCGAAATGTCATATATGCAAAAATACGTTTTCATATAAAGGGGGTTCAACTTCGAATTTTAAAAAGCACTTAAGAACATCCCGGTGTGAATCTCGAACCGGCGACCAAACAACCTAATAATCCTCAATCATACGTTTCCGATACAATAATTAATATAGCATCAACTTCTACAGCGGCGGTATTCAATAGGCCTTCAACAATCAGCGATACAGAATCAACTAGTAATAATGCGACGGTAATTGAAAATTCATCTTGTGTGCCTAAATCATCAAGGCAGTTAGGCATTAGTCAATATGTTTCGCGGCCCCCAACTATTGCACAACAAAAAAAAACTAGATAATTTAGTTTTAGAAATGATAGTTAAAGACATGCAACCTTTTTCTATAGTTGAAGACCGTGGATTTCGGGAACTTCTGGCTGGTTTCGACCCCGCTTATATTTTACCTTATAGAACGACACAAGTCGACAATTATTGCCAGCGTTATATAACAGCTCCGTCGAATCTGTGCAAGCAATTTTAAATGCAGCAAATTATGTTACAATTACGACAGACATGTGGACCAGCTGCACGACTGAGTCATACATGTTAATGACAGGGCATTTTGTTGATTCCAGTTGGTCTTTAAATTCAGTCCTTTTCGGGTGTTTCCTATTTTCAGAACGCCACACTGCTCAAAAAATTACAGCCAAGATGAACGAAATGCTACAGGAATGGAACCTTCATAAGAAAGTTCATACTATCGTCACCGACAATGACAATATTCTTGCTGCATGTAAGATTACCAAACATGACCATTTACCGTGTTTCGCACATACATTTAATTTAGTTGTTCAGGTTGCTATTAAAATAATTAAACCTATTCATATAAAATGGCGCTTCAAAACTTAAATTCTATCAAGAACAGCTGAATAATGGCTTAAAAACTCAAAAACGATATCGTAACGAGATGGGATCGACATTTTATATGTTTCAGCGGATGGGACAGTTAAAAGAGTGTCTTAATGCTGCATTAGGTGTGATCGATAATGGCCCTGAACGGTTAAGTTCTGACGAATGGGAAAATATCAGTGAGTTATGTCAGTTGCTCGAACCGTTCAATTTAGGTACCATAGAAATTAGTGCCGAACAGAATATTACTGTTTCAAATATAATTGATCTAGTTTACAGTCTCACTAGAACTTTAATCAAAATAAAAACAATTCATAGTGCTTCTGATGAAGCTTTATTTAATTGACTTATGTCTGGTATTACTAATAGATTCGATAAATTCGATTTTAACTTAAAAATTAGTAAACCAACATTTTTGGACCCAAGAATAAAAAAACTCGCACTTTCTAATATTGCAGCGTACAATAAAGCCAAATAATCCGTCGTTGCTAGACTGACATGTTACGTATGGATCAAAGGAACCAGATAGAACCGCCGCAAATTCAGCAAACAGTGAACGATCCTAGAAAAAAAATTAATATGGGATGATTTTGACAACCGTAACCAAAGCATTTCAACACCGAAAGCTACTGCTTTTATTGAGGTTCGTCAATATTGTGAGGAACCAGATATAGATCGGGAGAAAGATACCTTGAAATGGTGGCAATCAAGGGAGCTGGTATACCCACACTTAGCAAGACTAGCGAAGCGGCACTTTTCAATAGTGGCAACGTCAGTACCTTCGGAAAGGATTTTTTCGAAAAGTGGGCAGATACTGTGTGATAGGAGTAGCCGACTCAAATCCGAAAATTTTGAAAAATCCTTTTTTTGAACTATTAGCTAATCAAAATTTAATTTTTTAATTATGTTATTTTATTTTTATTCTATCCTTTAATTTAAATTTGATATTTTATATTTTATTTTATTATTAACACGAATTATTATTATATACTTATCTTTTCTTCGCCTTAAATGAATTTACAATTTGATCTAATAAATATAATATTAGCTTAATGAAAATAAAAGAACGGGATGCAAAATAAAATCATAATAGTACTTGTATGCGAGAAACAAAGCACAATCTAACAAACAATTTGCATTTAAACCTGATATTACATATTCATTTCGTTTTATTTCGCAATTCACGATCAAAAATATAGATTCTTAAATCTTCAAAAACAGGAATTAAAATATGAATTAAAGATAAACAATCATTTTCCAAATTTTGGGAAGTGAGTTATTGTTTTGAGACCTGCCTACCCAGTCTAGGAAGTTAAAAGTAAAAAAATACGAAAACATCAACTTTTTTATACGATTGTTTATGTATTTACCACTTTCTATTCCATTACACATACATAGGACTGATCATGTTTTTCTATGGAAACGGCCGTAGACGTATACAGGCAATGGTACATATGTAATATATCAGTGCAATCAGTAAGGTTTTACATATTACAGGTTCTGCTATTTGATGGTGTTGCATATAATCAGGGAGTGTTTGGTGCACGGAGACGGGAACGTGAACATAGTAGTACGTGCATCGGTGTTTTGGTTGTGGCATCCACTTTGTCTCACACACATGCGTGCGGGGGCATATTATTGCTTGTATTTTTCTGCGCTGATGTGTTTGAGTTTCGTTGGATTTTCGTTGGATTTTATGTTTTCGACTGGTCACCGATTGCGTCATATATTTTTGCTTTCCTAGTTTACTTGTTGTATGTTCTGTTCATCTCGTGCAGCGGCAGCTGTGTTTGGACAGCAGTAGAAGTGGGTGGGATAGCGGCGGTATTTTTTGTGTATGTGATGAGGGACTTGAAATAAGTTTCTTCTGTGGGTTCGAGCGGGCAGGGATCTATTTTCAATTATTTTGCGTTATTTAACAATTTAAGTTGATGAAAAATTTTGGTTTTTCATGTACATGTTTGCATAGTTTTGGAAACTGGTTTCGTAGGAGTATTCGTGGAGGTGTGGGTTTGGTTTGGTTTTCGTGGAAAGCAGCAGTAAGTTTTTCATATTTTGTGTCTTTAATTTTAATTAACAACGTCCGTTTGAAACAAATCGGAAAACAATTACAGTTAGACTGGTAGATGTATTGCAATACAATGTGTTGCAATTCAATATATTTGTCAGTTTTGTTTTTGATTTTGTAACCTACAGCTGTTTTTTAACGGGCCCGTGACGGATCTTCATTTCCATAAATATTCTTATGAGGTTGGTTTTTGGAATTGTGAAGGTGTGTGTATGAGGAGCCGAATTTTTAAGTATCGTCAGGGGCAGTTGAGGGTAAATTTTTTCTTGTTTGAGTTTTCGTGGAGGAGGTCTATTTTGAGTCCTTCGTCGCATATATGGGTAAATATTGTTGTGGTTTGGTTTATTATTGTTGCTGTTTGCGCATTCTTGATGTTGTGTGGGATGAACGGAGCAAGTCGAGGGGAGGAGGAGGTCGGTTTAAGGACTGAAGGTCACCCCCATTCATTCCCATCCTTACCTATCGTTTTATGTAATCGGCTGTAGAGATAGGCCCGAAGTTATCCGAAAAGTCCTACAAGCATATCAACAATCATAATTTCATTCGTTGGCTGCTTAGTTCTATAGGGTTAACGCAAACTGAGTGTTGATCAAGTATATGCTCAGTTACTGGCTAGGTATTTGGGAGACTTCTAAAACCTAGTTCTCATAAATCATATTAACCAGCCCATTCTCTTTTGCCCATAATCACTCTAAACCGTTTTAGAATTGTATAAGCTTTCCATTTATTTTTTTGAATGAAACTTGATTTTTTTGAATGAAATCACCACAATAAACTCGTAATATTTGTTTTATACATCCCCAAATTTTGGGGGTTGGCTAATGAAAATCGACTTTTGGAGAATATATTGTAGAAAATAATTTATGTGATATATTAAATAAATATGTTTAATTCCAAAATAAATATTATAAAAGCGATTGAGACATAATATTTAAAAGTTTCTATATATACTCGTATATATAGGTACATGCTTGACATAGTTTTAGGTTATATTGAATATATATGTATATATTATGACAGAAAAATGTATTTCAATTTCCCATTCTTAATTATCATTAATCAATCAATGTCATACGAAATTCAAAATATAAATTTTATTTTAATACCAAAGCTCGTTATAATGTTGAAAAAAAATTAAGCACGAACGTTTGTTTGTATATAGCTCTTGTGCATCAAATTTCGATACGAATATTCAATTACACATTTCTTAGTCACATTTTTAATCACCCAATCTCGTCGACCGATTCATCATGTACCATATAAAATAAATTGCATCCTCATTATTCATCAGTTTCATGTAGTTATGTATATGATAATCCATAATCAATATTATCTCTATATATATATAAAGAAGTCGGCATCTTCCCATATATATATATATATATATATGGACGACGTATAGTATAAAGTCGAGAATAATGTACAGAAGGATAAAAAATGTAACAATAAATTTCCTTTTTGTCCCCGGTATAGCTGCTCGAACACATAGAACAGCACAACAGCAACAAGAACAAAAAAAACAATACAAAGTTGATATTCGAACACAAAAGCATGGTATAAAGTTGTAGTAGGATCAAATTGTTCATTATTTCAATAATAGCGCACCGAACGATAAGGAGAAAGCACAACTTCGTGATTTACGTTTATGCATTTCTGATGTACATTCAATGGTGCTCGTTTATATGATCCATAATCAAACGTTTATTTTTTGTCCTCCTGTTGTTGAGCTTTTCCTTTTTTTTAATGTACTTTATATGTCGAGGGAAAACGGAAAATATAATGGATTGTATCTGTGTGTGCCACATACATACAGGGTTTGAAGCTTTTTTTGACTCGTGTATTTATAGAAAAAAATCGTTAAAATATTTTTTTTTGGTTGTTGTACGTCTTCTGGGTTTAAAAAAAAAATTATTACTATACACAACACCACCTATATACATATATATGTTGCATTAGGTAATGGCTCGAAGAGTATAGCAAGACAATTCACTTAGCTTGCATGTACTTTGATTATTTTATTGTTTTAGAATTTTAATTCGATTTTGGGTACATGTGTGCTTTTTTAGAATAAAATTGAAAATCATGTTCATTTTAGATAACACAACATACAAACATATACATTGCTACAGTATAAAGTAAATAGATTTTTCCAATATTTAAGAAAATTAAAATAATTTTCAGATCCTATATGTGCAATGAATCTACTTTATACAAAACATGATTTGGATTTTTCGAATGTTTGGTTTAATTTTATATTTTGTGTTAATGATGAAGTACAATATATGGTATAACAAAATTGCAATGTTCATTATAAGAATTATATGTATATGCTTTGAACTAATAATGTACGAGTGTGTATGTACACAATATAGATGTATAATTTTAAGAATGTTATTGATTGATTGATTGATTGATAGGACTGTAGGACCAAGCGCTAGGCAAGATTCCCGGATAACGCCGGGCCTATTCCTACAGCCGTTTACATAAAACAATAGGTAAGGATGGGAAGGTATGTTAGTAAGGAGAGAACGACCCGGTTACAGACACCTGGCAAATCGTTTACTAAACTTCTGTTAACTGACAACAACAAGACAATCACAATTCTAATCTACTAATCTGCAATCGCCAATCAGCATTCTCCAGTCCACATTACCTATCTGCTCTGCTGTATTTTGAGTAAAATTAAAACTAAATTAAAAGTAAAGTTCTGAAATAAATGTATTAGTTAGTCGTCGCTCAGGAATCTGTAATTAATTAATATTATTATCTGTTAATTAATTAATTTTATTATTTATTTCAACTCCTGCCCACACAAGTAACCTAATTAAAACATAAGTACATTACTCTGAAAGAAAATTTATTAACTTATGGCTCAGGTATCTGAAACAATTTAATTAATATGGTATGATAGTTTAAGCCATCCATTACGATAATATTGCCATAATTCTGTAACATGCTTATCAGAGAAACAAATAGACTAAGGCGACAATCTTCAGCAGAACCATTTTCCTGTTACATAATACTTAAAATAATATAAATTGTTAGTAAAATCTATATCCTTTTCACATTACCATTGGTTATTATCATTATTTAGATAGGAAGGACATTTCTTATTCCATCATATGTATTTGAGTTACCTCAACATTTGAAACTGGAGTATTTAGGTTAATTATCCTGGGGTCTTCTCATCATATGTTGCATTTAAAGTTGCGTCCATAAAATTCCAGATCCACCACCATCTAACGTGAGAGGCAAGATTTATTTATTTTATGACCCGACAGCATTTCATATACATTTCATATTATGACGACCAAATAAACTGTCAATTCGTGAAAAGGGTAAATTATTTATATAAATAAATAATTGAGTAAGTTAGCTATAACCTGCAGTTGCAATTAGCTATAACGTAATAAAATTAAATCATCTACACAAATTCTAAAAATAAATTTACTAGATAGGAATATGTAACTTAATTATTATTAATTTTATTATTTATTTAAACTCAAGTCCGCACACCAATCATAGTCAAACAAAAATACAAAACTCTTATTTAATTAACTTTCGGCTTCTGAATCTGTAACCATAAATAATAACCATAAATTAATATGGTATGATAGATTAAGTACCCGTCAACCATTACGCTGATGATATCATGATATTAGAATATGTTTGTCAGAAAATCAAAATAAATCTCTGACGTTTTACATTCCAAAATTATGCAACATCTTTTTTAAATAAAATACTGTCCTTGTAAACCCCCTACAACTATAATCATATTTACACTTATGTAAATAATTAAAACCAAACTTTTCCATAATTTATTATTATTATTTTTATATTAATGGTCGTGATCAAGGATGTCACTTTATAAATAAAAAAACAAAGAATTGGTATTAACTTGCAAAAAGCACCATTAAATCCAAATACTAAACTTAATACGAAGCTTAATAAATTTAAATAACGCATGGAAAACCCACAAGCACGTATGCACGACACACAGGAAATAACACAGTCAGGGTTGCCACAGACATGCAGAAAGTATGGAGCAGAAGCGCCCCAAAAATAGAGGAAATCGACACCCCCGGAGCGAACCCCATTCAAGCAAACCAAACACGATCCAAATTCCACCAAACATACATCTATTTGTAGCAAACAAACCCCACGAGAACCCAATTATAAGCATCCAAACTAAAAACTCATTCAAAGCACTCTCAACAAAGGAACACCAACCTACAGATTAATAAAAAGTGCAGACCTATCTCAACTGACATCCAATAAAACCGGAATCTATCCAAACACCCCACATTCCGGTGAATCCTCCAGCTCCCATTCGCGTCTAAATCCCCACGTGCCAACAGAGGCTCCTATCCGCCACCGCAACTAGCTCAACCCTCATGCCCGTCCCACTCAAATCCAGCCCCGGAACTCCCCTCTTCACTTAACCCCAGCAGTACCATGAGGCAAAGGACAAATTACCAGCTACAAATAATACCTACAAAAACCGCTTCCTCCAAAACACTCCTGCACAATCCCAGCCCACGCCAGAATCAGGCGACATTCTCTAAAAATTCCGCCAAAACATCAAAAGCTCCCGACACTCTACAAAATTGAATGCCTCCAGGACACCACTACAAAAATGCTACAATCCCGCCGACACCCAAACATTCTAATAGTTCCAACTCCCAATAGTTACAAACTTCCATTCTAAACAATCCTCAACCACAATCCCAAAATGTATCCCCGATATTGGAAGATACAGACTCGTACTGCATAAAATCTAAACACTCCTGTCCTACAAAATCCCTGAGGATGTGTACACTTTCCTTATTACTTATGTGTCCCACACACGCACCTTTGTGCTGTACACACGTTACCTCAACTTACTCGATTTCGCACTCAAATCTGACTTCCTATCAAATGATATGAATGGAGCCGAATCGAAGTCCACACCAACTATTCCTTCTTTAAAATGTAGCAAATTTGAATAAGCGGCTACTGAACCCATAAACAGTAAAACTCGATGCAGATCCACCACATCTACAGTAAAGTGACACCCCGAACGTAGGCATACACATCCTCTAAAACTCTTTAAAACAAGGTCAGTCAAACCCAATACAATACATACACCTGCATTCTCAATCACCGGAAACGCATCCCGGGACTACGGCCGAAAACCATTCAATCCCGAAACCCACGATCAATTCAAGAACAGACCCGATTCCAATGACAAAAAATTAAAACCATCAACACTCAAATGTCAACGAGACAGCGAATCACTAACCAATCAATCCTGCAGTTCAATAGGAATCCCCGATACCGCGGCTAGTTTCGGAGGATGCCACCAGACTCCAGGCCGAGCCGAAACCGAACAAGAACATGTTGGAGGAACCAACCTCGATCGATACCTGAGCTACACGCCAGCTATTCGCTCCGCACCCCTCAGCACATCTGCAACTGAAAGGAAGCTTCCAAAACTAAACCCAACCAAGACAAACATAAAAATTAATCCAACCACGGCAACGGCCGAGAACCCCCGCTCACATATGAAACTTCAAACACGAATAAAATCTATTACGAACCAGAACATCTACCCCCGCTTACATATGAAACTTAAAACACGAATAAAATCCACTGGGAACGAGAAGATTCACCATAACATCATGAAGTACTCAGACAAATAGCCGTCAAACATCAACCGAACCAAGTCCACACCTCCAATCCAGATCAATGTCCCGCTATACAGGTAAACGTCCCGCTACAGAAAATATCCCGAACACACCCACAATTAAAACGCCCACAACTGAACCACTCGTGCTAGAATCCATCAAACACCAACAAATATATGTTCAATTAATTTCCGAATCCTTACCGTGCCTGCTCTACCTAGTCGGAACCCACTCCAAAATGTCAAACCACTCCACCTCAAAGTTCCTCCGCTCCACACCCCCCACATACAAGTCACCTCGCTGGTCGTATAAAAACTGACCCTTCGACCATTAATCTATACATGGCACCGCATTAAAATCCTAATTGCATTACAGCCAAAAACTAAATTTAAATTCTCAAACAATAATTAAATATAAAAACATTCCATGCAAAACCCATCAAATAGCAAACCCAAAAACCAGCAATAATATGTAACGCACTGTATGCATTTATGTATTATATTATATGTACACAAATATAAACAAGATCAAACCTGTATACATTGTCCGTATAAGCATTGGAATATTATTGATCTATACTGTCTTGATCTATATATAAGCAAAATATATAAAACAAAAGGGAAGGGAAATACATAGTCAAATATTTAGAATTTTATTTGACTAATGCAACTAAGGCAACAAAAACAAAATAACGTGCTATATAAAATTTAACAAAAATTTATATGCAATCGTTTTCAAGGACATCAAAATTTAGACTATAGAATGTGAATTTGTGTTTTCCACAACTGATGTATATACAAAAAGACACAAATACACATGCAGATTGACCGTGTTATAATTCAAAACTCTCCAAAAGTTCCCTCCACTGTATGCCTTGAAATACATTATGATTCATAAAACAAAATACAAAAATCACTCAGAGGAAAGGGAAATATATGATGGTCGAATTATGGGATTGTCTCGTCAGACGAAACAAAACAAAAAACACACGTGTCGCATTCAATCGTTTGCAACGGAAAATTGAGTGTGTGTGTGTGTGATATTGCAATTGATGTATATATAACTATATACCAATACCATTACTGGCAATGTATACACGTTGCAAACTGACACACACAAATACGATATATGTACATCCACCATAATTTATATAAACACTAAAACCTAAATATATAATGCAATATATAATATAATATAATTTAATATTAAATATAATAAAATATAGTATAATGTAATAATGATACTCATCTGAGATTACAAAAATTAAGCCACAATCACACACACAAACACAAACGAATTTATTTTATTTAATTAAACAGCGAGTGGAAAAAAACACGTCCACTCAGTGTGACGACTAACACTGAACCATAATTTTAAGAATGTTATTACTTCTTAATTAAACAAAATTATTTATATCTACTGGAGGTATGGTAAACATGTTTGTTTTGCTATCAAAAGCTTTTCTTGTCATTAAGTTTACTCTTATAGAAATACGATCAATAATACATAAGAGTTCGATTAGTATGATATAATTTACGTGATCGTTTTGGTACCATTTGTTTCTGGAAAATGTTCAGCAGAGTACCTCCAAATAAATATCTGGGAATTCTCTATAATCCAAAGTAATGCAGACTTTTACTGTGACTGCTCCTCAAAAAATATTTGGTATAAAGACATCGATAGTTACAGAAACAACTAGCTGTACAACCCCTGAAAGTCACCATTCAACCACCATCACGTAAAAATCAATTTTAATTTTTGCACCAATCTCGATGAATAACCAAAGTAGCCCAAATTACCTTTTTAATGGATCATCTCTTTTCTCCGATCCACTTAGAGATGTCTCCTCATCCCCTAATCCATCGGTAGCCAACGTGAGACGCTATACAAATATTTGTGATGACCTGACTGTACCTGGTAAATAACTCGACGCCCCAACTAACTTACCGGAAAAATCATTTACATCCGGAACACTCACATTCAATTCACTTTATCCCGCATTCCATCGTCATGCTCACCCTACAATTTAGAACAAAACACCAATAATCACATCGAAAAACAGACTTGTCATATATAAACAAGTCACCTGCTTCAGAAAATATTCCAATTCTTTCAAATATTCCAATTGAGAATATTCCAATTTACAAAAAAAACTGTTAAAAACCAAAAAATTGAGTTTTCCTGATCAAAACCGCCATCAAATGTCACGAAGCAATCTTAAAATTTAAATATCAAACTAAAACCGCCCAGGTGACGCAGTGGTTAAAGCTGCGGCAGTTGAAGCGGGAGGTACCGGTTTTGAATCCCGATTGGGACAGGATGCAAAAGGGATTTTTCACTATGAGATTAAGATCTGTGGTGTGAATGAACACAACTATGACCACCTGTTGGGGTGTAAAACTCATGGGCCGACCCATCTTTCATGTCAGCACTATAGGCTGGCATGTAACTATGCAATTTGTGGCGATGGTTGGGAAAATCGGACCTATAGTCGTACGTCCTCGAAGTGGCTGTAATAGCGTAAAAGCAAGGACGTATGTAATGGTAACTTTAATACTTTGTCAAGAAAAGAATTATACTAACGAATTTCTGGAATTTAAATCGATCACCTTGTGGAATATCTAAAAGGTTACCCTCCGGATATCGAAAGCTCTGATCAAAAGACATCTTAATGCGTTCAACTCCTTTATTTAATATTTGCACTACATCTTTTTATTTTTTATAACGATACGGGCCAACAATGGCCTGTTAAATCCGTTACAAAGCTCTTAAGGTTGATGGCAGTTGACAAAAATTTGAACGATACGAGGACTACAGTTTCGTTGTGGCGTCAAAAGACAGATATAGAGGCGCCAAATTGATGCTAATATAGTTGCTGCAATTCGAGATTCGAATGAAGCATAAGGTATGTGACACATTACTATTTACTAGCTCACAGCGGCAGTCCAGGCAGAAAATTACATAACAGTCACTTAATCGCAAAATGGTATTACTGACAGGTTTCTCTTACTTTTAAAAGGATCCTTCATTTACAATATTACAGAACTACATTATTCCCATGTTGTTCTTGACTGTAATCTTTGCAAAAGTCAGGTATTGATTCCTTATTAAGTTTTGAATAACCGAAACAACAAATGGTACATCTATTGAAAATTTGGTATCGGGAAGTTTTAAGGGAAAAGAATGTGCTTGCATGTACTTTGAGATCATATTCCAAATATACTGTTACGGACGCGGGTGACATCTCTGATTGAATAGA